>JAGMWU010000048.1:102959-282959 GCA_018697195.1 Certhia americana
CTCAGCCCTCAGCCCACAGCCCTCAGCCCCGCCCGCCGCCGCCTCACGCCCCGCCCCGCCCCTCCCGTCACGTGACGGCAGCAGAGCCAATGGCCGCGCGCTGCCGCCGCTGTGCGCGTTGCCGGGCAGCGGCCGCGGGGGGGCGCTGTGCCCGCCCGCCATGCTGCGAGCCAAGGTGCTGCTGGTGGGGCCCCGTGAGGTGAGCGCGGGCCGGCACCGCCGAGACCGACCGACGGACGGACGGACGGAGGGAGGGAGGGAGAAAAAAAACGGGACCAGGCTTGCACTGCACCGGGGCTGAGCGTCAGCGATGGCGCGGGGGGCTTGGGTGAGCGCCGACGTTGTGGCTTTGGCACTTTTAAATTCCTGCGTGTGTCTTGTTCTGCTAGTCTGGAAAGTCGGTGTTGGCGAACTTCGTGTCCGAGAGCTTGGAAGGGATCTGCAGCTACAGCCCGACACAGGGGGTCAGGTGAGTGAGAGCCCCCAGAGCCCTGTGTTCTGCTGTGTGGGATCGCGTCCCACCGTGTATCCATCATTTCCGCAGGATCCTGGAGTATGAGAAGCCGAACCTCAGTGGGAATAAGGGAGCTGGGTGTCGGTTCGAGCTGTGGGATTGCAGTGGTGATCAAAAGTAAGCCAGCGTTGTTTCGTCCTCCAGGTTACTGAACTGATAGTTCTGTTTACAAGATATTTATACTTAAGGCTCAAGCCAATGATCTGACATGAGGAGTATTCCTGACTCTTTACCCCAATATATTTTTATAGTTTCTGCTGTAAAGCATCCAACACCAGGTACTCTCTAGCACAATCACAGCTGAGCTCTGGTTTAGATAAGGACTGACTAAAACAGTAAAGTCCACAACTCCTGGCATGAAGTTACAGATACAGGAGACACAGGCCCACTCTGTAATTGCCTTCATCTCTGTTATATTATGTGAGTGGACTTCAAACAATGTGTGCATAAGATTGAGGCCTTGATCTCTAAAAGATGGAACTGAGAATGATCCATTCTTAGGGCAATGTTTAATTAAGTTTATATGAGCATTTGACCAAATTCTACATTGTCAGCAGATCATCAAATTAGAAAATCATGGGATCAGCTATCATAATAGGTAAGTCAAAATAGTTGAAATATAGTATATAACTGTCAAGGTTACTGATGTCATAGTTTAAAAAGTACTTAATGTGTTCTTGAGAAGGAAAAAACTTGGGGACGTTTGAGTGCATGTTTCTGCTCTACAGCTGTCAGTTTTCTGTGTTTTTCAAGGTTTGAAACATGCTGGCCAGCTCTGATGAAAGACTCTCATGGTGTAATAATAATCTTCAACCCTGAGCTGCCCAGCCACCTGAAAGAAATCGAGATGTGGTACTCGTGCTTTGTGCAGCAGCAGCCACTGCTTGACAGTCAGTGTCTCCTGGTGGCACATCACAAGCCAGGCAGTGCAGGGGACACAGAAAACCTGTCTTTGGGTAAGGAGATGGAGAACTCCATTTGTAGCTCAGAGTTATTCATTGATCTTTGTGTCTTTAAAATGGTTAATGCCTTATGGCTTGCGTTTTCCATTTAAATCTGTTGATTAAAGAACACTAAAGTACTTTGCAAAAACTGAAATAATGGATAATTAATAAATTTCAAAGGTCATCTAGAAGGTGAGCAATATTCCTGTTTCACAAAAATGGAATGGGAATGGGAAGGCAAGGTTTGAGTGGCTTCTCCAAGTATGTAGGCAGCTGTGCCAGAAATTAGAAACTCCTGCCATATTTCCTCATCAATAGTAGTTTGGTTCTTACATTGGATTTTTTTTAAGTCTGTATTTTGCCACTCAAAAGAACAGCAGCCCTTTGAAATAAAAGGCTAATGAGTTGCTTCTTAAAATTAGCAATAGGTACCTTAGATACTGCAACCTGTTCCAGTGTTCAGACATGTTTGTTATAAGCATTCATATATTAATACATCTTTAATACAACAATATCATTCCATAATTTTGAAGCAATCAAAGAGTATCATATCACTTCAGTAGTAAAATCACTGCAATTTAGTGCTCAATTTGTTTAATTCTGCTTAACTGAATGTGAGACCAAAACCAGACTTTACACTTCAATAATAGTAAACTCTGAAGAATTTAATCTGACAATAAGTTGTATTTGTTTGCAACACTGACAAACTCTGCTGCATTTCTCCTTGCCCTGCTCTGTTTTCTGGGGTGTCAAACATTGTGTACCACTGAATCCCAGCTGACTTCAGCATGAGCTATCTCATGACCTTGACTGTGAGTATTTCTTTTGTAAGAGGAATATACCTAATTATTCTTATTTACTTTCAAAGCTTATCCACTGAACAAGCTAAAATTGATACATTCCAATTTAGAGGAAGATCCCGAAGATGTTCGGATGGAATTTATCAAGTACTTCAGAAGCATTATTGCCATAATAAATGAGAGTAGAGAGAGGGAAGAAATGTCAATTATCTCACAATATTAAAAAAAAAAACAAAACTACAGAACAAGGAAGAAAAAAAAAATTATTTTCCCTTTGTAAGCTATACTAGCCTGTGAACAGACCCTCCCAAGCAGAATTTGCCAGACTACAAATATTTCAGTCTGTGAAGAAGTGCTGACATCAAGTGAACTGTGGTGCCAAGGAAATGGCTGCACATCCAGGAATCTGAGTAATTTGTGGCTGCACTTTGGCACCAGAGGCACAGGAAAGTGTTACTATATTGGAGTGGCCCAAAACACAAAAGTATGGGTCATGTCTTCAGAATTCCTTTGTGCAGAGGTGCTTGGAGAAGAAAGCCTGACAGAACATAAGACACTGGAGTTCTGCTGAAGCACTTGGGCAAAGTGCTCATGTTAGCTGGAGAAGTCTCGTCTTTGGAAGTCACTACAAACTGATTGGACTAGAGATCTGAGAAGAAGTCATGGCATAGAATCCACTTTTTCATGTTCCAAGTTGTCCTTTTCTTTCCCTTGAAGAGAGCACATTGCACAGCCATTGACTTGGCAGGACAGAACAGGTTGCAGTCTTTTTCAGGACTAAGTTTTTCTTCTATTCCAATAAAATAAACATGCTGTGAGGGCAATGTTGAGGTCTGTCTGGGAGGAAGGAATTGAAATCTTGGTTTAGTGCAATATTTTGATTTATGTCAGGAGTTCCAATAAGTTCTGCATTCTCCAGGGGAGGAAAAGCTGTTTCAAAAGTTTACTCTTCCCTGTTACATTCAAATAAGTGGTTTCATAGATAATTTACTTTCTGATTTGTTTGGTTTGCACCCATTCCTGTTCTTTGTGTGTTTTGCTGCAGAAGACTTTTTTTTTGTAACATGCATTTTGTAACATAATTAAGGCAATAAAAACATTTTAAAAATGCATCCCCTTTATTCTCAAAGGGGAAGTTAATTATGGGTTTGTGGAACTCTTAGCAACTTGTTTCATTTTTAGTAAGGAAAAGAGTGATCAAGTTGTAATACATTTCAGCATACAAGATACATTTACAAAAACTTGGACCCAAGTAGCCAAAGAAATGACACCACATTGACACTGTCTTTTAGTAAACATCCTTTAGAGAAAGCGTGTTATAAACCCAAAAGTAATTCATGTATTTTAGTGCAAGACAACAGGAGTAAGAAATTCTTGGGGTTTTCAGTGACCCACCTTAATTAATCTACTATTTTTCCTATTTTCATGGTTCTTCCCTGAGTACTGAGTAGCCTGTCCTTAAGCAAGTGGCATGTGAGGTGAAAGATTAAAAGATCTCTGAACAGTTCCTGTTCTGCCATTAAAGCTAAAAGCCACAGTTGGTTCTGGGAGGTAGAGGGTGGTAGCGAAGTAAAACATCAGTGAGAGGAAGGACACCAGGAAAGAAACAAGTTAAATAATCAGAAAAAGATGAAAAGAATAGGTTGGAGGTGAATAGTGGGAGGTTGGCATTTCAACATCTATGTTTTATTTACGTGACTTCTGAATAACCAGGCTTTCTGTGCTTGCAATGTCATAGGTTGGTCTGCTGGAGGCAGTTATTAAAAATGCACAGTCTAACTAGAAAACTGGTTTTTACATGTTGCCTTAGATTACTTTTTCCTTGTTGCTGGTTGTGTGGTGCTGGAGCCAATTTTTAAAATATACTGCTTTAATAAATTCAGTTTTTCCAACAGCAACATTGTGATATTCACTGCTAAAAGACTGGTGTGAAACCTACCAAATATTTGGAATGTAAAACTGCTTGGGTGATTCCAGGGTTGAAAAGTCAATGAACTCTCCTGTTCATCACCTTGCTTCATATAAAATGTTAATCATGATCTTACTTTAAAGTCAAAAAAAGGTTGTAAATTACAGGTATCTATAGACTGCAATTCACTGTTCATCAGAGAAGAGAAACAGCGACAGAACCAAAGACAGATGCCTAGACTTGACTTTGTATCATCCAAAAAGGTCATAATACACAATAAATATGGAACATCATTCATAAAATCTGGCCAAGAAATAAATTTCTGTCACTGCTGAAGAACTTTAAAGACATAGACTCATGCAAAATTGATCCTTAGTACTGGAGAAGATAACAGAGAAAGTATTTATTCAGAGGCATCTTCCGTTAATGATTTATGAAGGAGGCTATCAGGGACACCCAGTTGCCCCAGGAGAGAGGTGTGGGAATGCCAAGGAACACACATTGGGTCTGTCTCTGCCTCTGTGAGCTCTCAGAGCCCCAGCAGATCCCCATCCTGGTGTTACTGACACTCTGGGGGGCAGTTGTGTCTGTGCCTGAAGCCAGGTGGTTCATAAGGGGCTGTTCTGTGCTCTGTCCTATTTCTGCTTGGGAGGCCAAGGAACTGCCAGGCAAGTGTAAAGGAAACTGGGAGCATGTGCCAATCAGCCACGAATCAGCTGACAAGCTCTGGGTTTGACTGGGAATAGGAACAATCTAGGTGCAGAGGAGAAGAGCAGCTTTGCAGCAAGAGTGCTCTTATTTCATTCTTCCATGCTGAGGACCTCACTACCACGCTGGGAAGTTTGTAAAGGCTTTTTGGAATGGCCCTTCCAAAAAGAGAAAGGCAGACAAGCAATACAGTCTGTCAAATCCTCAAAAAAAAAAAAAACCAAAAAACCCCCAAAAAAACCCAAAAAAAAAAAAACCAAAAAAAAAAAAAACCTCATATATATATATACTGAGTGTCCTCAGTCTTTTAGAATGAACATGTATGTCCCCTTCTCATCCTGTCAGCATCAGCAGCCATGAACTCCAAACCCTGGCTTTGTATCAGCTGTGCACAAATTGGGAGTCTCCAAGTTCCCTCTTCCTTCCTGCAGATCCCTGTCCATATTGGAATTCAGTGGGTATTTTTTCCAGTGTTTTTCTGTCATGGTTTTGGGAACTGAGGCTGGAATCAGGCGCATAGAACATTTCAAATATTAATTAATTCAAATAAGTTCAGCCTCCACAATGCAGAATCCAAAGTCTCCAGGATATGCCAGCTATGCAGTGAGAAAAAACCCTGTCACTTCAACAGAAGTCATTCAGGTGCAACATTATTTTGTCACTTGGAACTGAGTAATGATAATCCTGACAGCTTACTTCATTTTATTTATGATGTAAAGAAATGGTTTTCAAAGGTTTATTGCTGTATAGCTACAAAACCGTGAGTTCTCCTCAAGTTCACACTCACCTCCCACAAAAGCAGTGAGTATATCATTGATCTGGACAGCTGACCTGTCTGGACAAAGAGTCAGCATGGTAATTTGATAGGGAGCAGTCAGAGGAACTCTGCAGGGCTAAAATGCAGAATTTCAAGACTTCAGGGTTATATCCATAAAGTTAAAGACTGTGACTACTTTGTAGGCAGGTCACTGAAGATATTTAAGCTTGTCAGTTATAAGAGTTTGCTCAGGTTACCTCTTACAAGCTGTTTTCTGCACACACAAAACATTGTGAAGCCATTAATTCTGGGTGAGGATGAAGACAGTTACAGGCAGTGCTACCCAGATGTGTGACTTTTTTACAACTAAACTCTGTGAGTACCAGCAAAGCTGAATGAAATACGTTTGGACCTTACCAAAAAAATGCAGCTTTCTTTTCAAGTCATATATTTTGAAGGCTGGGCCTTTGGTCTGAGTAGCTCTCAGCAGTATTGTTCTAATGAACACAATAGACATAAGAAATCCCACGTTCCTATTTCTATTATTGTGTTGCCAAGCGACTAAAGTGAGTCACATAGGCTCCCACATTGAAGAGTGCCCATCCATGCTGGGGTTTTACATGCTCAGTTTAAAATATGTATGGTGCTGACATGGAGATGCTTTAGGAAGCAACATCTAGAAGGTATCCAGGACCTCTTAAAATCATGTCTTTAACAACTCAAGTATTCAACAGGAGTACCCTGCTCTGGAGGTCCCTTGTATTTCCTCTTATCACTTCTCCAGAATTCTCCACTAGTGGAATCCTTGGTGCAGCAAAGATCTGCCAAAATACCAGTTCACCTTGTTGAGCAGTTTCCTTCTCCAAGACACTGAAAACACTGCAGCAGTAATGCCCTCAGCTTCAGTTGATGCTCTGCTTGCACACACAGATACCAGGGCACCAAGGAGCACCAGACAACATGTGCTGCTACTCCAAGCAGTCGAGGGGTTAATTCCTGCATACAAAGCAAGCCTTTTGTCACTTCAGGTGTGCCTTTTTACATTGATCCATACAGGTTATTTACTTTGGACAAGTTTCCCCTTGGGTGACTGAACTTTGCATAACTAGACACCTTGGAAAGGCAGCTGCTTAGAATTTGCTGAGAATTCATCCTGTGAAAATTCTTCACAAACTACAGTGGGAACCTCTCACCTCATGCTGAAATCCCCAGTATGATGGAACTGTCTTGTTCAAGTGGCATTCAGGTTTGGCCACCCATGCTCAGAAAGATACACTGAATCAGGAAAAGGCCACTGAATGGCTCAAGGATAAAGAAACAATTGTGTAAGAAGCGCTGTTTTTTTTCACTCTAGCAACATAGCAAGGAGATATCCTTGATATCTGCAAATGAATCACAAAGAAAGAAAACCTACTGTAATTACTTGGACATAAGGTAACAGGAGCAATCCGAAGAGCAGAAATGTTGTCAAAAAGTGTTGGACTGTTGTAACTAAGGTACACAAACCTAACTATAAAGTACTCACCATCTGCTCCTTTTGCTTATTCTCCCCCTGCCCTTAAATTGTATGTGTAAATAAATTGACCTTAAACATAACTTTTGTTTTCTTTTTTTCTGAAAGACACAAAAAGCAGAAGAAATCTAATACATTCTGTTTGTGTGTAATAATTAAACTGAAAGGCAGCTTTGGCACAATACTAAGTGTGAATAAACTAGTCAACCAATAACTCTAGTCTGGAAGTTGAAGAAGGCTTCTAACAGAGTGGGGAAAACTTGGTTCTATAACAGTGTTTAATTAGCAGTTTGTGGTAGATTGTCACTGGACTCGATCCTTCTAGTCTGTCTCTTAGGAAAACAAGAGGCTTTTTTATTTTTTAATTCACGCAGGTATTTTTCTGCAGAGGTGGCAGTGAACCAGAACATCAGTTTCAAACTTCCTTGAACTTAGGGAAACTTGGATTCTGATTTTCACTCCCCAGCTGGAGATCAGCTGAAGACATAGGTTGTATTTACACATATGCAGAGGAAATAAAGCAGTTTTATCAACTTGTATCAGAAGAAAGATAACCCAGATTTTCTTACATGAGTCTCACTTTACAGAGTACTGCCTGAAGATGGGTTTTACTTGCATAACTCTCAGATAGAAACAAAAAAATGCCACATGTTTTGCTGAGTTCTATTGTCTCTCCCTCCTTTTGTAAGGAAATTAAAGCCTATTTCTTTCTTAGTTCCATGAAGTCTATCTGAATCCTGGTAACAAGTCTCTGAGAAATTGCTCAGAGGGAATAACAGACAAGGGTACACCCTCCACTGCTATGTTACTGCTCCATGAGTTCCAGACAAAAGCATTTCTTGTGGTTTGGCAGCAAGCATCTACTCCTAAAACCCTGGGATTGCATTGTTCTTTACATGTCAAAAGTTGATTTAGTACCCACAAGCACAGATTGCAGGGTCCCTCATTTCAGGTTTTCTAGACTGCTGGGGTCACCTCTCACAGCCAGTGACACCCTTTTGGAGAGTCACACCCTAGTGGACTGTAAAGAATAGGCCCTCAGTTCTGCCCTGCAACGAATATTCCAGGATTTTTATCCTGACCTAGGTTAAATGGTAATACTCCAGAAACTGAGCAACTGACTGCCAGGCCCATAATAACAACTCTGAATCATTAAATAGAGATACATCTTCAGGATAAATTATTGTTAAGACTCCAAAATAGTTCTGCTGTGTTTGGAATTCTAATAATGGTAGGCAAGCTTGACTGGAACCTCTAATGATACAAAGATCTTGCAGTCTTGCTTATCTGTAGCTAAGTTAATGAGCCTTGGACCCAAAGACAGCTATTATGAGGCCCTTCTGCTCAGAATGTTGTATCTTTACTTTTAAAGCAGATCATTAAAAGTAATATCTAATGAAAACTCCATCTGTTTTCCATTGAGCATACACTTGGCTTTTTTTTTTAATTCTCTAAGGCTCCATGAAGTTTTGCAGCACACAGGGCTGACACTGTCACATGCTAACAGGACAAGCCAGCCCTTAATGCAATTCCTTTGTCCAGGGAAGTTAAATATTGGGTATATCTGGATCTATTAACACAAAGGTAACCTTTTGGACCTTTAATTTCTTTCATATCCAGGAACTGGAGAGAGTGCTGTAATAAATTTTAAGTCACACAGATCTGCAAAAAACTGAATCTACCGACCATAAATGTTATTTTACAAAGCATTAGCAATAAAAGCTGAGACTTGCCAGTCTATTCTCTGTCTTCTACCCAGTTAAATGGGAATTTCTGAGCCCTGTTAAAGCACATGGTCTATGACACAAAGTGGGCAGTTGTGATCCCTACAGACACTGTTACAGTTGTCTATCACATGAACCTACATGAGCCAAACATATGCACATGCAGTTTCCATTACTAAATAATTCATTTGCCAGTCCCAGAAAAACCTGGTAGTATCAGATACACAAACACTTTATGCTAAGTGCTGTTAAAGCCTAGTTTCCAACAGACTTGAGTCTTAAGGATTTACCCAAGTGTAGATTTTCTGTCCTCTTATAAGGGTTTTCCTCCCTTATTCCCTATACAGACATGGCTACCTGCAGTAATGGTTTTTTTTAGGCATTTCACAGAACAAGAAAAACATGCCAAAATTGACCATGGAAATTAAAAGCTTTTTTCCCCACCAAAAGAAGGGAATTCTGGAACAAACACCAAACAAAATGGGAAACTGAGAGAACAGGAGAGACAACAAGGAGGAAAGAGCATATTTTTTCATAGCACCAAGCTGTTTATGAAAAAGATCGGGAACTTGGCTCACTACAGAAGCAGAAGACTGGACTCAGCAATCCAAAAGATAATTTTAATTCTACATTTCCCTCACCAGAACTGGTGATAGAATAGATAATTTTTCCTTTAGAATCAGTTTTTTCTGCACTTGCCTGTGCAAACATGTAAGTTAAAATGCATGTCACTTCTTTCCCATGCTCCAGCAAGGACAATAAAAAGAGAATGTGACCTCTTGCGTGGCCTGTAACAAGTATAAATTAATGATGTCTTAATATGCATTTAATGTGGCAAAAAGTTCCATATTTCATACACCTTTATCAATAAAGCATATCTTCTATATATCTTCTTCACAAATAAACCAGAAGAGAATCAAGCAGGTAATACGGAAATACAAAGTAATAAAGATTGATTCTTACCTTTTGCTTTTGTAAGAAAATGAGACTCATGTTTATGTTTGTTTATATGAATTGGCCCCAAATAATGTTGGAACTGGTTCAAAATGCACACTCAGATTTTTAGAACTTATTTAATATTTGATATTTATTTCCTGCAAGTTCTGTGAAAATAGACAGATAATTTAAGATAGATTATTCATTTCTTGTTGAAGAAACAGGCTAAAATGAACTCAATCTCCTTTAAACATCAGAGAATCCATGCCTAAACACAATCCAAAATATAAATCCATAGAAAAAAAAAAATTTTACTGTTTGCAGAACTACTTGTATTGAATGAGATCACAGAGATATAACAACAGTATGACAGAATCTAATCACCACTCAACAAACATTTTGGAAAAAAGTCAGCAACCACATCTGCTTCACCAGAACCAGAGCCTCATGTGACAGGAAGCTTATTAGAGACCCTGTCTCTCATTACTTTGCTTTTTCTTATAACTTCTCAGCGTGAATATTCAATATTGCAAAATCAAGCAGCTTCCTCTAACAGACCATCCAGAAAGGAGAAAGAAAATGTGTCAAACATTCCAGATCCTGAAGAAATTGATGCCTGTGGAGCTATGGATTTCTACCAGCAAAACATCTGGCACAAAACAACATTAAACATGAATAACTTGCTTCTCTTTCCCCTTAACATTGGTGTGAGGCAATAATAACTCCTCTGAAGTTTTCTTGATGTATCAAGCCTGAAAACAAGACAAAAAAGAAGAAATCCAGCCCTTTAAACATAGAAAGACATAGCAAGACATTTTAAAGGAATATAACTCAAAATACCTTATTTTGTTAGTAGCAGAAAATGTTACATTGAGAGACATTTTTCGTGGTTACTATACATAAAACAGTTGCTTTACAATACTCTGAGTGCAATTTAGGAATTCCCATTTGGTGCTCTTTCGTAGCTTTGGTCATAGGTCCAGGAGTCAGAGTCTCTGAGCAGGTAAACGTGGTAAAATTTACGGAGAAAAACAACACTCATAGGAAAATCTGTCCAAGAGTGAAGCCAAATGTCCAAAGTCTCAGCCAGAGTAACAGTAGCTCTGTGTACTCAGCCTTCCTTAGCTGAAACACTTCCTAAAGTGAAAGGATTCATCTCAAACACTTCTAAATTGGCAGGTTCATATACACCAGCTCTTGACTCACCTCTGAAGTCACAGTTGGTGATGTGAGAGCCTGCCCCTCCCTGCTGTGCTCAGCAGTGGGATGAGCTTGGGAAGACTGGGGCTGTGGGATGTTGTGTGACTGAAATATGGGCACCTCCATCTGGTGAGTGGCATCAATCCTATGACACACAGCAGCTCCTGTTCCCCCTTCACATTCCTCAGCTCTGCAGGAGTTTTCCTTGCACGTAAGGCTGGATGGGTGGTGGCATTTGGAAGTGCTGAGCAGTGGGGTAGCACTCACCTTCCCTGGCATGCAGGGGTTGCATGGATACATCCCCACTAGGGCCCTGTGCTGGGCAGGCACGTTCTATACAGACAAAAGCTCTTCAACAGGGTCCCCACTCTGCAGACACATCAGACAATATCTGCCCAAAGCCTCTGGACAACCTTTCTTTCTTCTTTCTCCATCACCTTGTGGACAGATAAAAAACCTTTCAGGGAGATCTTAAGCCAGTGTTGCCATTTCAACCCCACAGATGTCAAAGTGATTTTTACACTCTTTCTGCTCAGTTAATTGCCAAGCCCCAACGAATGGACTTTAATGGGTTGCACCAGGCAATAAACCATCATCTATTGGCTCTAGCAACAAGAAAGGAAGAGAGGGAATGCAAAGCTGGAACAAAACACAGATCCAGAGCAGATCCAAATACTTGCAGAAACTGATTTATCTAAACATTTGATACCAGATGTTTTATTCAGACAACTTTAACAGACCTCCACAGAACATTAAATGCTTCTTGAGTTTTTGGTATCCAGGTCACTCCATCTGGGCACTTCTGCCACAGGGCACAAACAAAACACTGCTTAATATTAATTGAAGAAGTGAGTTTTGCTCTGCAAGCTCAATATAAAAAGAGTAAGAGCAAACACATGCTAAGCTGTTCCTGGGAACACTGAACACAACAGAGGAGCTGTCTTGGATTACAGCATTTCCAAATTATGCCCAAAGTCTTGTTTTAGGGAGGATATATAAGTGATATGCTACCACAAATATTGTGCTAAACTGAAGCACTCTTCATCTCTGATTAAAAAATATCCCAAATTCATATTTCCTTGTTTACCTAGAGTTTCCACAGATTATTGCATAGCTACTAGTCCACAGAAAAGTTGCATCCTTTTTCTTAGACTTCTATTTGGGTATCACTTCTTTACTGATAACATTAATTTTTGTCTGTGCCCATTCTTAGCCACATGAACTTCTTGTTCCCATTAACAGTCTGTAGCCAAGTCTACTAAAAATTACTACTTATTGTACACATCTGTGCAAAACCTTTCAAAATTATTTTAATTCTTGAAATCCAGACTACCTACATTTGTCAAACAATACCAGGCAGCTGAGACTGGGCAGTGGCAGCTGAGGTCACTTGTCCCTTATTTTCTCAGCTGCCAGTGCACCCTCCTAGTCTCTTTCTGATGATTCAACTCTGTGAAGGGGAAGGATAACAGGCTAAGTATCTGGCCCAGTTTTCTCTCTCTGCAGAAGCTCCCTTCCATCACGGATTTAATTCACCTACTTTTTTTAACTGACCCCATCTACTGCCACTTCCACTTCCCCCTTCCTTGTATCTCTTGCTCCCTCAGTCAGTAACTCCAAGTCAGAACACAGCTCTTCTTTAAAAGATGGGACCTTCCCTGTTGTCTCCTGTCCTCCTGGGAGGCTGACAGCTCTGCCAGCCTTCCCTTATAAGCTCCTTCTATAACTGACTGTAGTGTCTTTCTGTGAATTCCTCCTGCATCCCACCAGGTGCAGCTGCACCATGGGATGTGCAGAACTGCCTCTGTCCCAACACCACCGAGTTCTTGTGTGTTTACTCAGCTCAGGCACTGGATGGTGCTCTTGGCACTTTCATGCTGCAAAAGCGCTTTCCAAGCACTCCCACTTCTCCTGAGAACTGTAAAAATTCCCCGGGGTCAGGTAAAGTTGCACGTCTAAGCCTCTAAATCCCAAGAAGAGAATGTTTTGACTACACAGATTGTAGCTGAGGCTGCAGTGGAAGAAGCTCAGATAGATAAGGACAAATGCCAAATAAAATATTACTGCCTATGACACACAAATCCACTGAGCAGTGGCTTTCACACTCAGCCTCAAATATTTTGTTTGCTAATTGGTTCCTTATCAATGTTCCCCATAGCAACAAGGGAGATGTAAGTGGCATAAAGTGGGCTGAGTGACATTATGTCTGCATGTAAATGTGACTGGGATTGTGCATGGAGGGGATGATCTGAGGGAGGTTAACAACATAATGTGAAACCTCCTGTAGTCTCAGAGGAGGAAGGAGTTTCTTAATGCTGCCTGAATGAGGCAGGGAAGCTATCTCAGCAGCAAACCTCTTTGGGAGAATCAGGCACATTCTATAGAAAATGAATTTGTTTGATCTTTTTGCCTACTAAGAAATATTGATTTTACACAGATGTTTGCATTGGTTATTTTTCATAAGAAGGTCAGAAGATTTCTGGGTTTTTTAAACGTGTCACGAACAAGCAAAGGAAATATACTTTATGGGGGAAAAAAAAAAGCTATAGGGAGATAGGAGATAAATGTTCAGTTTTCTTTCCTTTCTTCTGCTGATTTTTATGCATCCCTGGGAAAATCAGCCTGTCTCTCTGAATTTGCTCAGCCTTGTAAATTTGAGATAATTCCTTCTCTTCCAGCTCTTCTAAAAGGCTCCTTCTTCAATGAAAGGTGCCATAGAAGTACAAAATATTTTGTGTGTCTGCATCAAAGGAAGATAAGTCTGGAAAAAGCACTCTAGCAAAATAAAGACGCAAATAGAGAGATAACTGTAGCATTTAGGAGAAACCAGGGAAAATGGGAATAAAAGGATTCATAAGGATGGGGTGGCATTGATGAGAAAAAAATGGACTAGCTGGATGTACCCACTGACCTAAGATGTGGGATTTAAACTTGTATTGATAAGTATTTGGATTGGACCACCTCTGGCTATACATACATCAGCACAGCCCCAGAAAAGGCTCAGGAATCACTGAAGAATCCCACCTGGAGGAAGGCTTTGAATTACACTTTCCAGCAATCTTACCTGGATTAAACAGTTCAGAGAGTGGGCTTGTTCATCTGAAGCACTTGCACAGATTTGGTGATCCCCTGAAAGCCCATGGCAACTCTTCAGGTGCCTGGTCCACTGTTCACGCAAAGACTGCTCCATCTTCTTGGATATGCTTCTAAATGTCTTCAAAGACAGTTCTGAAAGGGACAAACTGAGAGTTAACAGCACTTAGATGAATAAAACACTCCAAAACGAGCAATGCTGTTGAAGCCTTAACATGGAAATCTTTTGGCTACACCATTTAATACGACACACATGGGACAATGAATTTTACAGTGCTTGCAACACTCCCTCCTTCTCTTGGCAAGTGGGCATGGCAAACAATTAGAATTTATGGGATAACTGAGCTGCTTGTGCCTCAGAGGAAGAAAAGAGGATAAATGGCCCACTCCTTCAGATCTGCCATGACTCATCTCATCAAGGTTAACAAACTAGCCATCTCAAGATTAGGAAGTTGAGTGCAGGAGATGCTACTGCTCACACAGGTTGCTGCTTTCAGAAATGCTTCTACAGGCAATACTTACATGTAAAACAGCCTCAAGAAGCAGAAACCCTGCTGTTATTTTAGGTGTTTAAAAAAAAAGTATCATCTCATGGACTGAGTGAAAAACAAGAGAGTTCTCTCCGGGGTCCCACTGTCCTTGTTGTCCCCACGTGCAGGACCACATTGGGTCTGCTCAGCGAGGTCTGATAAATGTGTAGTGACTGACACAGGCCTGGCTGGTGCCTCTCTCCTCTGTTGTGACATCCTGCTGCAATAACAGAGCTGCCAGGAGGGAGCCTTTGTCCAAGTCTGCCTTCAGCAGTGATTCAAGTATTGATGCTGGTACTGCAGTAGTTGCAGTATGTGCAGGTAACTTCAGAATCCAGGTTTAGTGAGTCTGAATGGGGTATGGCATATTTTTAGGTCTTCCCAGGAAGGAGTGTGTAAGCACAAAGAAGAGTTGTGCCTCCCTGCAATGAAAATTCTGATGTACTGCTGAGCAAGGTTACTCAAAGGACTGTGTTCTTAATGTGCCCTTTGTTACTCACACAGAGCAAATTTCTGATTTCTTGGTTATTTTGCAGTACGAAAAATTGTTTAGTTTCATGGTGTATCACAACATTCAATAAGCTTGTCCCTTGGGAACACCAAGAGCTTTTAGATCTTAATATAGACATCTTTCAAATGAGATCATTAATGTGTATATATATCTGGATTTAGGGCCAATGCAAGCACTTCGATTTTTTGCCTGCCAAATTTTGATTTTTGGCTCCATTTTCTTCCCATATATTCAAAGAACTGCACCACATGGAGTCCTTTAAACAATAGATGGGATAGCATAATTTTTCAATTGCTCTTGAAAAGGTTTTAAACCACATAAACTATTCCAGGGTTCGCTAAGAAGTTACCATTGCAAATAATGTAATTGTTCCAGACTAAATTCCTTGCATTCCAGAAGAACTTTTGAAGCAAAGAGCATGACTGATTTGGGATTTTTAACCAACCTCTTTATGGTAATACTTAGATGAACATAAATTTTCTCCAAAAGCTTTACTTTAAAAAGAAAGGACCAAAGCCCAGAAACACTCCTAGCTGCAGACCCAATACTTAATGCTAATGACCCATCAATCTCAACTGAAGGAAAATAAACATTTAAAAATTTAAAAGGAAAATTAAGCACTTTATTTTAAACAATAAAAAAATAAGTGAGAAAAACAGTAGATCTCTGTTTTTCTCGTGAACCTGGAAATTCTGGTTTACCTCTTGTCTTTTGTGAGCAGGACAAGGCTCCTGTGAAGGCACTGTCCTGCACCACAGAGTCCCTCCTTAAAGATGTGTGGGACTTCTGGTTTCCTGGGCTTCCCTGGAATTTAAACCACACATTTTTTCCTGGTAACATGTTTACTCTTATCATCTGAAACATTCTTGTTGCATTCCTCCAAAGATGATGGCATTGCATGGTTTGGCCAATGGAGACTGTTACCCAACTCTCCACTGTGTAACACCTCCAGGTAGAGTAGGTGGGGGAGATGAAATCTACTTGCTGAGGCAGAGGGCCCCAGTTCTGCAATTCTCTTCCCTTGTGGGTGCACTGGAGTTTAGCCTTAACAACCCACAAAGCTGTTCCCCAAATCCACCTTATTATTGAGTTTTCTTGAATTAATTGAATTAAGCAGTGGGTGGTTTAAGAGATGAACTACACTGGGAGCAGGGCCTGTAATTCACTGCATACTCCCACCATGCAGGGCACAATGGAATCCAACTTCTTTGTGGCCAGTAAAGCAGCAGACATGGGGAACAGCACTTCAGAGGGCCTCTTGGATCTCCGTTTTGATTCTGTGCTACAGGCCAGCTTCTCAGTTCCCACACATTAGCCTGTTTCCACTGGATTCACACCAAATGCAGACTTGGCCTTGCAAGACCAGAAATTTAGTTTATCTTTTTAAAGACTCTGGGTTCTGTAGAATTGGCTTAGCTGTTGTTTAAATCAATAGTATCTTATATCACTCAAAACAAAAGGAATTAGCTCTGTATTTATTAGCCAAACTTTCTGTGAATACAAAGCTTTTGGGATCATACTCTTCCTCAGCCTGATCACAGCTCTGCCCTTTAATCATCCACAACAAGGGATTTGCTGGAATTTCAGGGACTCCCTCAAAGCTGTGCACTTTGTGGCAAGTACAATGTATGTAACTGGGTCTTGTTCTGACATGGAGCTGGGACACAGCCAGGGTAACACAACCAGCCTCAGGATCTGGGACTGGTGTCACAGATAAGGACAGTGATAATTACATTCTTCAAAGCCTCATGAAAATAGATGCCTCAGTTGAGGTTAAAGTGCCCCAAGTAAAGGAAAAAAAAAAAAAAAAAAGGCAAAAGCAAAGACACAGAAAGAGAAAAATCTTTCTTTATGGTCAAAAAATAAGCAGGGAAAGTTTCATTTGGAACCTGAGCACACACAAGCACAGAAGTCAATCAACTGTAAGATCTATTAGGAAAACAGATTTAATAAGCTTTTTCTCCATTTATCTTATTTTCCTCAAGGAAAATGAAAGTACTTCTTCTCTCCTAGATATGTTATGTGAATTACTTCACTGTGCTCTTTGCAACCAAACAATCCCAGTCTCCCTCATTTTCCTCCTGGTCTCCAACAACCACTGTGTGTTCATACTCACTGCTTGCCCCTGGATGTTACTGTTTAAACAAAACCTGCAAACTTCTTTTTTTTTTTTTTCCAATGAGCCTGCAGGATTAAATTTCAGGCAGAGTGCAAGGTGACAGCTACTCCTCCACCCATAGTGACACAGCACACACTCTCCAGGAAGATTCACCTTCCATTCACACGTGTCTGCTGCTTGTGCTGCTGATGCTGAAAATGCCCATGTTATGCTTTTAGCCCAAATAAATTAGATAAAAATTAATGGGATTTTAGGAGCATTATTTCTGGAGAAGATTATTCCAGAAATAGTCTCTGCTCACCTGCATCACTGATTCCTTATAACACTGCACTTGTCTAACATTCGCACCACCGGGACTGGAATTCAGGACTTCTGGTCTCTGCTGGTTCTGTGCTGTAAGACCTTTTCCTCTGTCTGAAAACTGCTGCTAAACCTCTTTTACCTCTTTTAATATTTAGCTGAGTCATGCTGGGAAATCCTTTGAGATCAAGGCTATAAGAACTACAAGTGAGTAGAATTAAATAGGACATTTTGGGAGGCACAGAGGAAGTTACTCAATTGTTCCAGGTTAGAAGACATTCTGTTAGATACTGCATAAACCTTCACCTTTGTCAAGTCCAATTACTGTCCAGAAAAGAAAGATTAAGTAAGAACCACACCTATAAAGCTAGTACAGCTCTAAATTGAAGAACAAGAAAGGAAAATAAAAGTACATGCCCCTTGAGAGTTCTTATATTTTTCAAACTGTATATAAAATCCATTCAGAATGTAAGCTCAGGCATTCAGGTAGACTTGGAAGTGCTGCCATTCCAATAGTCAATATCCTGTCTATGGCAGCGATGAAAGTGAAAGGATATTCATCCCTTAATAAGCACTTGTAGGTACAGCAGATATCAAGCTTGTTATTATCTTATTTGCTTTTTGCAGCAGGAGTGATGCTGCACTGAGTTTGATCCTTCGCTGACCAAAATGTGTCAATTTTGCCTCAACATGAACAAGATGAAATTAGCTGCTAATATGGGTGCTCTGAGGTAGCCATATGAACACACACCAGAGTGGAGTTTCAAGAGCTCAGTTCCTACACTCAGGACTAGATTTTCAGGGAGATTCATGCACTGAATGCTTGTAACATCTAGCTACTTATAAAAAAGCTTAAGAAGCAGCTAAGAAATGTGTAAATGTTCCTCAAGTGATAGATACTTCACCCTTTGATCAGCTGCCACTAAGTCAGCAATTCTGTGAGCAGCTGACATTTCTGGGTTCTCCAAATGAAGAAAGCCCTAGATGTCTCAATTTGGGAACACTGAAAAGTTAGGTATTTAGTTTAAGCCTGCTTTATACAATGGCAAAGACTGAGAAGATTTATCTCAACTGATCAAAAAGGGCCAAATGGAATATTTTTCAAAGACTCCCTATTTCAGGTTTGCATTTGGTTTAAATAAGTACAAATGTAATGGGAAATGCAGAATCCCGTGCCTTGCCATACCATGTATTTTGGTAGCAAGGCTTGAAAGACTGTGGCAACAAGTGACATTCAGTTTAAAAGTAACACATTTGAGGTGTGCAAGCCATAAGAAAAGTGAGTTGTAATAGACTGTGCCCTTGAAAGGACATGGTTTTGTAATTTCTACTCCACCTCCGCCTTCTGTGATTTCACATGTGCTCCAATGATGTAGATCTACTATTTTATTACTACAACCTGGAGTTCAGATGTGTTCTCACAGTTAGATGGAAGGACTAAAACCCACCAAAGGACTAAACCTCCATCAATACAGCCCAACCATGAGTGCTGGGGAAGGGACCCCTTGGCAGGACAGGCTCCTTCCACTGCCCACCTGTAACAAGTGTGACAGCTAAAAATAGAGCAGGGACTAACACACCAATTTCCATGCCAAGTATACAATTTACTGATAAAACTTTCTGATTGTTTGCGGACCTTCTGACTTTTGAGGGCTCTTTTTACGACGATTTATGAATATTGGGTGCTTCCATCCCCTTCAGGGTGAATCATCACATCAGAGAATGGCTGGATGTGGCACTCAGTGCCCTGCTCTGGGTGACAAGCTGGAGATCAGTCTCAGGTTGGA
Source organism: Certhia americana (assembly GCA_018697195.1). Lineage (NCBI taxonomy): Eukaryota > Metazoa > Chordata > Aves > Passeriformes > Certhiidae > Certhia > Certhia americana. Next base: position 122,305 of record JAGMWU010000048.1, read on the forward strand.
CTCCATGACCTCAGAGGTCTTTTCCAACCTCAATGATTCTGTGATTAAAGGGCAGAATTTGTTGGTGTTGCTCAAAGCCACTTACTTCCTCAATAATAAACAATAATTATACCTTCGGGCTGTAGGCCCGGGGCTTTCTCCCTTGCCGGGGCTGAGGGGCCAGCCCGGGCAGGGACATGGGAGAAGCCACCGCCACCTCTGTCCTCACTCAGTCCTTGTTCCAAATTCTTGTCTCCGCTCCCCAGTCCCTGTCTCTGTCCCTGTACCCAATCCCCGTCCCTTGATCCCAGTATTTGGTCCCAGTATTTGCTCTCTGTTCCTTGTCCCCTGAGCCCTGTCTCTGATTCCCGGTCGTTGTCCCTGGTTCCGGATTCTGTTCCCTACCTCTACCCGCAGTTCCCGTCTCCGTTTTCAGCCCCTATCCCCGGTCCCCGTTCGCGGTCCCTGTCCCTCCCCGCCCGCCGGTCCCGTGTCTCACCGTGGGCGCCTGCGCGGGGCTCCTCCTCCTCCTCCTCCTCCTCCTGCCGCTTCTCCTCCTCCTGCCCGTCCTCCCCTCCTGCCGCCGGCGGCCGCTGTCAGGATGAGGCGGAGGAGGCGGCGGCCCGGCCCGGCCGCTCCCGTCTCTCTGCCCGTGGCGTAGCGGTCCCCGCCCGGAGGAGGCCGCGGCGGCGCCGCCCGCCGAGCCATGGCCCAGCCGGGCCCCAGCGCCCAGACCGAAGGTACCGCGGGGGCGGCGGCGCGGCCTGCGCAGCCCCGGGCTCGCCTGAGAGCCCTGCCGGCCGCGGGGCGAGGGCGGCGGCCTGGGCGCGATCGGCCGGGCAGGGTCCGGGGGGCCCGCACGGAGCGGGACCCACCGGGAGAGAGCGGGGAGCGGCCCGGGGAGCTCGGCCGGGAAGGCCTTGGGAGGGGGCGGGAGGCAGCGCAAGTTGTTTTTTAGGCTGTAAATGTGGAGCAAGGGCGGCTCCCGGCGTGCGGGGATAACGCTGGGAGGACGCGCTGCTGCTGGGGAAGGGGAGCCCAGCCTCGATGGGACGAGGCCTCCCTGCCCTGGCAGGGGACGAGGGGAAGGGTGGTGGTGTATCCAGGTAGGGATTGATCCTCCGGGTGGGGCGCCGGCATTGATTTGGCCACGGCGGGGGATGTTTGGCTGTGTGCGAAAAGGCACCTCGGAAGGTTCAGGTCGGGATATGCAGTGTGAACAGTGGCGTTCCTTTGCTGGAAAAGACAAAGAAAATAACAGATCTTCTCTCAAGGTGGTATGTACCTGTGCAGACGGAAACTTAAGCTTTCCCTGAGAACTCCTTCTGTGGAAAGGTTGTTTCTTTCTCGTTCGAGAGGAATAGAGAACGTTTTTTACCTTGGAAGAGGTTACAGAACTGTGTGCACATAAAAAAGCTGTAGGTGAGGTTGAAGGGACAGTGTTTACTGTGTGGGATGTATGGGAAGGGGTGAGAAAGCCAGGAGTTTTAAGCTGAGGCTGGTCATGCTGTGGATATAGGAGAACTGGAGAGATGTGCAGAATCCTGCAGGATGGGTGCTTACCCAGCCATTGGACCAGGCCAGGGCTCTCCTCTTTTGGAGAGCATTTGAGTTTCCTTGGGAAAGCCCTCTGTTAGAAAAGGGCAATGATGTATTCTTAATTATGCACGTCTAGGGAATTGCGTGGGCCTTTTTTTTTTTTCCTTTTTGTGGAGTTACACGAGAAAGTGCTTATCCTCAGGGATTTCAGTCAGCCTTTTGAGAGTTTTAATGACGAAGGTGCTTTGATTGTGGGGTTTTCCCTACATTAAGGTCAATCATTGCTGGCTTGTCCTTCCAGAGCACTGAGGGGAAGGTGAGTTTCCCTGCTGTCATGCTTGTAAGGTCAGCATAGGTAGGGGTTGTTCTCCTTTACTTTGTGGTGAATGGCCATTGTTTATTGTTCTTCTGAGGGCTCCAGAACAACTTCCAACAAATTTTCTTCTTGGCTCTTGCAGACTGTCCCACTGCAGGTGTGCAGGGGAAATGGGCGGTGCACAAATGTTTGCTGCCTCTTGACCAGGGAAAGTAGTTGTAGGTTTATAGTGCATTAGAAGATCCACGTTGGATGTATTTGAGTTGTTATTTGAAACGAAGGCAAAAAGGTTCAAGTAAATTTAGTGATTTGATAGGTTGGTGAAGTCTGTTTTACAGGAGGTATGGATTGCTGGTTTTTTCCTGTTCCCTAGTTGTGGGGAGATGAGGCTGCTGTAGAGAAGGGGACTGGCTGGAAAGTTGGATGGATTCTGAAACCGGTTGCTATGTCCTATACTAAAGAACTGGAACTCCTAAAATGGCTCCTTTCCCCATCCTCTTTTGGCAACTGTAGGATCAGTTTGGGGTTTTTATCCACTTTGATGACCATACTTTTGTTCTCATCTGTGTTGGTTTGGTTTGTAACTTACCAAAAGTGTGCCTTGAAACTCTAATATTTTAGAAAATTGGAGAAAATTCAGTAAATGAATTATTTAATATTTTTAGTTGTCTGCACTGAATTTATTGCTTAAAGGAGTAGTGTAACCTCTGATTTAAGATTACATGTGACAAAATAGAACTGGATTAGTATGCTTCCCTAAGGAAAAATAATAGCTTTTTATGATAACTTGTATTGATTATAAATAACTTATGCATTCTTTACTCATGCAAGACACATCACCTACGATTTGTTTTGTAGAAGGCAAGTATAAAAAAACTACTTTTTCTGCTGTGGTAGAAATAACATATGGAACAACATAAGAGGAATTAATGGAGAAATTGTCTTCTATACTAAAGCCTGCACTGAAATGAAAGTGGGCCCAAGAAGAGGGGAAGGAATAGTGCAGAGGAATAGGAAAAGAATGGGCGTTGTGTCCTACCCTGGTTTGTACTTTGGATTAGTGGAGATGTTAATAACCCTCTAATCCAGTGCGTGGGGTAACAGAGGTTCTATAGGACAAGACTGGCAGGGAGGCCAAAGGCAGCCCTTGGCAGCTGCTGAAGCTTTGTGCTCTGTGCTGGGAACTGTGAGCTCATGATCTTGACCTGTGCTGCAAGTAGGTGTGTGCTGCCTGCTGATCCTGGTCAAGGGGCTTTTTTTGGGGAGATTTTAATTTATGTGTGTTGTCTAGATTGCATTGCCACAGCTGTAGTGTCTTATTTTTCAAAATATTTTTACTGTGAATATAATATTCAAAATGCAAACCTCTCAGACTCTCTGGGTTTAGTTTGGATCTGGGTGCTTGCCATCTCTGAATGTAAGGTTGCCAAACAAAATGTGTTGGCATAGCTTTTCCCTATCAGAATGCTCAGGATTTAGTATAATTCTCGTTTCTGGATAACACTTCGATGAAGGAACTGCAGTAACATAAAACACTATTTCTTCAATACTAAAGTTAATTAGAATGATAGGCCAATTATTAAACTCTTCTTACTGCTCTAAACTTAAACCATTAGTACAGTCAGACTGATAATTAGCTTATCCATTGATATTGTTCAGTGATAAACTGTTAATGGCACAGTCTATCAGATATTTTAATAAGAATTTGCTGGCAGAATTGATCCAGTATTGGAGTAACTTAGGCCAGTAAAAAGTGTCTGACTGTCAGTGGTGGGAGGCTGTGCCAGCTCTCAGTGGAGAGAACTGCTCAGCTGTAGATGGAGGATTGGAGGATATTGCCATATTGATTTTGGTGCCATCAGCAGTGTTGTGATCTGCATTGTGTCCCTGTGTCAATAATCCAGGATTCCAACAAGAGCTGGGACTTGGCTGTCTCTGTCACACACCCCCCGGGGCCAAGTGATGCTGATGGAGAGGTCAGGGATGTCACACAGAAAATTAACTAACAAAACCTCAGGTGCTTTTATATTTCTGGTTGTTTTCCTTGTAAGTATATCACTTTTAAACAAAATTGAAGTACCAAAAAATGCTATTACTCATCTCCAAGCTCAGTGTGGATTGTAGGGGACTGGCTATGAGTGCTGATGTTCAGCTCTGCTGTGTTGATGCAACTGTCAAATGTCAAACCCTTATCTCTTGGGGAATAACTTCAGAATTGTTGGTACTTTCCAAGAGGCAAAAGATTTCTTCCCTTGCTTTCATTTTGGTTGGTCCTTGCTTTATTATTATTCAATAATTACTTATATTATTACTATATTTTTAGCATAATATTACTAATATACTTAAAAATGCATTTTAATTAAAATGAAAACATTTACGCTTGATTGTTTTAGGCTGTGTGCTTTTCTGTCATTTCAGTGGACAAATCTAGAATTTGGTTTCAAAAACAAAACAGATACCTTGAATGTACATGTTTCCACATCTTAGAGTTTCTAGGGAAGTTTTGATCCACTGACCAGGTCAGTTTGCTCTGAAATGGCCATATCCACATTCATGGTGTCTGTTTTCCTGTCAAATTGTAAATCTCCTAATTTTGCAAAGTGCCCTGACCACGTTCTTTATCATTACCTGTTGATCTGCCAGAACGCACAATGAATATGCTTTAACCTGTGGATTGACTCTCTCTTGCATTTTGGACACTGGAAGATATAAATTCTTTCCCATTTTTATTGCTTCTTGGCCATTTCACCATTGTCATGGAGAAGATGGACTTAGTAATGTTTTCTTCCCTTTCTGGCCTGGTGCCTCAGGATGCTTAACTGCTTTCCCATAGCCCTTGGTGGGTGGACTGGATTCCCACAGTGAAACTAGTTTGTATGTGCTCCCTTGAAAGTGATTGAAGAAGGAATTTTGTTTTAAAACTTTCAAGAAGCTAAACCAAACAATTTCTGTCAGTGTGGGAGTGGACCAAATCCCATAGGCTTCATTACGGGTGGTGGTTGACTGGCAGACTTGCTGGGCTTTCACTCCAGGCATTTTATTAAAAAGTGCTTCTCAGATGTGAAGTTTTCTATCCTAAATTTAGGTATTTTAACTACGCTTTTTTCTTCTTAAAAAATACCAAATATGTAGCTTTTAAAAAAAATGAAAAAGCGTGAAGTTGAGATTATGGCTTTACTCTGATTGAAGTCTTTCAAGTTAAGAACTGGGAACATTGATAAGCAGCACTTACTAACCAGGCTGCTATGAAAGCCATTTTGTGTGTGTATTTCAGAGGAACATCTTTCAAACCAAAGGTCTGGTATTTCTTAGTGCTTCAGTCTTTACCTGCAGAGTTGGTTTTAGTGTCTGGTTTAGTAGTGCCTGAGTTAATGGTACTACCCTCCACAAGTTATTCTATAAATAGGGTAAGCATTGTGTCATTTTAGTCATAGTATAGTCAGTTAAGCATGATGATGAATTATCTCTGGAAAAATTTAAATCATTTGATATTTTTGTATAACTTGGCATAGGAAGAACAAGTGAGCAGTGTACCCTTGGTTAATTTATCTGTGCCTTTCAGAAGGAAGAGGGGTTTTTTAACCTGGAAAGTACCTGAAGCTTGAGAAAACTTCTTGAGTTGTCCTGTTGCTCTATAGGCAGTGCCTGTAATCAGTGCCTAAGAATACAGAATTGCAGCATGACCTCTGATATAATAAGGAATTGTGTGCATTTTTTTTTTTTTTTCCATTCATGTCTCCTTCTGTCAGCCACAACTCCCCTTGGCATTCAGCTGACTTGTGATGGTGCTTCCCTCCTTCCTGTCTCTATCCTACGCTGTTCTTCCCAGGCCTGGCTCCTTCAACGAAGGGGAAAAATAAAAGCTTTTGAATCACCTTTTATGTCTGTTTCCATCTCCTCTGGCACTTTCTGTTCCACACAGAAGTAGCAGAAACGTGGCCTTGCTTGCTCTTTGGTCTCAGATTTTTCCTTCCTCCCTGGTCAAACACTGTCATTTGACCGTGTCTTGGGCAACTGCTGCTCTTCAGCAAGTCCTCTGGTTTCCTTAGCCCTCTTTCCCAGCCTACTCAGCTTTAATATTGTTCTCCTTGCCTTTTGCAACCTCTTGTCTGAGGGTGTCCCATGAACCTTGCGCTTGTTTTGGCTGCTCCAGGCCTTGCTCTGCTCTGTGGGATTGCACCCATCCCTCTACTCCTCCTCTTCTAGAGAAACTCGCATAACTGTACAAAATTCCGCAGTGAAAAATGTCTTTTCCAAGCAATATGGCTCCCTAGCATTGCTGAATCTTAGCTTATTTACTCTTTTGAAAATATGCTTTTCTTTATTTAAGAGTTCTCCAGGTTCTGTTTCTCAGGAAGGAACATCTCATTGTGCTTTACTCTTGGTATAGAGAACTATCCATCTGCTTTCCTACCTTATACAGGTTCAGAATGTTTTTTCAGAACAGATTATAGAATTTTGAGGCAGTGAACTTCAGTTACCTAATCATGAAGTTGGCTGACGTCTAATTCTTTAATACCTTGGTATCTTTATAAACAGATTGCAAAAAAATCATTGCTAGAAGTTAACTGGGAAATGGAGGTGTTCCATCCTTTGGCTATTAGAGCAGTTCTGACAATTGATATCAGTTGAGAGCCAGGACAGGAGACAGCAGAGATCAGCTCATTTGGTTCTGTGTGCAGTTAAGGGTGCTGTCTTGTGTGTCTGGCTGTGTTAGGGACTGAAAAGTAATCAGAATCCTGGGGTAAAAAAAAGGCAGTCTGATTTTTAGTTAGTTAATAAGCCTTACTGTGGTGAGTCACACTGAGAAGAAATTTAAATTTGGTGGGATTTTATTAATATTTATTTTGTTATATTTTGTGGTTTCTGAAAGTGTTTTTTGGTAAAACTGTGGAGCAAAAATGCAATAACAGAAGTTATACATGGCAAAGTGGGTTGGAATCAATAACTGGAAGGCACTGGTAGCATTAACTGTGTGTATTCCAGAGGGAATAGCCTGGAGGTGAGAGGGAAGGATTACCTGGGGATCAAACCAAACCAGCATTGTCGATTATAATGGTGTTCCCATACCTTTAAGCCAGTGACCTGAATAGACTGTGTGCTTTGTATTGCATCTTCTGCCAATACGTGTTTTTAGCTTACAGATAGTTGCAGCAAGATTTGCAATGCTGTTTAAATGGCAAAAAAAGGAAAGGAATATGCACAACAAAAGGAGAAACAGCTCTTTCACCGTTTTTGTCAAGTGTTTCTGAGTGTCACTGTTTATCCCCCACACCCCTGCCTTGGTAAGGTAACTTTATATTTGCATGGCACCATTAAAATACTCCCCAACTGAAATGATTTATTTTAATCTATGCTGCCTCACTGCTATGCAAAATGAGGAGGCAGCACCATGGTTGGTTGCTGTAAAAAAAGAACAAAGCAGTAACTTGCAAACAGTAACGTAGATAAAACCACAGAGTATAATACAATCCTTACATCTGTGTGTTCAGCATTGTTGCCTTAATCTACACAGGAAGAAATGCAGAGGAGTGCTAGAAGTTATTGCTCAAGAAATAAGCATTTTAACCATCTACAATAAATTTTAATGTCCAGTTTCCTTTAAGAAAATTGTCTTTCCTAAGGTTTACTGGGGTTCATATTAGACTCCCATTGATTTCAGACACAAGAATTGGAACCTTCACCTTAACAGTAACCTGTGCCAAACCCCCTCTGATACATTTTATCTGTGGTGTTACTTAGTTTGTTCTGGTGAAGTACAAAGCATAAATTTGGCTCTTTTGGTTAATTCAAATCATCTGACAGGCTGCCATCTTTATGTCATATACTGCATCTTTTAAATTTTCTTTTACAGATTGGTTTCAAGTAAGGTTTTCTTAATTGCCAGCTTGCAATGTCTGTTTATATCTTCTCCCATGTGAAATTAATGGGAAAGCAATTAGGCAGACTCTGGATTCTGTGCTTGAGTGACGCTGCTAGCTGTGAAGATATTAGAGCTGTCTGTCTGGTCTTCACAGCTTCTGTTGGAGCCTTAGATGGATCTGGAGATAAAGATGTTAAATCTCAAAGTGCTGCATTAACTCCTGATGTTACAGGATGAAATTTATTGGTAGCACTGAGGATTGCATTTAGCTGCTGATCCATCAGGAGGGGTTGTCATGGCCTGTTACAATGTCTAAATGCATATTTGGTTTCTGGTAAATGTGAGCCTAACCTTATTGTGGGATAGGAATAATTTCTGTTATGTTTTTATCTACAGCTGTAGGTTTTGTACCAGTGTAAGCACTTCTATACTGGAAATGCAGTGCAGTGCAGCCCTTTAAGTTGCATTTATTCAGAACCTGATGTGTACAAACACTGGTGGGGAAACCTGAGCTTTGGAATTTGCTTTCTAATACAAATGAATTTTGTCAGCTTCCCCTGGAGAGTCTGAATGAAAATGAGGATTTGAAAAAGGTCATTTATCACTTAAAAATGTCAGTCATCAAGTCTTAAAAAAGTAAGTTCTGCTGCATGGCTACACCAATCTCAGTTGACACAAGGGAGAGTGGGGGACAGAAGGAAGGCCAGACTATTTCTTTTGGCAGGCAGCAAGCACTTAGGTTCAACTGATAATCAGGCTGTACCCATAGGCTGTGGTTTCATGTTGCAGCTAAGCCAGTCTAGAAGGTTGCTGCTGCTGAAAGTGTTCCTGCTCTCTTCTTCCTTCTCCCACAGTCGTGTTTCCCTCATTTTCTTTGTGCCAGCTCTGCACAATGGACCCAACACTGAGCCAGTTCAGCTCAGTCACCCAGTTGAGAGCTACTCACTGCTGAATTAAGTAGTTTAATGAATTTAGTGAATGACCTGATAAGCATTAGAGCTGGCATAAAGGAAGGGTGTAGACCACACAGTAGTAATATGAGAGTCCAAGGGTACAGTTCTGACTTTTTTTTCCCCACTTTACTCTGATCTGTGTGTTCATGGCCACGTGTGTGTCAGCTCTGCTCTGGGCTCAGCCAAGTGTTAGGTGTGGTCTGTTCTGGACCTGGGTTGGGTCTCACTCCTCTCTCACCCTCCAACTTTTTCCTGTATCACTTCTGATGCTGTCACTGCTGTCAGAAGTGCTCATAGCATGGTGGGGGTAAAAGGCACATGTGCTTACAGCGAGGTGGGTGTGCTGAGTTACCCAGTCAGATGGTCACCAGTACAGAAATTGATTTAAAATTATTGTAACTGCAGGCTTAGTCAAGCCCTCCCATTCCTTAGACCCCTGGAATATTTTTAATGTTTTGAAAATTTCATGCTGGAGGAGGATTTTCTTCCTTTTTAACTGTTCAGGAATTCATGTAGTTGACAAGTGGTAGCAAAAAATATGAATATATAGAATTCACAGCATTATTTTCTGTCAAGAAATAGATTCCAGAGGCTTGGGAGTGTACTAGTCTGTTGTTCTCAGGGAACCTATTAAATTGCTGTAGAAACCTTACTCCAAATAAAAAGATCTGTATCCTGTTCCTTATCAAATGAAGATGTTAATTGTGTTTTATTATTTGTCATCCTATATTTATCACAATGACTCCATAAATATATCTGGCACCAGTATTTTCCAGGCCATTTATTAAGATTTATATCCTTTAAGTGGCTACTCTACAGTGCAGTTTTTTCATGCCTACAACCTGCTGTTCTGACAACTAATATTTTAAAATTACTCTTCCTTAAAAGTAAGATTTACCCTGTTCTGTTTCCCAGTTTATTCTCTGTATACCAATTTGAGTGGCCAGATTATGTAGCAATGGATAGGGAACCAGAGTGGGAAAGAAATCAGCTGAAACTGAAACTCCCTTTTGTGCTTCTGGTTCACATCCATAACTCCCGAGCTGTGTACGAGTTGCTGCTATTTCTGAAGTTTTTCTGGTACCTGTGAAATTACTGTAGTGCTACCTGGTAGCTGTGCATGTGAAAATGAGTTTCCATGCTCTTGTGATTATTTCAGCTTTGGAAGTGTCCACAAAGATGCCAGTTTGCTTTAAGTGGCAGTGGCCTCATTTACCTGTAGCAATGGTAAATTACAGAAGCCATTGCCAATATAAATTTCATGAACATTGGCTTCTTTCTGGTTTCTTCCACATCACTTTCTTGGTCGAGCTGTATTTCACTTTTGTTACCTTCCTTTGAATTTTTAAGTGTGTTAGGTTACCATTAATTTCTTCTTTGTGCTCAGAAGTTGGGAAGCAGAGTGAGTACCTGCAGTCATTTGTAACCTGAATGCTCTCAAAGCTACACCTCAATTCTTGGCCCCATGACAAACAGTAAGACAGCACAAGATCTCAGACTAGTGGTTTCTTGGGGAATTTTGGAATTAATGCAATGGTTTTCTTTTCTACTTTAACTTACTTCATCAAAGAGAACAATGCGGTAGGGTTGTTTTGTTGGTTATTTTTTCCTGAGAGTTGAGTCATACTTTATTCCTATTTTTCTCTCTGAAGAGGACACCTTTAATAAATCTGTAGGCAAAGTGATAAACATATAATAAGGTGTCACAGGGATTTGTTTTCCTCCCACTGCAAATGAGTCGGCAATTAAATTACCTTGAAAGAAAATCAGTCTGTTGTCTGGGTTTAGCAATGTTTACATTTTAAGAGAAGAGTTGTATTAGTGGTGCTCAGAGTGCATATTGTGTAGGGGGTCTCCTGTAAAATGAAATGCACATCACAATCTCTCGCTAAATTACTCTCAATCTGAAATATTTTTATTTGAACAGTAGATTCCTGGTGGTTTGCTAAACAGACAATATCCTCAACTTAAATTTTCTTTTACTGGGAAGACACGCTGAAAATCTCACTGTCAAGTGTAATTGCCACGTGTAATCCAGTTCTGAATGTTCTGGTTATATCATACAAATGATGAGATACGGTAGTGTAGAAAAACTTGGCAGAAATATTCCTGTGTAAGTACGAAGGCTCATTCATATTTTCGATCTTGCTCTGGTCAGGAAGATTTATGTGAGTTGACATTTTTTGGGGACTCGTTTTCAAATACTGTGGAAGGGAATAGATGGCTGTTCTGGGGGTCTAGTTCCAGACTGGAGGAGCCTGTGTCTGCTTCAGGCACCTCCTGTTGGTGTTTATTTTGCAGGTAATGAGGTGGGACAGGCCCGTGAAATGAAAGGGGCAGGGACGTGTGTGTGATGTGTTTGACAGCTGCATTGTTCGAGCTCAGATCTGTGAAACGCTCAAAAAGCTTTGCTGAGAGGACCACAACAGGCTGTGCCTGCAGGGTTTGGAGATCTACCTGGTCTGGCCTAGAGCTGGCAGTGGTGTAATGCAGATGTGAACCCTCTTGGAGAAATGTGCCCGATTCTTGTGAATTCACCTTCCCCAGTTCTGTGCTGCCATCATCCTGCTCTTGTTTGTTCAAGCAGTGACTGGTTCTGAGTAAATGTCCACAGCCTGCAGAGTAAATAACCCCCTTCATAAATCCGAGGAGACACTGAGCTGTTTTGTTTGGTTTTTTGGTTTTGGGGGTTTTTTGTTTGTTTTTTGTTTGTTAGTTCAGGGGTTTTTTTTTCAAATTGATCCTCCTGAAAAGAGCAGATAGAAAAAAGAAAAATTCTTAAAGCAGGGGGAGCAAGATGCAAGCACTTAGGGAGCAGGGAGAATGCTGGTGATTGTGATAAGATTGGTAACTCTGTTCTCTGCATTTTGTGTCACTGTAGATGAATTCAAAGTTCACCAGACTGTAGCTTGCTGTTGACTTTTGAAGTACTCTGATATGCATTCAAACTTAGGAGCACCATGTTTCTGGGATTCACTGGTGTTAGCAGCAGGATACAGCCAAAATCCTTCCCACAGGATTCCATTAGTGGTGTTGTCTGGTTGCCTTTTCCAACTCTGTGATTCATCCATTGCTGCCCTATTTAAATTATTCAAAGAATTGATAAAGCACAGTGTTTTCTTGGAAAAATATACTAACCAATGGTGTTTTCCTGAAATTTCTTGATGAATTGTTCTCACCAAAACAATGGCAGAGATTAAATCAGTGAATCAGTGGCAGCGATGAAATTGAGTGAAAACTAATGATGGTAGAACTTCTTGAGCATTAAGTTGGGACTGCTGTGGAGAAGACTGTGTGCACAGAACTGAGAGTTCTGTTGGCAGCCTAGTTAAAAGGAGAGGAGCAGCTACTATGGTGAGCAGGGATGTACAAAAAGCCAGGCTATAATGATGGAGCTAGGGGACTGTCCTTGGGAAGGACTTACTTTTGGCAAATGAAGAAAAACTGTTGGGAAAAAATACAAGCTCACTTCTGTCAACATGGACATCCATGTTTAAGTGCATTCCTATGATACTTGATGTGAGTGAGCACTGTTCCATTGCAGTCCAATGTAAATAATGGTTAACTAAGCATAAATTTAAAACTAGACTTAAGTTAACCTGGGGTCAGAATGATTAAGTCTATAGAAGAGCATTACTTGCCACATGAAGTGGGCTTACCAAACTGGAAGTCAGGTGTGATTCTCCTTTACTAAGTGAAATGGAATCTCATGAGATGGAGATCTGGACCCCAGGAAGCAACTGGCTGCTTTTGTGTCCAGGAATGAAGATGAAGAAGGCAATAACAAAGCAAGGAAGTAGTTAACACATTGTGATTGCTGTGAAAAGGGAGAAAAAGTGGGAAGTGGAAAAAAAAATGGGGAAGGAAAAACTGTCTGTTGTCCTTCTTTACCTTGTAACTGTGCAAGAAAGTATTTGCTGTGCTGTTGGGGAAAATTATTTAGTTGTTACTGCATATGGCTATTTATCTCTGCAGGTTTAATTAAGCCATTTAAAGGACCTTTGTTTTCCCTGCCCCTTTTACTTGTTCTCTTCTTGTGCCAGCCTCATCCCTGGAAGTGTCCAAGGCCAGCTGGATAGGGCTTGGAATAACCTCATCTAATGGAAGGTGTCCCTGAACAAGGCAGGAGGTTGTAATGAGGTGATCCTTAGGGTCCCTTCCAGCCCAAACCATTCTGTGATTCTTGATTGTATTATACAAGGGAGTCTTCCCATTTATTCAAATATCTAGATTTCTTCAGATTTTAATTACTTTAATTTAGTGATGGCTTTTCATTTACTAAGATCCTTAATGTAGGATGTCACACAGTGTTTAGTATAAAAAAAGAAAAATAAAGAGTAGGAATAGGCACTACTGAGATTACAGGCTATAGTGGAAATATGTTTGTCAATCAGCTTCAGTTAAAAATAACATTACTTTCAAACTTTAATAATACAAGTGCAAACTTCCACTTGATGTTAACAGAGTATTTATTGTGTGGTTAGATGTTGGTAACGTGCAGTGCTTGGGTTGAATATTTTTGATCCTGCACTAGCTGATTTACAGTAATAAATATAAAGCTTCTGTAACAGATGTAATGCAGCAAGGCTCAGCTCTGCATGGTGATATCTGCACTTGTCAGCAACACCAAGTTTTTATGGGTTTGGCCTTAATTGGTACTGGATTGTTTGCCTGCAAATGTTTAGTCAATGGAGAACAAATTGTGGATGTCAAACAACCTTCAGCTGCACAATCAGCCAGAAATGGCTGGATGAAGGCAGCAGTGACTGAAGGCTGCCCTGCCCAAAATGAGGAACTGCTGGAGCTCCTTCTGCAGAACAGCTCGGTGCTGGGGAGCAGCTCCTGTGCCAGGGCACAGCTCTGGGGCACAACCCCCTGGCTTTCCCCTTCCTGGGGTTGAGTTTTCCTCACCACATGCAGTGAAACGCTCTGAAAGGGGAGCTGTGACAGTCTGAAGAAGAGGGTGGCAAGTGAGAAATCAGAAGTCATTTTCTGTCCTCTAATAAAACAAAGAAAGTGTGTGACCAGTGAGACTGAGCCATTTGGCCCAGTAAATAAAATGCTTGATGCTTGCGAATACAAGTTTGAGAAAAGCAAATAATTCTTTTCTTCCTGTTCTTTTTATTTTTTCCTCTAGTTTGATCTGCTGCTGCTGGATATCTGTGTGTAAGGGCAGGTGTTTCTTGAAAGTAAATCAACCCTGTTTCATAAGTCAGGAATTGCTTCTGTAACATGCTTGTTCAAAGAATCATAATCTGTTTCTTTGCTTCTGAGTGCCTCATCGAACAGCTGGATTGAAGTGTATTGTAAGAGTGGGGAGGTTGGTTGTTCTTTTTTCATCAAATAATGTTTGAGTAAAATAAAGAAAAGCTTTTTGCTGTCTATATGAATGGTCTGGTGGCAGACTTAGATTGAAAGTTTATGCATAATTGTGGCTCCAGTATGATGTCATGATAAATGAAAATTAGTGCTCATAGAAAATAGTAGAAAGTCACAGGAGAAACTCATACAAATAAATATTTTTCCATACTTCTGTCTCAAGTAATCATGACAGCAAAAGAAGAGTAGAAAATGACAGAAGCTATGTAATTTTTGTCTCGAAAAAGTTGATTGTACATACAGGGGTATTTTTGCTCTGTTTTTATGTTTCAGCTATGTAGACTGAACTCTTGATGTCATGTTTGACTCTTTAAATATCAAGCAGAAAGCTGTATGGCTTTAATTTTATAAATAGACCTGGTACTCAAAAATAGTCTTATTGATAATCAGCTTTGTCTGTCTTAGTTCTGGAATGATCGCTACATGTTTGTGTAACTGGAAACTGTCATACATAAAATTTAATCCTTTTTGGAGCTGATCTGTGGACCAGCATATAAATAACTAGTCAATAAGAATTGTATGTTTTTCCTGTGTTTTCCTAGAATTGGAAATTTGCTGTGCAGTAAGTTAAGAGAAAGCTGTATTTTTTTTTCACTAGAGTTTCTCTTCATGTATTACAGCAGCTTCATGGTTGTGTAAATCGGTGGGTCTGCTCTGAAATGGATTTTGCTGCCCTTCTTTTGAGTTCTTCTCCCTGATTAAGGCACATGATGACATTCACTGTGCTTTGCTGTAATGTCAGTGCTCCACAGGAGATGGGGATCCCTGTGTCTGACCTGCAGTGTCTCTGCAAAGTCTGTGCTACTAGCTAGAAATAAAGCTAGTGATTTAATTGGCATTTATAACTTTGTCATGTGTACTCTATTTTGCCTAATAATCTCTGAAAAAAACCGCTATTTTAAATTGTTGGCCGAAGGAATTTCTTGTTTGGATTTTTTTTAGTTTGGCGTATCAATTTTAATTTCAAGTTTTCTCAGTGCTATTTCCAAAGTTAAGGAATTCGATCTTAAGGGGTTTTGTTTGTTTCTTGTTGACTTAGGGCCAGGATAGGGAATTAGTCCTTCCCAGTAGTGCTGTGAGGACATCCAGAGCGTTCTGTGCCTGTGTGTGAGCCCGGATCCCGTTTCAGCCGGGCACGGCTCTGCCGGCATTGCTGACTCTGTGATAGCTGGGACTGGGAGCTCGGGAATACTGCCTCTGCTTTTGGGGCTGGCTTTAACTTGATAGCCCGTGATGGCTACTAACTTCTTTTTCAGCTCTGTTACAGGCCTGGGCTGAGCTGGGCCTAAATTCAGTGCGAAAATTGAGTGATGAATGACAAAGGCCTAATTGGAAATCTATGAATGAGGCCGTTTCCTGCCATTGACTCCAGCGCATTTCCAGGTGGACTTTAATCTATGCCATGTAGCCTGAGGGTACCTGTGCCTGCCAGTCTGGGCTTGGGATCAGGCTTGCATTTTGGGAAGTGTCTGTATGGCTTTTGTGCAAATTGTCCCTCTGAAAAAGAAAATAATTTCTTTGTAAACTTCATCACTTAGCAGGAAAGTGTAGTTGTTAGAGTGTCTCAGAAAATAAACTTTCTTTGGCTTTTCCTTCTTCTGCAGGTGCATTTGAAGGGGTTGATGTTGATCTATATAGCCTATTGTCCTCAAATTTGTGCTTTGTCTCGCTGCAGTGGGGATGTGCTGAGGTCTGTCCTGAGCTGTATGTGTAGCACAGGTGGTAAAACCACTTTAAACTTAGTATAGAATCGAAAGAACAATGTTATTAGTGCACAGTCGCAGTGATGGATGACCTGCGGTTGAGATCTTAAACTTCTTGTTTTCCTGAATGCCTGCAGCTGGCCTTAACAACTGCCAGAGCTGAGTTGTGGAGGGGTTTGATTAGTTATTTATTTATTACATTTTAGATATAACTGCAGGCTGCGGACAGGGGGGAATACTGTAAAAATGTAAATAGTTAAATTTCATTTCCTTCTTGGTGACTCTGCCCTCCCTCTTTTTGTTTGGGCGGGAGGATTTAAAAAGAATGAGTCTGTTGTTCCTCCGCTTAAAGCACTTGAACATTCTGCTCTTGGGGTATCCTCTTGCCCTTCCATCCTCAGCTGAAGCAACTCACACCTTCAGAAGAAATACAGTTTGGTTGCTTTGCACTTTCTGATGGGAGCAGCAGCACAGCTGCTGCTGTCTCTCTGCTGAAGGAAGATGGAAAGGGAATGAAGTAAACAAGGAATGCTCAAGTCTTCTTTGGGGGCAGGAGAGTTGAGTTTACAGTTGATTTAACTTTCAGGATTACTAACTGTAGTTTATTTGTACGGCCTTCCCAAGACTGTGTGCAAGGTGAATGATGTCTAGACACCTCCTTGCTCAGTTGGAATGTGTGCTTGAGGCTCCAGGGTGGTACCTGTGGGTGCAGAGCTGCCTGGCTGGACCTGGACAGTGCAGCCACCTGCCCTTGGCACACAGCTGCCTTAGGCTCTAGTGCCTCCAGGAGTTTCCCTTCAGGAGCTGAAGCTGAGCTCAAACCCAGCTCCTTAGGGCCAGCCCAGCTATTCATGGGGTGTGGAGCAGGAGGGGCTGCAGTGGTTCTGCATCACCCTGCACAGGACTGGGGGGAGTGGAAACATGAGCAAACCCCTTTCCCTTTGCAAAACTTCAGCAAGAGATCAAAGGCAACCCTTTAACCTTGGGAAGTGTTTTTCCTACACAGACCTGATTCCACATGTGCTGTTTCATCCCTGGTTTTGATCCAGGCACTCTCTGAACTCACTTGAAGCTTTGCTCTCAGTGTGTTTTTGCTGCAAGTTCCTTTCATTTTTGGGAGAACACTCCTGTGCAGTTGGCTTTGAACTATCCACATAGGGGTTGCTGGTTAGAAAAACCTATGTTTGTATTTAAGGTGATAAAAAAAACCAAGTTGGGATTTTTGTAAAAAAAACAGCATTAAAATTTTGTCGGTCCTATATCTGCATTTATCTTTTCAGTACAGAGCTGAAGAGATTAAGTGCTGTATTTTGTAACACCATAAGCTTTTATAACCAGCAATTAGTAAAACGTACCTGTACTCTTAGAAAGTCCTTTTGTTTGTGTCTGCTCTTACTCTATCATCTGAATCCAAAAATAACTGGCCCCATCTCAGTGGCAGTGCCCATCCAGCTCTACACTGCAAGCTGTAAAGCTGATTCCAGATGTCTGTGAGTCTAAATGTTTGATGCTGAAGTTGTGTAGCCTTTGGATTGTGTTTTCACTGCTTGATTGTGGTGGGAAGTGTTGGATGGGATACACAAACACCTCTGATGGATCAGTATTTTGTGTATCTAGTCTGTGCTATATAGAGGCTATAACTGAAGTGATTCACTTTGCATGGCAGAGTTGGAACATGTCCACAAAATGCTTTTGCAGAACACACATAGACTAGTGCAGAAGAACATTTTTTCCCCAGTGCATTGCAGCAGGTAGATGTGTTTTGTTCTGACTCATCAGTCTTTTCTTCCTATTTCATATTTGAATTCTGAGGTGTGCAAGTTGAAACTGCCACCTACAGCAGCACTTGAGGTACAAAGTGGATATTACACATGCAGATGGGTTGGTGGTTGTATGGGGTCATTATGGAATCATATAATGGTATCATATGGGGTTTTTCAATAATAAGCATGTTATAACAATCTTTGTAGACTTCTTACTCTTTCTCCTTTTGTTGTACCACCAGATGAAGGGCTGGTGTGGTAAATTCTGGAAAACAGAGTGATGTTTGTGTGCCCTTGAGGATTTTTACCTGCTGGGAATGAGGAGAGTTTGATCGTACAATCAATTAATTCTGTGTAGATTGTCCTCTGGCAAACTTCTCCAGATGTAATCTGGTTCATCTTTTGGTTAACATGCAGAACTGAAGACTGGATTGATAATGGCACCTAATTTTTGGCTTACAGGGTTTCCCTCCTGTGCTTTGCCCTTTCATAGCAGTTGGCTGAGCTGCTGTCACTTTTTCTTTTACCTCAGCTTTTGAGCCCTTGGTGCTTTATTGCTCAGCCCTCATACACTTCCCAGGGGAAAAAAAAACATCATCAGAATTATTTCTATTTCTTCCTTTGTTGTATATACCAAATGGTGGTTTTCTTTGGAAGATGGTTTTCTACAGAACTCTCTGCCACATTCCTTCTAATTCTCTAGAGATGTTTAATTAGAATTTGGTGTTACAGTCTTAAGGAAACCTACCCTCCTTTGTTCCTTAAAGGACTGGCTAGTTTTCCTCATTTTCATGAGGCAACAGCAGAGCTAATGAGTAAAGATATTTTAAAGGGTAAGCCCCAAATCTCAACCTTGCAGAATGGGCTGTCTGGTTAACTGTTAGTGATGTACCTTATCTTCTGCTTTATTTTTAGATGCTCTTCTGCAACGGGTAGCAGAATTGGAAAAGGTCAATGCAGAATTTCTGCGCACAAAACAGCAACTTGAGCAAGAATTTAATCAAAAGAGAGCAAAATTTAAGGAGTTATACCTGGCTAAGGAAGGTAAGTTGTCAGTTCTCTGAATTATTCTGAAGTTCTTTGAACTTCATCTTCAAATAATCCTTTTATGAAGCATAGTCTTTTAAACAATTATGAGAACGTAAGAGGTTCAATAGATGACTATTGAACATCCTAGAATTAACCTTAGAATTAAATTTAAAGATTTGCCTCATGGACAGCAGCAAGAGCAACTTGATGTCCATGCAGAAACACCACCAGTGAGTTTTAATACTCACTTCCTGAACTCAGGGTGTGCTCTCTGAGCAGGAGCTGATCTGGTAAATGGAAAGACATAGCCTCGTTGCTGTGCTGTTTGTACTCTGTGGCCTTTTTTTTATGTAGCATTTATTTATCTTAAATTTCCATCTGAAGTAGGCTGCAAGCAACCAAACCTTATAAAAGTTTTAATACCAGCCAAGGGCATCTATTTCAATAACACAATTTATAGGAAAATTTAAATCATATGGGCTCAAATATCTGATGAAGGATTGGAGAGTACAGATGGCTGTTCTGAGAGCCAGCCAGATTGATTTATCTAATTCTGATGATTTTCCTGTCTTTAACATATGAAAGCAGAGCCAAAACATAATGCATTAAGACTGCAGCTGCTATATAAGCTTATGAGAGCAGAAATACAACAGGCATAATGAAGATCAGATCATACAGCAAGCCTCTTTACTTGTGTTTCTAAGGCTGTATGACAGGAAATATAAGATACAAGACACTACTGATGACATCAGCAATAATTCTCCCATTTTGGTCAAAAAATATAGAATAAATTGCAATAGGGGAAGAAAAAACACCCAACTTTCACAGGTATTGCAGTGAGAGGACACCAGAGGAGAATATACAAGCAATTACTTTTCTTCTTTTTACCCCTTCAAAAGTTTTTCTCCCTGTCTCTAAGACCCTCTCCTAAATGTACAGTGGGGCTGGTGGGACCCATCTTTAATACTGTCATTTGAAGACTAAAAATATTAATGCTACAGAGTGTTGGTGTTTTTACACAAGGATTAATGTCCTTTTTTATACTTGGTTAGCACTGGGTTCTATATTCTCTGTCAGGGGTGAGAGTACTGGAATTGAGTTGGCTTTTTGGCCCTGAGGGAAATACCTTGGTGTTGGTTGTGTACTGGCCAGATGTTTCTGCTAAAAGTGATTGCCATTGAAGTAGGCTGTGTGGGCATAAAACACTTACTCTGTGTTAGTGCTTTTGGAATTAATTATATAATATATGTCTTCCAGAGCTGTTTGTTTCAGATTAACTGAGAACTCAGGAGGATAATATGAAATTAGTTTCATTTCTGTTTATAGTTGCAGCAATTAGAGAAGTAGTGGGTGTTCTATTGAATGTATCCCTTTTCTTAGTAGAAGCTCAGTTTTACCAAAGTCTTTGGTAAAGAGTGAATTAGGCTGCATATTTTTCTTATGTGGGCTCTCTAAAGTGGTTACAGAATGTTTCTGTTCAAGAAATATGAAGTGTTCCATTCAAACTGAGAACCAAGTTGGTCCCAGAAATGGGGGAAAAACTGTTTTCCAGTCTGTTCGTGCCTTTTCCAGATTCATTACTAGAATGAGTTAAATAATAAGAAGCAATGAAAAGCACAGTTCACTTTCTTCAGGTTTATTGATCCTAGTGTCTGCTTTGTATCTGCATCCATAAGATACTCCTTTAATAAAAAGCAAGGGCAAGCAAAGTTAAGAAATAGCATTCCCTGAAGATACCTAGCCACATTTGTTTGGTTGTTTCAGGCAGATGTTTTAATATCAGTGCTTTCTTCACTTCCTTCTGTTCTTCGCCACAGCAACTGGGGCTACACTTCAGATTGAACTCATTAATCAAACTAAATGTGTACAATCCCCCTTTCAGAGGACCTGAAAAGACAGAATGCAGTGCTGCAGGCAGCCCAGGATGACCTGGGCCAGCTGCGGACCCAGCTGATGGAAGCCCACGCTGAAATGGAGAACATCAAGGCCATAGCCACAGTGTCAGAGACCACCAAGCAGGAGGCCATCGATGAGGTCAAGAGGCAGTGGCAAGAAGAAGTGGCTTCCCTCCAGGCCATCATGAAAGGTAACAACCAGGCAAGCTGCTGAGATCAACCTCCCTGATGTCCTTAGGGGTTTTTGCCTGCTCTTCCTCAGAATATGGATAATATTAGCTTGGGAAAGCTGCAGAGGGGCTGGATGAAGTGTAGTTCCCGAGGCTGTGAAAAAGAGCTTGGTGGGTTTTTTATTGTCAACTCGAGGACAGAATTTAGAATTCATGGGCATGGGAACCTCATGTATATGCAAAGCATTTTTGAGGAATTAATGTGATACTTCATCCTTCCACAAAGATAAGTATGATGCCTGTAGTTTGACAAGTCTGAAAACAGCTTTAAGCTGTCAGCATGATTCTCTTTTTTCCTTCTGTGTGAACACAGTTCTGCTCTCACACAGTCAGGTGTACTCACATGGGCCTTCCCCCAGGGTAGTGACTGCACATTCTGCTCTCTCAGTCCTGGGTGTTGGTTTTTTTCTTGATAGCTCTTATCTGTTCTTTGTTATATTTGCACGTTGCACAGCTGTTGACATTTCTGAGACAAAGTGAATAAACAAAAGGATATGAACTGGGAACAGACAACTGCCACAAATGTCTGTTTTCTTAAAGGTTCACTGGCAGGATCACACTATCCTGAGCCTAGAGCCTGTTGGCTGTGGGCAGTTTCTCCATTCCCTTGTTGTGCTTCTCACCCAGAGCAGACAAACCTTTATGTATATTGAGTGCACATGATCTACACAGATATATGAACCTAGATTAAGGCTCAGCTGTGCCAGCTGCTGTCCAGTGTAAACAGACAGCTCCTGACCTGAAAGGCGTAGTGTGAATCCTGGGGAAATGGAAGCTATGTGAGAAGTTTGAATTCCTTTACATTTTGGAGTACCTTTTGAAGGTTTTGGTCATTTGTTTGGATGATGCACTTGGAGGTACAAAATGTGCTGCTAAATAGGATATTAGTCATGGACATTACCTTGAAATTAGGAGTTGCACAGTTTTTGGAGATTGTTTCTCTCTGTTCTGTTGATGGTACTAATTGAAATTCAGTTCCTTTGGATTTTTTATTTATGTAATTGGGTTTTGGGGCAGGAGTCCAAGGGAAGGGAGAGTTCACTGTTGTCCTAGTTTGGATTAACTATAGCAAATCATTGAGTGGTTAGAGATAGAGTTCCTAAAGCTCTGTTCTTTAACTTGCATTGAAAATAAGTTTGAAAATGCTGTTTTCTAGAGACTGTTCGAGACTATGAGCTCCAGTATCACCACAGGATGGAGCAAGAGCGAGCTCAGTGGAGCCAGTACCGAGAAAACATGGAGCGGGAAATTGCAGAGTTAAGGAGGAGACTCTCTGAAGGCCAGGAGGAAGAAAACCTAGAAAATGAAATGAAAAAGGTACCTTGGAATGGAGTTCCTCAGTTTCTGTTTGAGGATAGGCCCATGGGGTCACACATGGGTTCATTCCTATGCCTGCTGTAATTCCTCAGCAACTCACAGATCCTGGTCCTGCCAGCTGCCAGGCTTTGTTCATAGAAGTCATCATGACCTAATCCATTTGAAGCCTTAAAGACTCCTAATTATGTGCGTTCAGTGAGAGAATTGCACCTGAGAAGATGGTAAATTTTTGCCTTCAGCTTGTGAAAACAGGCAGTCTTGTAAAGTCACTTGTGGTGTCAAATGAGCTCAAGTAAAACCACCTTTAGATTTTTTTGGATTGACTGCACTTTATAAAGTTGACTTTACACTTCTGCACTTCTACTTCTTTTTCCAGGTCCTAAAAACTTAAAGTCCCCATTAAAACCTCAGAATATTTAAGATGTCTTTCCTCTTTCTCTAAAGTAAGAGCCACATTTGTGCATCACAGTACTGCCACCTCCCTAGGCAGTTCAGTGCTGTCAGAAAACAAGTTCTAGATGATGAAAAATATTTGCTCTGGAGTACGGACAGATGTTGTTGCACTTGTTTAAAGATCTGTCTCTAAGAAAAGTTCACAGAAGTAGATTGAGGTGCCTTGTTTTGAGTTAGGATTTTTTTTTCTTTTTTTAATTTTTTTTTTTTTTAATCGAAGTTGAAGATTTGATGTATTTCCTTTCCGTCAGGAAGGAAATTGAACCTGTCTTAATAGATCAGTGCTTTATAAAAATCTTTGTTTATCTTATTGTAATAACTTTATAATATTATAATAACTTGTATTTTCATGAATTTCTCAGCAGGCTTACCTTAGTCTTCAGGGTGTTCTAACACAATTTTAAAGTAGTGACTGTAC
This sequence comes from Certhia americana, assembly GCA_018697195.1. Lineage (NCBI taxonomy): Eukaryota > Metazoa > Chordata > Aves > Passeriformes > Certhiidae > Certhia > Certhia americana. The sequence continues at coordinate 145,142 of JAGMWU010000048.1, forward strand.
CTGTATTCGATAAAAAAGTAGGGTAACATCTGATAATTTGCCACATCACTGCGTGTCCCTGTTCCTACTTGCTGTCAGCAGAAGAAATGCAGTATGGAGTATCACGAACATTCCCCATGAGAAACATTTTAGCTATTTTTACTGTGTTGTAGCAAGTAGTCAGTGTTAGTGTTGCAAAATGGAATTCTTTTTCTGAGACTAGAAAGAGATTCCTGACTGTTTCTAGTTGCAGTTGCGTTATTGCTGTGGGACTGCTCTTCATGGAGCCCTGATTTCAAAGGTAAGAGTCAGGGTAAAGCCTATTCTAATCCCACAGCAATTGTAAGATATTTACTGTTTTTAAGAAAAGGTTTTAGCTTTATTAAGGACACAAAGACTTTGGTTGAAGCTGAATGGAGGTTCAGAACTGGATCAGTGTGGTGAGTTTTGTAGAAACAACTCAGAAGATGCAGAGTTCATAGTGTAAAAGTCCTGGCATTGCACTCCCAACTAACTGCCAATAAGCACTTTCACAGAACAATCTCTCAACTGGTTCAGGTTTTTAATCTTAATTTACTGATTTTGTAAGTTGAAATTGCAAGCTGCTGACATGGCAGCACAGCTCACCTAAACTCAGATGCTTTAGTAGAGAAGTTTAGCATAGCAGATAAATGGCATTTTCAACTATAGTCCTTTAAAAGGGAATTGAATATCCCTGGTGATCCTAAAGGAAAAGGTGTTCAGTTTATTAATCTCTGGTAATAGGAATTTGGAAAGCTTTCTAGGCCTGTAAAGCAGAGGAACATGTACCTTATGTAATAGGAGGGGGAGGGGGAAATCTGGTTTTCAGAGTGCAGCTTGAAATAATTGCTTAAACTGCTTTGCATGAGGTTTTAATCTTCTTTGTTATTATTAAGCCTGTGAAGTTTTTCCTGAAGGAGACTAAGAATTAGATCAAAATTAGGAAAAGGACATTCAATATTACCTAAAAACAAACAAGCAAATCCCAAGCCCATAAAAAGGTTTGCTTGGGCAGCAAAATAAAGAATATTCATGTGTCAGCAGTCTGTGAAAAGAGGAACTTTCTTGATCACTTGGGATGTGTTATTTGAAGACTTGTGATCAATTCCTCATGCAGAATGGCATTTGCAGCCAGCAATGCTTATATTCTTCCTTTATATGTTCTTTTGTCAGGAAGAGTATGTCTAGTGGAACACGTGCTCTTGTCTGGAAGCACCTGTTTTGCTTCTCCTTGTAAATATATTTCAGGTTGCAAATTGCTAATTTCTATACAGAATGTCTCTGTTCTGTGATTTTGTATCATAAAGCAATGATTTCTAGGAAATCATTTTCTAAGAAAACCTTTTTAACTTTGTCTTAATCTCCCTTCTTAACTCAAAAAAGGTGGATACCTTGACCTAATGATTAACGTGCTCACCTAGTGATTAGAAAACTTGCCAGTGATTCATAAAAATCTGTTTTCCTGTTGGGTTGTAGTACCAGATAGGTCTGGGATTTTTTGTTTTCACAGCATCTAAAAGCAATCTACTACAGCAGCATGTACTTCCCTGCACATTCTGTGCTGGGGAATGACTGGGCTGACTCTGGACAACAACTGTGTGGGGATGAGTTGTGCCCAAACTTTGGCCACTGGCAAAATTTGACTTGGCACTTTTTTTAAAGTCAAACCTTATTTGCTGTTCAAGAAAGGATCTTTTTTGCTGTTGGAGTGATGAATATAAATATTCTTCTTACACTTCTGAGTAGCAGAGGTCTGCAGAGCGGGTATTTTTGTGTACAGAGAGAGCAGGAAAGTACAAGGCTTCTGTTAGGAATTGTGTGTATTAGTCAGGAGAGGGGAAATTGGAAGGGGAGAGTAATCAGATTTCTGTGATAGAGTTGGCCATAAAATCTGATATACAGTAGGCTATTTTTGTTGGTAATGTTGAAGAAGAGTGGGATAAATTTAGAGGACTTTTAAATGGTTTATTCCTGCTTTAAAGAGAAATCTTCAGATTGTGTCTGTGTGTTTTCCGCTTGTCTCATTTTTAAGGAAAAAGCTCAGGTATAATGTCACTTGGGATTTTTCCAGTCAGGTGTTTGTTGCTCAGAAAATTACTTGGACTCATTTTTAGCATTGTCTCTCCATGGAGTCATTTTCCTGCTGTGGTCTGCAGGTCCCTCAGTGTGTTCTGCAGTTCCTGTGCTGGGGGAAGCAGGTTTGGCTGGGGCAGGAGTTGTTTTGGGTTAAGGAATAAGTAAAGATGAGCTGATCATGTGTGAAACTGTGGCTGTTGAGAGCCAAGTTAAGTTTAATAAAAAGTTAGAAGGAAATAAACGTTTTAAGGATCACACCTCTGGAAGAGTCTGAATAACACCTCTCTTAGCACAGGAAATGTGGTGCTGTGGCACCTCTTGCCACATGTGACAATATCTTTAAGTAGCATTTTTCAAGACAACGGTTATTCTCATTTTATTAAAAGGTTGATTGGAGCTTTAACCTCTATTTTGGAGTCTCAGTAATTCTGCTTTATGTCCAAGAGCAGCCCCAGGGCCCAGGACTCCTTTTGGTAGCAAAGAGAGGCTGTTCTGGGTGTTTAGCTTAAGATCACACTGACCTTTAACAGGGATCCTTACAATATATTGCAACCAGTGTCAGACTTCAGCTCTATTTATCAAGCAGTAAAAGCTGGAGTAATTTTTCTGTATGTGAAATGTGATACAGTTTTGTCTTTCCAGTTGTTCACAGTCTGGTTTTGCTTTCAGAGAACTTTCTGACTGTTTCTCTGAACTGCTAGTTTCTGACACAGGCACAAATGTTGCTCTGTATTCTGTGGTGAGCCATGTGAAACCAGGCTGGCAGTGAAATATTGATGCAGTTATCCTGAACAACTAGAAAATAACATCTTCAACGCTCCTGAAAATGTTGGGCTATATTTAGTCCATATAAACCAGCTATAGGTAGCATTAAACGAATAGAACTGATACAATAAATGAAATATAAAGCAGTGTCTGAAGTGGAACTCCTGCTCCCATCTGTTTGAAAAATGTGACTGTTGGGTTGCTGGCTGCTAGCACCAGGGTTTGGGTGTGTATGACAGTCACATGTCCCTGGTATTGAATTCACTGCCAAGTGACATCCTTTGCTTTCCTCACGGCTTTTATTGGTACTCCAGCAGTGACAAAACGTAGCAGAACTAAATGAAACATAAAGAAATTTAATTTTGTGTTGTGTTCAGAATTTTCTGTAAAGCTTTAAAATTGTAGTGTTTATATAATTGACAGGTATTGCAATAACATTTTATTTTGTCTATTAATTTTAAGTTAGAAAATTTCAGTGGTTAAAAATATTTTCTAATTCTCTTCCTGAAAATCTTGCTCAGAATACAGTTGTCAGTAAGCTCACCAGAAACTGAAAAGTCAAATGAGTAACCTCTAAAACCTGTATTCTAGTCTGGTTTTAAAACCAGACATGAGTGTTATCTTTTACTGTCTGTGTTTTCTGATGAGGTTATGAAAGGTGTCATCTTTTGAAACTCCAGCTTTGGGGCACAGTTCTCTGCCCTCCCTCCCCTGCTGAGTTCTTCCAGCAGAACACAGAGAACAACTGAGCTTTCTGAGCCTCATGCACAAAGCCAGCCCAAACTGGAATGCTGGAATTCTCTGTGCCTTGAAGAGTTTTACTGCAACAAGTACTTGAGTGTCCTGCTGACCCTTGGGGAGTCTGTGGGAACTGTTCCTTTCACTTGGAAAGTGTGTAGTGCATCCCTGAAGAAAAGGCAGAGCATTGAGGAAATGGGGATGTCAGGGCCAGTTCTGGTTTTGAACCCTGAGTGCTACTTTTCATTTTAATTCTTGCTATTTTTGCCTGTCTTTCCCTTTTTTTTAAACTTTCCTTGAAATAGTCCTCTAATTCTGCTGCTCTTTGATCTTCTCAGAACTACTTTTTGAAAGAAATCATGGGATAAGTTGTGTATATATAGTTTGAAATATTCAGTACAGTAACACCAAAACCTGCTGCTGCATCAGTAGTAATGTAAAGTTGAAAAATGCTCTTCTAAAAGTGAACTGAGCTTCACTAGGCATGACTGTACAGCTTCATTTGCTTTTAACTTTTTGAGTAAGTAACTGCATGGTCAGTACCTCATCATGCACTTCTGGGTTTTTTCATATGTGCTATGTGGCAGCAGGTTGTGGGACAGTTAGGCCTTTAATAATTGAAAAGTGCACACTTTTTAAATGCTTGATCCATACGTTTTCTCCCAGGCATCAAGAGTGATAGATTTGCTAACACTCTCTTTTAAAACAAGTATTTGTGGCTTAAAACCATACATAGATTTAAAATGTAGTTGCCTTCTGTAAACGGAGTAACATCAGCCCATTGCCACAGAAATGACTGCTGAACTAAATAAACAGCAGTAAGATGAATATTGAAAGTGGAAGTTTAGTCAGCTTTTTTTTGTTGATGCAGATATTTTCTCCAAACGTCTCCAGTGATGGGAGGTGTTGTGAAAATTCTGATGATGTATTATAATTTATTGTCTTAACTTCAGGCTCAGGAAGATGCCGAGAAGCTGCGCTCGGTTGTGATGCCCATGGAGAAAGAGATTGCAGCCCTAAAGGAGAAACTGGCAGAAGCTGAAGAAAAAATAAAAGCAGCATCAGAGGTGAGGTGGAACTTTAACTGAATCCTGATTTATATCTTGCAGCATGCTAGTTTGATGCAGACAAGTCAAATTTTTTTAAGAGTCAAGGTTTTTTAAGGTGTATTGGGAAACTCTTCACGCCCTTCTTGTCTCCTGTAGCTCAAATGTCATGTTTGGCCCAAATACATTTTTGCATCTTTCTGTTTTGAGAATTGCAATATATGTGTGGGATCTGGGTTTAGAATAAGTTACACAGCTCTTGGTCTACTAGTAATTGAAAAAGTTCTAGAAGAATATCTGCTTTGCACATCTTCCAACCACCTGGCCTCTGGATTATTGTCACGCTTGGAGCCATGGAGTCAGATTTTCCCATTTGAAAGGCTTAAAGAGTAGCAGATGGAAGGTTTAGTGTCCTAGGGCAGGAAAATCTGTCCCCACCATCAGTGGCAGTCACAGCCCAAGGCTGTCCTGAGCCCTGGCTTGGCATCGGTGCATCCCGTGCTGTGCTGAGGAAGATGAACAGCAGCTCTGTGCAGCCAGTTAGGAATTGCCTGAAGGCTTTGGCTTTCTGAAAGATAAAACCTCCTGTGATTTCTGACTCAGCAAACCATAAAACTGAATGGTGCCATAAAGAAATCTTCCAATTTGCTTCTTGTTCCAAGATGGAATCCATTTCTCCAAGCATCACGTCTGACAGATGTTTATGTAACCCTGTCTTAAAAGGTTCTCACTGGAGATTCTGCAGGACACTCATTTCAGTTCTTTGTTAGTTTTGCTATTTAAAAAAAAAAAAAAAAAAAAAAAAGAAATGAAAAAAAATCCAAATATATTTCTTCAGTATTTCCTGATATATTTGTTTTTTGTTGATAGATTTTCCTTCCTTTTTGCAACAGACTCTTGTGAGTTGGAAAGTTTCTTTTCTTGTCTGTCCCCAAGTTTTCTCTCTTAGGCTTACTTCAGGCTTGCCTCATAGTAATTTTTTTCTGACTACTATGATTACTCTAGTTTGAACTAAGGAGTTCTTGGCTTATCAGCACTTACCAGCCATTTAGATCCTGGCTATCAGCACTGATTACTTCACAGTGAAGTGATCACTTCATTGTCTGCTTCCCTCAGATATTTCCCTTTTCACCATCTCTGTGCTCAGTGCTGCAGCTGCTGTGATCCAGCTGTTATAACTGTGATACACTGATAGGTTTGACTTAGCAGAGTTTTAATGAGTAGCTCATTCACCAGTAAATGCAAGCACTGCTTATACACTGGTAGTTGAATATTTGTGATTTCTGCAAATAAACTGGTCTATCAGCACCTGTACGTTACCTGAACAGGCAGCATTATAACTTCTAACAAGAAGGAAATGTGTGAGAGTGTTCCTCCACTGAGCTAGTTGTTTCTCTCTTTTTATTCAGGTTAAAGAATTGAACCATTATTTAGAAGCTGAGAAGTCGTGTAGGACAGACTTGGAGATGTACGTGGCTGTTCTCAACACACAAAAATCAGTCCTGCAAGAAGATGCAGAGAAGTTGAGGAAGGAGCTGCATGAAGGTACCTACCTAACAATAGTCCTTTGACTCTCTTCCACTGAGGATGCAAAACTCAGTGGAGCTGGGAATTCTTTTATCATTTCTTACTTGAACTTGATTAAATGAAATTGGAAGGGGGAAGCAGCACTTTGAAATGTCAAAGGCCATAAAATGTTTGCAGAAGAATTGAATGTGGAGTTCCCTTATGACAGAAAAACAACAGAGCCATTCATTCCCTCAAGGCCTGTTTAATATCTGCTAAGTTCTTAAAGCATTGCAAGCTTCATTCTTGCTGAAGTGATTTTTGGTGTGCATTGTATTTGTGCATAATTATGAGCATTATTTCCATAATGTATAGACCTGGCTCCCTGAGGTGTGGCAGTTCTGAGTGCTGGAGTGAGTGTGGAAATATCACTGTACAGCACTACATCCCAGGGTCACTGCAGAAGAGGGAAAACCAGAACCTGCTGCTGAAGTAAATAGGGATGTAGAAGACGGTCTTCTGTCTTCTGAAAAAGCACTGAAAAACCCCAAAACTGTTAGTATTCATGAATGAAGCTGAGGCATTAATCTTCTCACTGGGAAATCTGTCAGTAATACATCCCTAATCACAAGCCAGGTTTGGAAATCAAGAAAGCAGTATTTGAAATAAGACATTATTAACCTAAATAGTTGTTGAACAAAGCCTGACTGTTCTTGGTTAGACCAACTTTTATTCCTGAAAATGCTTCTCTTTGGAAAAGATATTTAAACACTCGTGGTTCAGAAGAATTTTTTTCTCTGTTTGCATAGTTTGCCATCTCCTAGAGCAAGAGAGGCAGCAGCACAACCAGCTGAAACACACGTGGCAGAAAGCCAATGACCAGTTCCTGGAGTCCCAACGGCTGCTGATGAGGGACATGCAGAGGATGGAAATCGTGCTCACCTCGGAGCAGCTCCGGCAGGTGGAAGAGCTGAAAAAAAAGGATCAGGTTACCTGCTGCTTTCCTCTTTTTGCTTTTATTTTTTTATAATACCGTAGGTTTACTGTGGTATAACAGGTATGGAAATCACATGTTGGAGGCAAGTGTGGTAATAGCCGAAAAAATGTGAACTGACAGTTTTAACTGAAATCTCCCCTTTGAATGACAGCTGGCAGTTTTAACAGACCCCATTTGGACAAGTATTTTAATATTGGTGTGTATAGGAACTCTAATATTTCCAATAGTTAAATGAAAAGGTAAGAATATCCAGAAATCAATCTAAGAGGAAGAAATAGTCATCTGAGATGCAAATGTCTGGGTTAAGGGTGTCAGCAAGTTTCACTTCTTTCTAGGTTTTTTCAGTCTTCCACTACATATCCTAGGCACAAATTAAGACTTTCATTTTAAATTATCTTCTGCAAGTGATTATACATACTTATGACTTAGTGATCGATTATGGGGTGTTTTTGATTCCTTATATTCCATCATTTAGTGATCAAGGCACTTCCTGTTTCACTTTTTTGAACATTCATGTTTGTGTAATGGCTGTTAATGGGTCCTTTAGGGGTGTAGATAGGTTATCTATTTATAAACTATACAATAGCCAATGTACCAACTAGTTTTGTTACTTGCTAATCTTAATAATTAGAATTTTAAATTAGGTAGTATACTTTTTGAATAAAATCATTCTAGAATCAGCCACTGAACTTGCAAAGTGAGTTCTCACTTAAATCAGTTTGGGTGCCTTGTGAAATGAACACTGTATTCATTAACTAAAAGAATATTTATGTGATAACCTCTGAATTTTAACCAAAATAATCCTTTTCAGTGTCTTCTTTGTAACTTAGTTTATCATGAAAGCTGATGTCATGGCTGCTATGGCAAAATTGAATCCCCTTTTCTGTTTATGTTCTATTGACCATTGATTTTTAGGAGGAAGATGATCAGCAAAGGCTTAGCACTAGAAAGGAAGAGAAGCAGAAAGATTCAGATGATGAAACAAAGGCTTCATGTTCTCTGGCCCCTGAAGAAACCCTTACCCAGCTCTCTAATGAAGAGGTAAAACAATTGAATCTTTCACATGCACTTGGGTATTCCTCAGGGTGTTCATTGCCAATACAAATGCAAAGTTACAGCCCTCTATTCTCTGTAGCTTCTAATCTTATTAGGCAATAAAAAATCCTCAGAGTTGCAGTTGAATCTATAAATCCTAATTAAGATTGAAAGACAATACTGCACCATCCTGAGAGGTGCCATTAAAAATGGTAATTTACATTTTGCATTCTGGAGGTTAACTGCTGGTAGATTCTCCTGGGATTTCTAAGCGTATTCTAGCACACCTAAATGTTCAGGATTAACCAATTATATCTGAACATTCAGCAGGAGTGTTGTAGCTACTTTGCTAACCAAATTGTTGAATTCTGTACTCATCATTTCTCAGGGTCCATTTTGGTTTTGAGAGTCAAATGAATAAAAAATTAATAAAAACCCACCAAATTTTTGTGCTATAGGAGCTTATTTAACCTTCAAGAGACTTGAGAATTGAGGCAGTGTTTTCCCTGTTTTTTTTGAATCATTTTTGAAGGGAAAAACAAGTATATACTATAATACATGTATTCTGAAGTAATTACTTTTATCAAGCATTTATAACAGTTCAGAATGTAGAAAGATGTTCAGAATCTTGAGATCTAAATGTAGCTGAGATTTAGTTCTACCCTTTAGCCTACAGTCACTTTCTATTTCAAATACTGTTTCTATCTATCATGTCCAGATATGCAAATGAGGCATATTGGTGAGGATCAAAAGTTTATCTTCTGATATTTTTTTTAATCTCAGTTCATAGAGTTCATTTAGTCCATCATTCACAACATTTATTTGATTCTAAGATTTATGCATAATGGAAAATTTATTTTTTGAGAAAGGACCATCATTTTCAGAATGGTTTGAGTTTGTATATGTGTTTGGTTTTGTTATTTATGACCTTTTTTTAGCTGTTCAGAATGTGTTTTATATGTTGTAATCAGTCATACTATTCACCAGTTCTTACAACTTGTTATAATTTGTTATAACTTCTAAGATCTCTCTTAGGCAGTTTACAGTACAAACAGATGATTTTTTAATATTGCTTTGGTTATCACAGAACAGCTGTAGCCTGAAAATGCAGTTTAATGTAAATCTGTATTCTCCTGAGTTTTTTATTATGAACTTGTATATATACGTGCAAATATATATTAGGCCTAAAAATTCGTTAAAACAGGGCATTTACAACAGTCATAAAACAATAGTACATAATATATATATCTAATATAGGTTACAAGCACTTAGATGATGTGCCAGCTTGTACATGCTGTGTACAAGACACTGCTGGTCTCTGGACCTATTTCAGAAATTATATTTTTTCTCAAGAGGCTGGTTCCAGTGTTACTTCCTTATGTGTCTAATGGCAAAGCAGAAGTGCATAATATTTTGGAAGGTATTTTGAAAGCAGTCATGTGCTTTTTAAATAAAGCATTACTGCCCTCTTTTCAGTGCTACAAAAAACAAAAATAGATCGAGAGGCTCCGTGTGCCTGATACACATCACAGGATAATTTATGTGGCTTTTGGTGCTGGCATTCCCCAGGATACCTTTGTGTCTAAGCCCAGCCTTTTCTCTTTTTATTTTATATACAAATAATCTTGTGGAGAGAATATTTTGATATTTTTTCAGACACTCAAAACAGAAGAGAAAAATAGAAGAACAACATAACACTTGTCAGTATAAAGTAGATTTTAAGTATATTTTTCTCTGGGCTTTTTTGTGTTAATGCAAAGTTTTTTGTTTTATGAAAGACTTCTGTAATTCCTTTTGGAAGCAGAGTATCTGCCTTCTGTTGTGTAGATTATGGTTGTAGAGGGGATGTTGCAAGTACATCTCTTCAGGGGAAGCATCTTGCCTCAAATATTGGAAGATGAAAGGTGACTGTCCTTGTTTGTCTGGCAGGAAGGTAGTCCTACAGAAGCACTGTCTTAACAGAAGACTTTTTTATTTGTTTCATTCGTTTTTGAATTCTAGCTGGATCATTTCAGTTCTCTGTTCCTTCCCCTGTGACCTTAGAGACTAGATGTTCTTGCCAAAGAAATTTAAACTTGCTTTTGCCATGTCTGATAATTAGTGTCCAGCATTCCTCCTGTGCCACTAAAATTCAGTAAATAGTTTTTTTTCTTCCTTGATTTTTCAAATCCAGGTGCATGTGAATAGCACCCATGGCTCAGTCCATTCCCTGGATGCAGACTTGCTTCTTTCCTCTGGCGAATCCTTCAATAAACCAGACACTGACATGTTTAAAGATGGACTACGGAGAGCACAGTCAACAGACAGTCTGGGCACATCTGGATCCTTACAGTCCAAAGCTTTAGGATACAACAACAAAGCAAAATCTGCCGGGAACCTGGATGAGTCGGATTTTGGACCGCTTGTTGGAGCAGATTCAGTGTCTGAGAACTTTGATACGGCGTCCCTTGGATCCCTGCAAATGCCGAGCGGGTTCATGTTGACCAAAGATCAGGAAAAAGCAATCAAAGCAATGACACCAGAGCAGGAAGAGACTGCTTCCCTGCTCTCCAGTGTCACCCAGGGTGTGGAAAGTGCTTATGTGTCCCCCAGTGGGTACCGCCTGGTCAGCGAGACGGAGTGGAACCTGCTGCAGAAGGAGGTGAGTCCTCCTGCCTTGCCCTGCTCTGGGCAGAGTTCTGCCTCCTTTGCTCTGCCCAGAGCCAGGTGTGAAAGGAAGAGCTCATATCCAGGGCAGCTGTTCACTTCCCCTTCTTGGAATGCTTCTGTAGGTAAAACACATCCAGGTGTATGAGCTGGCCCTGCTGGTGGGACAGGCAGCTCTGCTAAACACAAGATGCTTTGGATTTGGAAGAGGGTCTGGCAGAGGTGGCTGTTGAACTCAGTATTGTCTGAGAGAGGGGAAAAAAAGGTGGGAGAACTTGAAGAGAAAATGGGAAGTTGAGGAAAGGGCATTATAGTGGAGCTGGGGATGAGTAGGAGAGGGCAGAGAGGAGCAGAAGCTGGGGATGTTGCTGTGTGTGTCAGGGGCATTTGCTCAGGGCTGTGCACGGGGGGCACTTTGGAAATGAGCAGCCAAACTATGCCCAACACACAAAGTCCCACAGAGAGGCTCCAGGAAATTGTTGGGGAGTTGCATCATCACAAACCCATTTCTGAGAGCAACAGGCAGCAGATTGGACTAAGCCCTAGGCCAGTTTTGCTGTGGATGACCAAATAAGTTGGTCAGTTGCTTCTGGGTGTTCTGCCTGTCAGTTTTTCAGCAGCTTTATATGATGCCAGTTCAAAGCTCGCATTTGGTTTCTTGCTGAAAAGGGGAGTATTTGGGGTTTCCTGTGGTTTCCCTTTCAGAAGAAGAGAGGCCAAGCAGCAACATTTTATGGGGAGGAAAAGGTGGGGGGAGGTAATAATCTATACTGGGTGAAAAAGGAGACAAGATGGGAGTAAAAAAAACATGTAAGAATGTAGTGAAGGAGAAAAGGACAGATGAAATGAAGAACTACTGATTTTTCTTTTTCTCAATTTGTTGAAACTTTACTCAGTGCAAATCATTGCTTAGGAGGTCTGTCCAAACCTGTTGTAAAGTTGCTTTGTTGTTGTTGTTGTTTTCCTACTGATTTGCTGTATCTGGAGAAATTACAGCATCCTGAGCTCAGAGCTGGGTTAAATCCCTACTCTTGAGTGTTTCCTTGCCCTATTGCCATTTTGATGCCACTTTACTTCAGCCCAGTCTCAAAATACAAAACAGAAATGCAACTTTCTGGAGGCAAGAGCACACACTGGGCTGAATACCTCTTGATGTGGGTTGGACATAGAGCAGCAAATACAAAAACAGATTCAGCTCAAACTTGACCTGTAGCTGGAACTTTAATAAAACTTGTATTTGTTCCCTTAGCCAAAACCATTGCAGTTCCAGAAAGACAGCAAGTTTACTCTTGGTTTCCCTGCTGCCCACCCCAACACTGTTATTTTCATCTCTCCTGTCTGGTTTCTGTTGGTCAAAAGTACACAATAATGACTTGATGAACTCTTTGTGTCATGGCTTTTTGTGCTGATGGTGGGACCCGTGGCAGGAAAAGCTGATATCCCACAGCTGATCTGTGTGTTATCCTTTACTTTTAGAGCAGCTCAATCCTGCCTTTACATGATTCTGCCACTGTCTTTTGTCTGCAATGTTTTGTGGCCACACAAACACATCTGAGTGTGTGTAGCATTCCTGGAGACTTCCTTGGGCTGATGGCAGGTGCTGACTCTGTGTTCTGCAGGTGCAGAATGCAGGGAACAAGCTGGGCAGGCGCTGTGACATGTGCTCCAATTATGAGAAACAGTTGCAAGGTATCCAGATCCAGGAGGCTGAGACCAGAGACCAGGTGGGATTTCTGTCAATGCTTTAGTCAGGCTTTTGCAGCTTTTTGGATGCAGCAAAGAACCATCTGCTGTTTTATTCCTTGATTTTAATTGAGCAATATCAACATACTGGATAACTTGACATTTTTTGACATAACTTGATTTGTTATTCATGTGTGGTCATGAGCACCAACATGTACATATTTCTTGGGAATCACTTTGAAGAACCCCTTTATTTGATGCTGTAAGACCATGCAGTAAAGGCAGTGTTCTATAAAAAGTATTATGCCCATGCTGAAGTCAGTATCTTTAATAATTTGTATTTTAAAATGCTTGTCATGCATTGAATTCTATTATCTTTGATACTGTAAGAACTGTTAACAGAAAAGGAACTCATCCTAACAGTATAAAATGACTTTCAAATCTTGGAGGATATTTGTTTCCTGCCATATACCAAAGAACAATTTTCAGATGGGTGTGGAAGGCATGAGTCACATTCTGCTTTGAAATAAGTGATTGAAGTCATTACATGGCCATGGTCCAGTGCAGTTTGATGTCCTTAGAGGGATAATCTGTGCTGGAGGCTGTTTCAACAGCAAAGGAACTTCTGGGTTACATAGGATTTTTTAGGGGTTTTGTGTTTGAGGAGTGAAGGGGGAAATAAATGCTCCCCAAGAGAATGGAAAATGAATTCATTTTGTTGTGACAACACAGGTGAAAAAGCTGCAGGTGATGCTGAGGCAGGCTAATGACCAGCTGGAAAAGACAATGAAAGATAAACAGGAATTGGAGGATTACATGAAACAAAGTGCTGAAGACTCCTCTAATCAGGTACAAGGATTTGGTAATTGAGATCCAGGAATGATGAAATGTTCTTCAAAAGTATGTAACCAGAACTTGTGCTTTGCTAGGTATGGATGGGCTACTGGCTGTAGAGGCAGCATAAATGAGAATTTCTAGGGTTGGTTATGCTCCACCTGAGTCTGCCACAGTTTCTAGATAAATCTAATGTGTCTCTAATATTGTATTACCCAATTTTGTCCTTAAAATATCATCTCTAATCGTGAAATCCATTAGAGAGTAATGTTTGAGTTTTGGAGTGACCTGTGTCTGAAATGACTCAAACATGCAAACAGAGCCCTGTGCTCTGGGCACAGCCTTGCTGCTAGAAGAGTGGTTCTGTTCCACACCTGCTCTTATCAATATTTGACACCCACTTAATGGACTTGTGGTGAAGGAGCAGGCATTAGCAGGGCCAAAATAGGCACTGAACTCCTTTAAAATAATAGCCCACTGGAAAGATTTTTCAGTCTGAGATGTGTACCTGATTCTCCTGGAACAATGAAGCCAAATATAATGAGTGGTAGTCATATTTAAAAATAAAAAGAAGGAAAAAAGTCACCATCTTTGGCCTGTTAAAGCTTACAATAGTCAGTACATGCTGTGTGCAAGACACTGAATTTACTTCACTTGGGCTGGAACTTTCTCACTTCCTTCCCACCCAGTATTTTTTCTTACTAAAGAAACAGTCATTAGACAAAGTCCACCTTAGACAACAGGAATATGTTTATATGTATTCCTGGCTGCACCAGAGTTACTTAATTAAGTAATTACCAGTGTACTTAATTAAGTAATGACTGATTTTACATGTGTTGTTGTGGAATGACTTGTAAAGTTTTTGAAGGTGAGTGCTTTCAGTGAAAGGTACAAAAAATCAAAAAATGGTGAAAAGTTAAATAAAAGCTCTTCAGTTTCTCTTCAGTGTCTTTAAAGTGGCTTACCTGTAAATTTTATTAAAATTAACTGTTGATTCAGAGTTTGTTAAATAGAATATAAAAATATTGTTGGTGCAGAAACGCAGGATCAGGCCTTACTGCCTGGAGCTGCTTTCCTGCTTCACTGAGTGAAGAATTAACATAAACTTCAGTGGTTTAGTTTGAAATTTCAAAGTACCAATTAGCAATTACAACAGACAAGAGAACTTATTTCTTTTTCAGAATATGTTCCATGCTTTATTTCTTACGTTTCTGTCTGTGTTTTCTTTTTTTAAGATCTCCTTGCTCATGGCCAAGTGTCAGAAGTCAGAGAATTTCCTCAGTGAGCTGCAGCAGGCATTTCTGCAAGCCAAAAGAAGTGTCCAGGAGCAAATGGTAAGACAGGTTAACTCCAGAGATCCATGACCAGCCCTGTTTGTCTGGTCCTGGGAGCTCAGTGTGTCTGTAAAAGGTTTTTTCTGCCCAGACAGGGTTGGCTGGGGAGGGCTGAGCATCTTTACCTGCAAGGGGCCTGGTGCAGTGATGGACAGTGCTGGAGCTGGAACAGTTTATATCATTCTGTGCTGCTGTCTGTATTCATGCACATTCAGGAGCATGGAGATCACTGGCCAGCTTCTTTTCCCCTTATTCATTATCTTGTTTCCATGTCTCTTTGCTATCTTAACATCACCTCAAATCTGAAGGCAGATTTTCTGAAGTCTCTTTTTTAGGATTCATCACAAGTACCATCATTAGTGAATATTTTCTTGGGTTTTAGAGCTGAATGATCAGTGTTGTTGCAGGTCAGACTTAAAATAGCAGCACTAACACCCAAGGGGAGAGATGTATGGGAACTTAATTTTTTAAACTATTTTTGAGCATCTTGTTGGAATTAAGCCAGAGAATAGGAAGACGACCTCATGTTCTAGAACTAAGCTTGACTTCCTTAGAGCAATTCTTTCCTTTCTATATCAGAATCAAGTTTCTTCTTTTTTTATCCCTGGCACAGCATTTGTGGGGGACCAAGAGAATTAATCTTCATGAACCCCCAGTATGGCATTTTTGGGTCTGGGATTGTGTGTAGCACATCAGGATGTTGCTGGCAGAGATGCTCTGCATGAGAACACATCTGGTGGACGTGTAGGGGATTCAGAAAATGTGTTGATCTGAGTCTGCTTCCCCTGCTGCCCCTTTGTAACACAGCTCCTGCCATTTCTGAAGTTTGCCATTTCCATTCCTCTTGGAAAAGTCCACTGGATTTTTTTCCTTTTGTAATGCAAGCAAAGCCATGTCGTCTTCATCCTTTTTCTTTCCATGGGATCAGCTGTTCTGATGCTCTGATGGAGGACAGTAGGAGGCAGACACCCACTGTTGAAGCTTTCAGGGTGAATATTTCAGGGTTTTGGATAATCTGCTCTTACAGTTGAGTGCTGAGGTGGTGTTAATAAACATCCCTGCCAGCTCCTGAAAGCACCTGTGATCCCCATTCTCAGCACAGCACAGCAGCTAATGGATAAACACAGGAAGAAGGTGGGAGAATGAACAAAGCTGGATTTATCACTTGCTTCCTTCTCTCTGCCTGGACACTTAAAGTTGACCTTGCCTTTATTTATGGTGCATAGGCCAGGTGAGAGGGAAGTGGTCGTGTTGATCCTCAGCATCATTTTGTTTCCCTTCTTTACAAATATTATCAATTCACCAAACTTCTGAAAGTAGTGGTAGTAAATGGGGCAGAAGAGATCTGAGCATGAGTCAAGGTGTGAATTTCTGCTTTTCTTTGCATTGTAGGCTGTTCTGACACAGTCAAGGGAGCAGGTTTCAGAAGAGTTGGTGAGACTGCAAAAAGATAATGAAAGTCTTCAAGGAAAACACAGCTTGCATGTGTCCTTACAGCAGGCTGAAGATTTCATTCTACCAGAAGCAGCAGAGGTAAAACATTTTTAAATCATTAACACCAACAGTGCTTATGACTTAATCTGACTGGAATATTATTCTTTATCTAAAAGCTGTCTCAAATAGCACAAAGAACAGTAATTGGGATTTTAACCCTGGAAATCTGGGATGGACAAAACCAGCAGTGTGACCCCCATGCCATGGCTGCTTCAGGGCATGGATGGATTGTAAAACCAGTTAACTGTGGCCTGACAGCTGTTCTGTGGTCACTGGAGTGTGGGTTCATCCCAATTCAGCCAGTTCAAGCTGCATTTCCCAACTGGGCACACAAATGCAGAGCCCTACTGCACTGATTCAGTAATTCAGGTGAAGTCAATCACTTCTGTCCAGTTAAGACCAGCAATAATCCAAAGCCTTGAATAATGATAAGCTTTATCATCCCTTTCATGGCCACTCCCTTCCTTTAAGCCTAAAAGATTTGGTGGGGCTGAAGGGCAGGGATGTGAGTCCTGCCATGTTTTCATTTCCTGTGGCCAAGCAGACTGTAATTCCTTGCTGGAAGCAGGGTCAGGGATGTCAGGACAGCTTTGTCCCTGTGCAGACACCCCAGTGCTGGGCTGTGGGACAGGAAAATGCACATCTCTCTTAATCCTTGCTGCAGGAGCTCCGTGAGCTGATCCTCAAGTACCGGGAAGACATCATCAGTGTGAGGACAGCAGCAGATCACCTCGAGGAGAAGCTGAAGGCAGAGATCCTGTTCTTGAAAGAACAGATCCAAGCTGAACAATATTTGAAAGAAAACATAGAAGAAACTCTACAGCTGGAAATAGAGAATTGCAAAGAGGAAATAGGTGAGCAGAGGTGAAACACTCTCAGAATAGGAATATAACAAATTATTGAGATGCACGAAGACTTGATTTTTTAGTAGACTTACCTGAATTCTAAATACTGTCCACTTTTGAAAGCAGAAACACCAAAGCTGTGCAGCTGAAAACAAAAGTACAATAATATGTTTGATTTTGAGGTACTTTGATGTACCACAAGCTTAATTCTCCTTTAAATATTAACAGAAATAAACATGGTATGAACAGTTTCCTGTGTTTCTTGCATTTAAGTTCTAATATTCTGGTTTTTCAGCTTCGATTTCCAGTTTAAAAGCTGAACTAGAAAGAATAAAAGTGGAAAAGGAACAGGTAAGAAGCCCTTTCACTGTAGGATTTTTGGGTTTGGTGGTGTGGGGTTTTTTTTAATTAAAGGGGTTTTTTTCTCCTTCCTGTATTGATTCCAGTGTAGGAGTAGGACACATTCATAGTTCTATTCCTTAAAAGGTGTTTGATCTGTTTTATTAATCTGTAACCTAAATATTGGATTAACTAATTCCTGACTAATACTAGACTACCTAACACTGATCTAAATGTCAGGTTTGGACATTTCTTTCCAGCTCCATAAGTAAATGGAGAGAAAGTGATGTTATACAGGTGTTTTCTCTGCCCCTAGAAGAGATTATTTAAGTGTGTTTCTGAGTCCCATAAATATCTAAAGGATACTTGGACTTCCTTATGGAGGGACTTTGGGAGATGGAAATGGTAGGAAATTTAGCTAATTTTTTTTTTTTTTGTATTGTTATTATCCAGTTGGAAAGTTCTTCACAGGAAAACCTGCAGCAGCTGGAGAGTCTGCAGGAGGCAAAGAATGCTCTAGAAGAACAGCTGAAGAAGGAGACTGCAGCAAAGGTAGCTATGATGTTTGCATGTGAAGTGTATCTGCATCTTTTGTGATGAGCAGCTGTGTCAGAGAATGTGGTACTACCTAAAAATGAAAACAAGAAGCTTTTGAATGTTGGTAAGAAGCTGGCAGGACAATAATGTCCTCTGGATATGGTTTAAATCCTCACCCCTGTTTTCACTGGGATTTGTGAAGTGATGGATCTGAATTGCTGAATTGTCTTGGGTTGCCCTCCCAGGTGAAGGCTCAGTAACATTCCTGCCTGTGGAGCATCCTGCTAAACCAAACCTTGGGGTGAATGCTTTGATGCTTTTGAAGAAATTTATTTTTTTTTTGTGGTTCCTGTAGGAAGGGGCTCTAGTTCAGCACTCAGGTGAATTAATTGTGATCTGAGCACTGACTCTGTGACCTCTCTTGTTGTGGTTTTGGTTTTTTATGCCCTTTCCCCTGACAATTCTCTAACTAAAGCTCAGGACAGCAAGACAGTTATACTGCCAGCAGCAAATTACTGCCCTTACCATGAACTTACTTCACTGAAACCCAGAACTCTGCCTTTGTATTTCAAGATCCCTGCTCATGGTGCTGTTAAAGGACTTTGGGCTTTTTGGCACCTGTTAATGGGTATTAGCCCCTGATTTTGCACTTTGGAAAACTGAGGTGTGGAAAAACTGGTTTAGCTTGTTGTCAAGGCCCTGTGAATACTGTGCTGCTTTCCTCTGGTATCATGCTTTCATCAGTTCATACAAGTTGCTGATTTTTTATTCAGTTCAAGCACAAAGAACCTTTTCCTCCTCAGGCCAACCTTGAGCAGCTGGTGTTTGAAGAGAAGAACAAAGCTCAGCGGTTGCAGACTGAATTAGATGTCAGTGAGCAAGTGCAGAGAGACTTTGTAAAGCTTTCTCAGACGCTTCAGGTAAGAGAGTCCAATCAATGTGTAAGGGCTACTTTTAGTTTCATTATTTCTCCAGAGCTGTGTAAAATAAGAAATAGCAGTTGTAAATTTTCTTATGTTGGTATTTTTATTATCTGTTTTAGAATTTATTAGTGTAATAAACTGATCAGGTATTCCTGTTATGACATTATTATTAAAGCTATTTGGATTCTATTCTGATTACTTGGTTCCAGCCAATTTTCAGTTACTGTACTAAAAGAAACTGTACAGAGCCAAAGATGTTCTTTCAGCTCTTCCAGACCTGTGTTTTTCCTTGTCCATCTCCTGATTCTTCCAACGTGGTATATTCATAGCAAATCATTCAGATGTAAATATTTGAGGACACAGTAAGGAACTGGTACTGCTAGATCTGAATATATGAAATAGTTCTTTGTGTTACAGTTACTGCTTTCTGTTTATCCATTCTAAAAGTCTTGTCCTTGCTATTGTCTCTGTTTTTATCCTTGTATTTCCTCCACCAAGTGGAACCTGTGGTTGATGTGAGATGCCAAGAGGTGGCTGAGGGGTGGGGTTTTGTCAGGGGTGTCTCTGAGGTTGGTGCAGGTTTTTCTGCATGGAAGAAGCTGCAGTTTGTGTGTGTCTGACAGTGTCCTGGGGAAGCCAGGCTGGTCTGGGCTCACCTTCAGGGTCTGTGTTTCCAGAGTTTGCACCCCCCTTTGTGCTCCAACTTTGCTCACAGAGGAGGTGCTGAATTTCAGCCCCATCTCCTTAGAGTCCTTGGCCAGGCCCAGGACATCCAGCAGAATTCAAACTACACATTTTCTGAGTCAGGCATTCAGGTTTACTTGGAAAATTAACAGCAGAATGTGGGGGATTTGTTTACTAGACACAGTTTAGCTGGATGGACAATGGAGGTTTGTCCTCTCAGGCTCTGAGTCTGGAGGAGTTGGTAGGACAAAGGAGACTCTTGGGTTGTCCTGCCTTGTGTTTGTCCTCATCCTCACTTTTTTGTTTTTTAAAGTCCTGCAGGCACTGGTTTATGCAGTACTTAGAGCAAACAGCCACCACTTTGAAGATGTATGGGGGACTTTTCCACACCTTGCAGGTAGCTCAGTAAGAACTACAAAACACTGTAGCTCTGTGTTTTGTGTTTTCTTTCTGCCCTAAGCAGTTATTGCACATCAGTTTGTGCTCCAGTTTGAGCAATGGTTTGTGCCATGTGCACTGTACAGGGTGTGAGATGACCATCAGAGAAGGATTGTGGTTTCTTGGCAGAGTTATTCCCTTCCCTGGCCTTGTCAGTGAGAGCTTGGGCATATTCCCCTTGTGTGAGGGGTCCACTGGCCAAATTAGTTATCAGCAATTCAGAGGAAGGGCTAAAAAAGCAATTAAATACTATCTGGGGATTTATAACTGAAAGCCCAGATCCTATTGCAAGGCATGTGGAAGTTTGAGTGTGAGGAAGAATCAGTTGTGCTCTCTTTGCATTGATTTCACCCCAGTTCTGCTGGGCCCTTTTTCAGCAGATAAGAAATAGCTTAAACTGGATTATCAGCAGAGCAAGGAGTGAGCTTGGAAATGGGGTATTTGCTCCAAGAGCGTTTTGGCTGTGATCTTGAGAGGCTCCAAGGCACCTCTTGGGCTACTCCTTCATGTTCTTTCTGGGATGGTTTACTTTGTATATCTCCAGTTTTTCAATACAGTATCAGTGACTGGACATGAGACAAAACACAGAGTCCTGGTGATGGCTGGAGCCCCCCAGGGTTTATTTTAAAATCACAAGTGCCTCCTGTCTTCCTTCCTCTTGTTCTTGGGCCCAAATCAGGCTTGTGCTCCTTCACTCCTTGCATTTCTTCAGCTCCTGGTGATGTTGGATCCCTCAGGGGCTCCCTGTGGGGTCAGGATCTGAGCTCCTCCCCGTGTGCTGATGGTGCTGCCTGTGTTGGTTCCTGCAGGTGCAGCTGGAGAGGATCCGGCAGGCAGATTCCCTGGAGAGAATCCGTGCAATCCTGAACGACACAAAACTGACGGACATTAATCAGCTCCCTGAAACATGACACCCTGATGGGCTCCGAGGCTGCGTCTGGGGTTTTTAACTCATCTTTATAGCAACATTAATTATTATTTAACTCTAACCAAGAGAGCAGAAGACAACAGAGGGGAGCAATGACTTAAGTTTTGTTTCTAGAGGGGAAAAAGGTTTCGTACTGGGCAGGAAGAGAGCACAAGGGTGACTTGTAGTGTAGGAAGGAGAACTTTCTAATGGAAACACTAATGAGTGCAGTGTTTCATCTTCCACTGAGTGGGATCAGTCCTTACATTCTGAAAAACTTCCCTCTTTCAGCCGACTTCGTAACCTAATATAGAGTTTTGGAACATATACCCCTGTCTTTCCCTCTGTCCTTTCCCCCACTACTGTGATCAAAGTAGCTGCTGGAAACTGTATTGTCCCTCCAAAGCGTTGAAGAGCAAAGTGGTTGAAGTTTTTCTGTTTGAATAGTCAGTAACAGTATTCCGCTAGCAGAGAGAATGAGGTATAGAGTATGCTGTATGAATATTTTATATTAAAATATGACTTTATTAGCAGGACACTGGATATTGATCTTATTTCATAACTCAGTACTTTTTTTTTTTTTTAAACCATTGGCTCTGAAGAATCTGAATGCTGCTGAAATGAGGATAGGAGTGAGCTGTGTATCTCCTGAACAGATAAATGCTAATCCAAAAGAAAAAGAACACTGTACTGAGAATTTAACTCCTTGCCATTTTTCTCTTGAATTCAGATACTGAAAGAAAAGCACAAGAAATGCACTGTTTTGTAATCTCTTTTCAGAAATGTAATTCAGAATATGGAGTGGTTGTTTCTCATCTCCTAAAGCTGAGCAGTGCCTGGAATCCCTTCTCTGTGGGGAAAAAAAACCAGAAAAAAAAACCCAAGCAAAAAACCCAAACAGAAAAAAGCTGGTAAAAGTCATGTGCATGTCTGAGCATTGGCCTGAGGTGGTGCAGGTGTGCTCTGCTCAGGGGGTGGCACAGGACAGGAGCTCCCTGGGGAAGGTGTGGAGGGCAGGTGCTGAGTGTTCCTGACCCCTCTGCTGGGTCAGCCTCGTGTCAGCACACAGGGAGCCACTCCCAGACACAGACATGCAGGAGCTGCAGGATTGTGCTGCTGCAGCTTGGAGGGGACAATGCAGCTTTTTTGTGTCCTGGCACTGCTCAGAGGTGGCTCCTGTGTTGTCCCCTGGTTCTGCTCCCAGACAGTTAAATTACATTGAGTAATGTGGCAGCAGAGGCAGGAAATTCTTGTGATCGCTCAGTTGCCAGGTTTGGGTTTCTTGTTCTATAAATGTCCAGAGGTAATATGAGCATTCCTCCTCCTCCTCCTCCCCCTCCTTCACTGCTGCAGTTCCATGCACACAGCTGGACTGATTCCTGAATTGTTGCAGGTGTTGGTGATCCTGGTGGTACAAACCCAATTCTTGAACTTTACAGCTCAGTTAAAATGAAGGCTGAAGGAGCAGATCCCACTGTCCAAAACTTTTTAAATTTTTCCTCCATTCCTTGCTGTTTTTTCTTCACATACTTGGCCAGAGATCTGCTTTTCTTCATGACCTTCAAAAGTGACAGAAAATGCTTCAAACTGCAATGCACATGACTACATATTTTAAAGTGCTTGGATCCTATTTTTAGCAGTGTATATCCTGCTACTGACATGAAGTCAGAACCAGTGGTTTTGAAGAGGAATGCCTTAAAAGCAGCCAAAAAAGCATCATACAAGCTCAATTCCTTGCCACTCATTGCAAGAAATAAAGCATTTTATTCACCCTAGCTGTTAATTCTCTTCATACTCCTGACACCCAAAAGTAATTTTTCCCACCTTAGTAATGACTAACAGGTGGCAGAGCTCTCATGTCTAGAGATGACACTTACTTTCACATAAAGGTGACGTTGAAGTGTGGCTTGAGTTTCATTTGGCTGTTACCAGATTAGGGATTTTTTTACCCTTTCTCACTATTTGCTGAACTGTAGGTGACAGCAGCCAGGTCCTGATGCATAAATCCGAGACCAGATGTTTTCATTGAGTTTTCCAGTGGCTGGGTAGACTTTGGAGACAAAACTACAGGCCTTTAGTAGGAGCTTCAGAACAGATTTAAAAAAAAAAAAGCTTTTTTTCTCTGTCCCACTCTCCCTTGGCAAAGACTAACGTGTAACTGGGTTATTTACTGTAACTGGTGACTACTTCACCTGTGCAGGAGGTGTAAGGAAGCCTCTTGTATGGCAAAACTACACCATATCCTATGCCCTCTTCAGCAAGCTGAGTGTACCTTGAAGTCTTCCACAGTAAAATATTTTGTGGTTGTGTTTCTGGATGGTCCCTGTGTGAGAGAGCAGGGGAAGGGGCTGTTCCTGGCCTTCCAGCATCCCTTACTGGTCCCCATGTCTGGCCCTGTCAGCTCTGAACACCCCTGGCTGTGCTGGCTCAGAGCGTTTCAGGTGCTCCAGGGCTGGGTGGCTTTTCCTTGGTGTGTTTTTATGGCTCATGGGCACAACTTCCCCAGCTGTGAGGTCATGGCTGCAGCCTGGCAGGAAGGAGGAGAGTGGGGCGAGTGGTTTGGGCTCCTTGGTAGCCCCAGGGCCAATGGAGCTGTTCCCAAACACAGATCTGCAGGCCTGGGGGGGTGTGCACTGTGTGCTTTTCCTTGGTTGTGAAGCAGGCACTGCACAAGTCCCTGAAGGAGCTTCCTTTGGTGTGGAGAGGATGGCAGTTCTTGCATGGTTGTTTTCCTTTTCACCTGTTCCTTCAGGCACCCAGACACCTGTGCTCCTGTCTCAGTACCAGCTGTAACCATTTCAGTGTTGGAACACGAGTCACCTTTTTCACCAACTGCTGTAAATGTCAGACTTTTAAACATTTTAGTTTGAAATTGGAACCCTGGCTGTTCACAGAAGTGGTGGGAGATGTGCTCCCTGCAAACTGCTGTCCCTCCTGGGGGAAGGACAGCAAAGCTTCAGCAGCAGCAACTGAGCTTCTACTGAACTCAAACTTCAAGGGGCCTTTAAAAGCAAAACAAGACAGTGTGTGCCAAATTTGCAGAGCAAATTTAAAAGACTGTAAATGTAGGAAAAGCTCTTGGTGTAGATACTCACTGGATGATGGATTCTGGTGTTACTGCTCATGAACATGAGATAAATGCTCTTCCTTCCACTTCTGGGTGTTGTAGAGCACGGCTGGGGCCGGGGTGGGCTCTCCTGTGTCAGGCAGTGTCACCTGCTCAGCTGTGACACGGGCTGAGCTGTTGGGGGAGGCTGGAACAGGGCCCAGATGGAGTTCTGTCTGCATTCCTGTACCTGTATAGTTTTAACCTTTACAAAGTGTTCTTGCAGCATGTCTGGTACCCCGGTCCCTCCCCAGCAGTGCAGTGACTCCTGTCCCCCCTCAGCTTCACCACGGCGCCGTTCCCAAGGGCAGGGGGGAGGGACAACAATTACTTATTGTCCACTAGAGTCTGTCTACAGCAGAGACTGAACTGGCCTTGTAATGGCAAGGACTCCAGAGCCATCTTTTGCAAAAGGCAGTGTTTGGAAGTCAATACTGCATTCCAGTGAGCCAAGCCATTGGTGTCCTGTGCAATCGTGGGTGTAGAATTCTGCTGTCTCCAGGATTCCAGTGTAACCATTTGTTAACTGTACTGAAGGTGTGTCCTTTATGGAGAAAGTGTTCCAAATTAAAAAAAGCTGCTGAAGTGTGTGTGTGCACGGCTCTGGTCTTTCTCCTCTGCCCGCCAGGGAACCCCTGATGGACCAAGGGTGGGGGATTATCCCAGGGAGCAGCAATCCCCCACTCCTGAGGCAGCTGCAAGTACTGCCCTCTAACACCCTGAATATAAGACACCTGCAGCACATCCCCTTCCCCTGAGAAAAACAAAAACCACAGCATGTGAAGAGTCATATCAAAAGTATTTTATTTCACAATTCTTTACAAAATAATAAGTAAAAGATGTATTGTTGAACATACAAATGGTAAATATACAAGGGGGAAGAGCAGGGACAGGTGAAGCTCAGCCAGCCTCTTGGTGCAGGGTCCTCTCCAGGGACATGTCAGAAGTTCACGTGGCTCCTGATGTCATTGATCTGTTTCACCATCTCCCGGATGTGTTCTCCCCTTCAAGAAAAAATAGCCCCAGTCAAAAGGCTGCAGGTCCCATCTGCACAGAGCTAAGCAGGAAGGGAAACACTTCAGAGGGTAGAAGCAGAGAATGGGAGCAGTGCCTGTCAGCCCAGGCTGGATTAGACTGCCCTGGGATAAAAAGCACTTCCAGACATCTGCTTAAAGTGCTGCTCTCAGGAGCTGCACATCCTGTGCTTCAGCCCCTCCCGCAGCACGGCTTAAATGACACCTGAGACACCTGAACTGACCCTGAGTGCCAAGGTCTGGTTGTTCAGGAGCCCAGCTTGCACTTACTCCTCTTTCAGGACAGCCTGGATGCATTTGCTCTGGTAGGCACTGAGGCTGATGCTGGGTTTGCGGGGGCTTCGTCCCTTCTCCATCTGTTTCTGTTGGTATTCCTTTTTCATTTTCACCTGGGGTGGAGGAGAAAAGAGAAGGCCCCAGTCAGTGCTGGTCCTGCCTGCCACAATGAAAGCTTGTCTCTTACAGACTGCTGTGTTGTACTTCAGTTAATTGGTTGTTTTTTGAATTCAAATCTGCCTGCTTTTTGAGAAGAAATGTCCCTGTCAGGTTGAGGAAGGGGGAGCACTCTGAGGGCTTAGAGTGTGTGCAAATGTTCTGTCTGAATTACCAACAAGGGGCCAAAGCCCCTTCAGTACATTGTAGCTATTTAACACAAGTACAGCATCATTTTGTTGGCAGGACTCAGCTGTCAGCACTGAGGGAGGAGCTGTCAGGAACTGTCCCAGCCTGGTCATTCCTCCTCTCACCTGTCTGATAGCATTGCTCAGGTGCTGCAGCTGGTCATGGATTGTCTGCAGTTCCTTCTTCATATCCTTTTCAGTGTCAGACAGAACAGGAAGTTGAGAGTGGAAACTCCGAAGAACTTTCTTCATCCTTTGAAAGCAAGAAATGTCTCTGAGTTAACTTGCCTGGAACCAGCTCTGCTCAACACCTGCTGCCTAATCCACCTTCCCAAGTCTCAGGGGCTTCACCTTCCCCTTCCAGCTGGTCCAGGTAGCATTCCTGAGCATGTTCATGAGACAAATCACACCAAGGAATTTCAGAAGCCCAGTCTTGTAACAAACCAGTGCAGCAGTTCCTGCCCACTCTGTTCTACCACACTTGCAAATTTTGTTTAACATCAGGTGGTGTGAGGTGAAATAGAGCCCTGTGTTCACTCACCTGTTCATGATGTCTTCTTGCTTCTCCTTGGCTTCCTCATACTTGTCAGCCAAGCGCTCGGCCATTTCCCGCAAGCTTTTCCTTAAGGCAAGGGAGAAGCAGTTCCTTACTTCAGATTCACACACAGGACAAGCCAGGGTGTGGAAATAGGACAAGGAAGCTGAAGAAGCCAGCTGGAGGAGGGAGCAAACCTACAGACTTCATTGTGGCTGGGAATGCCTTCACTTGTCACCTGTTTCCCACAGGGCCTTGTCCAAACCACAGGTGCAGCATTCCTGAGGTTTCACTTGATAAAGGTTCTACTCACCTCTCCTCTCGACAGTAATTCAGATCCTCCAGTTGTTTCTTTTTCTGTCCCCACAGCAGCTTCACTCTGAAGCAAACGCATCAAAAAAAAAAAACTCAAACCACTTGCAACCAGCTGAATCAGAATTTACACAACACAGAAAATATTGGGAGTGGGAAGAACTAAAGACACTGAAAAAGAGGCAGTGGTGAGAAAAAACTCTCATTTTATCCTAACTGTATAATATAAATAACTGACTATGATTTGAAGCAGCAGAGACTTAAAGCAATTTTCCTTTGTCAGGATTAGTGCTGAGGTCAGATTTCCTGCCACCCACAGGCCCAGGCAGGCAGACACCACCACCACAAGAAAAATACTTTATGTGTGTGTGTGTGTTTACCATTTTTTTTTTCTTCCCCTATGAGCCACTACAGAGAACAACTATTAAACTCACCCCTACTTTTCCTGATAACTCAATTTTAAGTTATGGTATTCATTGTCAGTTTTACATTTAGTACATTTACTTATTCACCAGGATTAGACTCACAGGGGAGGGTGAGTGTCTGCTGAGTCACAGAGACATTGGCCAGCACATTTTTATGAGAGTTTTGCATTACCTTTGCTGAATTTCCTCTTTTGCCAGGTCCTGTTTCAGTATATATTCTTCTCTGAACACCTGAGTGGCTCTGCTGAGGAGCTGAAGGCATTCTTCAGGGGGAGGAGCAGCATCTTTATCTGCAGATCTTAAGATTGAGATTTTTGCAATCTTACTAACATGTTCCTCTGAAAAGCTAAACTACTTCCAGTGTTTATGGTAAAGACTCGGGGTGGGGTGTCTGTTATGAAGGCAAGGGATTACAATGAAATCCCTTTGCTAGAAATCATTTTTCTTACATGAGGAAATCCCAAGGTAGCTTAAGATACTCCAAACCCAACAGGCCAAGCAATGAAAACCTCACCAGCTGAAGGCAGCCCTGCTTTGAGCAGGAGGCTGGAGCCAGGTGATGCCCTCCCAGCCTGCACCAGCACTGGACTGGATGCCATCCCCACAGGGACACAGGCACCAGTCAGTGGCAGGAGCTGTGCTCCAGCACTGCCATGCCCAAGGCAATGTGCTGTGCAATCAGGAGCTGGCCAGCACCCATTGTTCCCAGGTGTTCCCACTTCAGGTGCCCCAGGAAAACACATTTGGCTTACTTGAGATGCAGGGGATTGGCAGAGCTGCGCTGCAGGATGCCCTGGATGTGCTTCTCAAAGGAATGCTCTGATTTGGCCACGATGCGCAGTGGGGACACGGCCAGGTCCTTGTCCTCCCTGGTGCACAGCAGGGGAGGGGAGGCAGGATGGACAGTGCTCCTACCACACAACAGCACCAGGGAGAACACAGTCAGAACACTCAAAATGAAACCAGCTCAGAGCTTAACTGGTACTGGACGTGAGGAACTCCTCCAGTGTGGAGTTCCTGTGTTACTGCAGGGGGCTCTAAAAGCAGCTGTTTCAGTTATGTGGTAAATTCAGCCCTGGCAGGGCAGGTAAAGCTCACATCCCCACACCTGTTTGGGTCAGGGCTCAAACTAGCAGGAATCATAAATATCCTTTGGCTTAAGGAGAAGAAAGTTCCAGAACAAGGCAGGCAGGCACTGGAACAGCATCACGACCTTCTTCACATAGCACCCTGCCCAGTCACTGCCCACCTCTGTGGAAACAGTGAAATAAATAAAAGGTCTGTAGGAGAACCTGATGTTAACAATGGCTCTGCTGATAGTACCTGTCTTACCTTAAACTGTCCTGCAAAAAATAAGCTGAAAATAGTGTCATCCCCTCGAGGTGTTCATTTCATTGTGCAGATGCACATTTACCCTCTGTATCTTTGCCACAACCTCCAAAGAAAGTAACTGGAAGCACAAACTAAAATCCCACTTCCTTTTTCCCCTTTCATGAACACATAATCTCAGTAGCCCATTAAGAATATCTACACCACTGTAAAACCTCAATAATACCATCAAGAACACTTTTTTGTCCTTATACTCACTAAAAGTGATCTGATTAATCATATCCCCTACAAACACCTTATCAGCAGTAGGTAACTACTACAGTAACACTTTAGTGCTCAGCCAGGCAGAGTTCAGAAAGCAAAACTTCATTGTATGGCCTAAGAGGTGCAGAAGCCTGGGGTGAAACAATCAAAGAGTCATTGAAAAATAGAAATGGAATATCCTTTTTTTGGTCCTTTCCATGCAGTCATGGACTTCAACTGAGCACCACCTACAAGAGAGGCCTTGTAATGCACTCATAGGTGTTGGTGATGCAAATCATCGTGGGCCCCAGGACATCAGAAACGATCCAAAATCCTCTGATTGGAGCAGGCTGCCTGAAGGGAAGAACACAAAAATCACCCAGTCAGGAAAGTTCTTTGTTCCTGAAGTTGTGCACCTTCACTCTTTTGGAAATGCTCCAAGGTCAGGTAAATGGAAGTGAAAATTTCTGCTGGCCTGACAGGTGATTTTCAGACAGTAACACAAGAATTTAAGCTACTACCTTAACTGTGCAGTAAGAATCCTGATACACAAATTGCTCAGTCATATTGTTTGAAATCTTTTGAGCTTACTTTTTTACTTTAATGGCAAGAATTAAGGAAAAAATGACAAATCCTAAATATTTTCCATAGCAAGTCTCCAATTTGTAAGCAATTGAGAAAGGGTTTGGAATTTTACCTGCATGGCAGTGGTTTTGTACAAAGAATATGTTCAACAAAGCACTTCTGTTCTGCTCCCAGCTCTTGTAAACTGTCCTTGTCTTCCTCATCTACAAGGAGACATGTCAGGATGCATCAGATCCACTCTGCAGGGTGAGGGATTCAGTAGTACCTGCATCCACCAGCCTGTTACTGGCAGATGTTCATCTGTTCCTCACTTCCCTCACTCACCTGAAGAAAGGAATTTGTGCAGTTTATTGATCCATGTCAAGCCCACACTGTGGACACCAGCTTCATGTGTGCAGTGGTATCTAGAGGGACACTTGGGATCTGAAATGGAAGCAGAAAATTCAAGAGATAGCACTGAACTGAGAAAAACTCACCTGCACTGCTGATCCTGTGTCCAGTCAGCTTTAACATCTTAGTGCAAGTACCAGAAACAGAGCTACATGTGTTAGAGTCTAAAATACTGATGAGTTGTTTTGCACCCTTCCTATCACACCACGTTTGCATCAAGCAGGTTTTCAATAGCAGATTATTAAACCAGCAGACCAGCATTCTGGCAAGCTGCTTGTTCCCAAAGACCCAAACATTTTGTCCTGCCCCCAATTCCATGGCATAAGCAGGTCCTTCCCTCAGGATCTCCCTCCCCACAGCACTCCCTCACACTCACAGGTCAACACAGATGCAGAAACTTCTACTTTATAACCCTCAGCTGACAGGATTGAGGACTGACCATGTGTAATCTGCCCTGAGTCGACACTGGAGCCCCTCCTGGGCTTGCTCCTTCCACAGCTTTATTGAGGGCATCAGGCAAATCCTTACTCTAATCCTTACTCCTTACCCTGTTTGTCTGACACCAATGAGAAGATGCAAATAACTGGATCCTAAATGCATGGAACAAAAAGCCACAAGCTGAACAACTACCCTACCTCGGTGCAGCTTGATTGGGCAAGAGAAGTCAGACTCCAAAGGATCTTCTTCGTCTCCTGTTGCCAGTTTCAGTGCAAGTTCCAGCTCAACACATTCAAACACATACAGGGAAGGAATAAGATCGGATCTTGGGTCCCAGGACTTTTCTGACTGCAAAGAGCATTGAATTCTCCTATGAGACATCATTTAAATAGGAATGCAAACATAAACAGCATCAAGAAAGAGTTACAAGTTGTAATCATCAAGGAATGTAGTTCAAGTTTACTTAAAAAAAAAATTAACTCCAACCCAGGGTTTCTTAGAAAATCCTCCTTAAATTAGATCACAGTAAATTTGATCAAAAACTGATCTGTCAGGATACCCAGGACTGAGATTTAAAATAAAAGTGTCAGGGAGCCACAGGGACTGGTTGAAACAGGAGAAAGACTCACTACCTCATTCCAAAAGAATGCAGCTTTGGCACTTGGCACACACTTCCAGGCATCCTGGAACAGCAGCCAAAGAAACAAAAATGCCAATAGAAAAAAAAAGCCAAGCCAAGCCAAGGTACCTGCTCGTCATCCTCTTCTCCATCCAGCACCACGCAGTGGTAGAGCATTCCTGACTCTGTGGCAATGACCAGGATGTTGGGAACACAGGGCAGGCACAGCACGGCGCACGCGTCGTAGCCGTAGTTGTCCTCAGCAGCCGGGTGCATGGGCAGGGGGCCCAGCAGCTTCCCCAGGCTGCCAGTGCTGCAAGGAACAGGGGTTTGTTCTCAACACCAGCACATCCCACGGCTGTCAAACAATGGCTTGGAGTTCTAAGTGCCATCAGAACTTTGCAGATTACAAGTCTGACCTGCAGCTCCTTGGTGGAGATCTCAGAGGGGAAATAGGAGCTCATTTTATTATATTTTACGCTTTGAAAGCAACCAAAGCTACACTGCAAAAATTCATGAGGAAACATTTTCATATGAGAACACAAAATAGTCATGGAAAGCCCAAGTTAATGATTACCCAGCTGAGTTATTGTACTTCACAAGCAGCATTTTGTATTGTTGCATTTCTTTGGGTATAACTTTAGATGGACTAAGGCCATCTCACTGCCTGCAGACAGATCTGCTCAGTGCAGAGACACACAGTGCTGTTTCTAACCCAAGTACCACACTCTAATATTCAGCTACACAAGATCTAACTTGTAAGTCTTGCACCATCTTCTCAGTTTTCTAAAGCAATTCCTTCTTGTATCATGTTTATATTCTTGATTAATCATCCTGGCTTTCCATTGCAGAACATGCCTGTGAACCCCCTATACTCTTCCAATATTTCTTTTCCTAGGATGCCCCTGGCCCAGTGAGCTCCATCCAAAGCCAAGGATGTCTGTGCTGTGAACTGAAGGCCACAAAATACACTGAACAACCTTAGACCCACTGATCTTTTTACAGCACTGTGTCTTTATATCGGATTGCTGATGATAAATAATGCACGGTTCATTTGGAGCAGTGGAAGCTGCACCCCTGTTTGGATGAGAAAGGATGACACACTGTTTTTGGATTCCAGTCTATCAGCACTGCCACAGAGACAGAACAGGCTGCAATACAATATAACTCAGCCCAGCATCCCTCACAGAATCCCAGCCAAGCACTCGCCCTAGCACTGTACAAACATCCAAGCACCCCTGAGGGTAGGACCCTACCTCTGGAGCAGGCTGATGTAGGTGAGGAAGGTCTCTCCATTCTCATAGAGGATGTACAGGGGGTAGCCCAGCACCTCCTCAGAGCCACGCTGGCCCAGCACGTGTTTGGGCACCGGCACCTGTGGCCCGAAGTCGAAGGCCACTGCTGTCTCCCCCAGGGACGCTGTGTAGGCTCTCCTGGGACAGGGCAGAACCAGCTGGGGTCACCAAGGACTGAGAGCACAAGGTTTAACACAATCCTGAGGGATGTGCTGCCAAATTCCTGCCAAACCCCCACCCAGCAGTGCCCTGCCACGTGCCACTGCCAGCAACAAGAGGCTGTAAGTGACACCCTTCTCCTGGCACATTGGTTCTGCAGTGCCCTCACAGCTTCAGAGGGGCTCTGGTACTTCCTGAGGCACATCACTCTGTGGTGCAACGTTTCCATTTCCAACCAGACCAAGAGGGAAATAAAAAGATAGATGGAGAGAGAGAAAGAGGAGAGAGATGTAGTGAAGGAGGGAGAGAGAAGAGAGAGTGAGGGAGAGAGAGAGAAGGAGGGAGAGAGAGAGAAGAGGGGGGAGAGAGAGAAGGAGGGAGAGAGTAGAATTAGGAGAAGAGAGAAGGAGGAGAGAGAGAGAAGAGAGAGAGGAGAAGTGCAGGTAGAGATAGATAATGAGGTGAGACGCTATATGAATGCTGGATTCAGTAGAGCGACAGTACATGAGATCTAGAAGATAATGTATGTCGCGATATGGAGAAGTAGACTAATACAGAGCGAAGCCTGGAGAGTGAGAGAATGCGGAAGCAGAGAGAAGGCGTTAGAGTGAGAGAGACGGAGGGATAGATCTAGGTTAATCTCATGCTACGTACCATAGTTAGATAAGATAGTCAGTAGTAGCGTAGAGCTCTCATTCGTTTTATCGAGATCCTTGATGTACGATATATCAGTGGTGATATAGTAAGCCGATGGATCAGCGCATATGACTTCTGGATCTGCCCTACAGTCGTTTCTAAAGCCCAGTATGTATAGTGCAACTACAACATGCTGGGTCGATAATAAACGATTCGTCTCCCTCCCCGTCGTTCATAATACCTCCTGATGTTAGCAGCCAGACCCGTATGTCGCGACTAGCCAACGTAGTACGCTCCAGAAAAGGAGGGCGCGAGACAGAAACGTCGGGAGAGCTAACAGAACATTCGGGATGATAGAACTACAAGGAGTTGAGAGAGCAAAGAAAGTTGAGATACGAGAAAAGACCCAGCGAGATAAGATCCCATTCACAATTAGATACGCACGATAGACAGCAAATGACGAGAGCGAGAACGAGAAAGGAAAGATATGTCGCCAGAACCGTTATACGTAGAGAGCAAGTAAAAGGCGAGCGAGAGAACAGACAACGGCCTGGCAGATCGCACGAAATTCGCGTCTATGTCAGCCAATGTACCCGCTTCTGCTCTCGAGATGATCGTAAACATTCTATAGAGCATGCCCCGGCATATCTAGCGAGCCACGTCTTATCTCTATCACCTTCGCACCGAGACGAGCAGACAAGTAGCACAGAGAGAAACGAACCCGGCGAGAGTCTACGACAGAAAAGTGCTCGAGACTATCCCTTCCCTTCGCTACTTCTCTAACTCCCCCTGTCTTATAGCTCACCGCCACCTTTCTCTCTAGCTACCCCCCGGCGCGCGATGGCGCACTACCCAGAGATCGCGATCGCCCGAACCTGGATATAGATGCCCTACCGTCGAGAGCGTCTATGACCATGATAGAGAGAAGAAAAGGAGAGAGAGAAAGAAAAGGAGAGAGAGAAAGAAAAGAGTAGAGATAAAAGTGTAGTTACTCTGCTATGACAAAGCCCTAGCACTATAAATTACTATCATATTTGGCAGGCACATTTACCACTTATTCATTAAAAACGCAACTGAGCTTATCTCTGCAACAAGCATTCCAAAAGCCAACGAAGCCAAACCAACCCCGTTTTGATTGTATAGAGTCTCCTCCTCATGTCTGACAGCACAATCACTTTGATGGGTGTCTGAGGCACCTTCAACTGTACAACCTGTGATAAATAAACAGCAGCCATGTTCATTCTGCTGTGCAGTGCTGCAACATTCCCTGGCTGACACAGGAACATCAGCCACGCTCAATCTGATTCTTCCCTTCCTTGGTTTTTATTGCTAACATCTGTTAAAAACTAGCAGGTTGCAAATGCCAGTGACAAATTAAGACTGGACATGACAAAAAAAAAATGCAAACTTCAGATAATCAGCCATAAATGGGCTTACCTATGGTGTTATCTGATGCCAAGATCACATGTGTGGCTCCAAGGTGGTGCAGGGGTACCAGGCTGCATGCTTTTTTTTTTTTTTTTCTTTTTTTAAAAGAGTCAGGGATTTGAGCTGGTGAAGAACCGCGATTCCGCATAGGCATGGTGCTGGAATACAGAGCTAGAAACTTGCACGTACCAGAAACACACAGCTACTTCTAAAGGGCAGTGGGAGCAAGCAGAGCTAGAGATGCGACGAAAAGGCTGTCAAAGTCCTTTAATCGGTACAACTCTGAAGGCTGGAGAGAAGCTTTAATTTTCCCTTCTGTTATTTCCTCCCTAAGCATCTTTTATAACAACCACAGCTTGAAAGACGTCCCAGAGAAGCTGCGCCCCATCTCTGAAGTGTTCAAAGCCCAGGTTTGGGCAGGACGCGAGAGTCCCTGCGCATGGCAGGAGCTGGAATCTTGCTAGTCTTTTAGGGTCTCTTCCAACGCCCAAACCGCCAAAACCAACTCCATGATTCTGTGAAAGGAATGGTGCAATTTAGACTAGAGGAGCACATCTTTGGAACTTACCTTCCTCAGGGTGGACTCCTCAGGGGGAGCAACAGTGGGAAAGAGGAGAGCCATTGCAAACAAAACTTTAGAACATAATTTATTTGGGGTCCACCTGACAAGCAGCAAGTATTTTAAACAAATAGATTTCATTCATAACTGCCCCACAACCCAAATACAACCTGTCTTCCACCAGTGTCTTCTGTATCTGCCTAACTCCCAAAAAAATGCAGTAGAAGAGTGGCAGGACAAGAGTGCCACCTTATGTCTCACCCCCCTACATCACCGGGGATTTCCCACCGTTCACACTCGGATTCCTTGCCCAGCGTTGGTCAGTAACTCCAGCAACCATGAGCCCCTTGGTAACCAATGAGCGCCACAAATCTGGTGCTGGGCTGGGCTCAGGCAGCGTCTGGTGCACCTCGAACAGGGGCGGGTTTTATGCACAGCAGGGTCTAAACAGAAACGTTACAGGGAAGCACAAGCCGGCTCAAAGCCCTCACGAAGAAAAGGCTCATCTTTTTATTTGGAAGATGATTTACACGCGGCAGAACGAGGCCCAGCCGGCGGCAAAAGCAGTGGGTTCCTTGGGGGCAGACAAACCCCATGGCGGGCTGAGGGTGAACTGTCCTCGGGGCATTATTCAGGAACAAAACCCCCTCACGGCACCCGTGCCCACCGAGGACCCTCCTTCCCCCACACATGCACCCACATCTTCCTCATCCTTCTCCTCCGCCTCGACACCCCAAACTCCACCACAACCCTGGCCCCCTCCTCCTCACTCTTTCCCTCACGACCGCCCGCCCCAGTCCTCCATCCCTCACACGAACCTACCCTCACACACAGGAGGAACTCCCTCACACAGGAGGAGCCCTCACACACAGGAGGAGCCCCTCACAACACACAGGAGGAGCCCCTCACACACGTGGAGGAGCCCCTCACACACAGGAGGAGCCCCTCACACACAGGAGGAGCCCCCTCACACGTATCACAGAGGAGTAGCCCCCTCACCGACACAGGAGGAGCCTCCTCACACACAGGAGGGAGCCCCCAACACAAGGAGGAGCCCCCTCACACACAGGGAGGAGCCCCTCACACACAGGAGACCCCACACACATGGAGGAGCCCCACGGACACCGGAGGAGCCCCACACCAGGAGGAGCCCTCACGCAGGAGGAGCACCTCACAGGAGGAGCCCCACACACAGGAGGAGCCCCACACACAGGAAGGAAACCCACACACAACCGTTTCCCCTCACACAGGAGCCCCTCACAGGAGGAGACCCCTCACACAACGAACCCCTCACACAAACCGAGGCCACTCACACAACCGAGCCTCTCACAGAGCCCCTCACAGGAGCCCCTCACGCCCCTCACCACACGCCGACCGCTCCCCGCCCGGCCCTCGGCGCGGGCCGTACCTGGTACCTGCCGAGCGCGGCGGTGTCGTGCCGCCAGATGCGGCGCAGGCCGATGGCGAGCAGTGCGGCGGCGGGTCCCGTCACCACAGCGAGGCAGGTCGGTGCCCAGGCCCGCACAAGCAGAGTCCCGGAGCCGCGCCGGGCGGGGGGCGGCGGGCGCGCCGCATTCGCGGAGAAGCGGCCGAACAGCCGCGTGCTGCGGCAGCGCCGGCGCGCCACTGCATCGCGCCGGGCTGCACTCGGACCGCCATCGCGCGCGCACCCGCCGCACTGACGTCACGTGCCCACGCGCGGCCATCGCCTGCCGCCACCGCGGACTACATTTCCCGGCGTGCCCCCCGCCGCGCGCCCCGGCGCGCTGTGGGCCCGGCGCGATGGCGGCGCCGGTGCAGCGGCACCGAGCGCTGTACAATAGCCCGGGCGGCCGCCATGAGAGGACGGTACCGGCAGGGTGAGCGGGGAGAGAGAGAAAGGGAGGGATGGGTGTGGCTCTCTGCTCCTTTGGACCCAGCTCGGCCCCTCGGGGCTGATCCGCAACGCGGTCCCTGATGCGGTGGCTGACCGCGCCCCCATCCAAACTCCTAAGCCCGTCCCGAACTCGCGAGCTGCCCGGTGTCTACCCCCCCGCTGGGAACTGTCACCCAATTCCCCCCCCCGCAGCCCCCGTCCGGGACATGGCCCGCCCCTCTCCACCCCGCCGTCTGCCGTGTCTTACCCCCGGTGCCGTCCCGCCCTCCGACCGTGTGTCCCCCCTCAGGGGTTTCCCGCAGTCCCGCCCTCCTGGCACACACACGCACACACACACACTGAGCAACACAACACAAACACACACATACACACACACGCACACACACATCCCCTCCTCCGTGTCTCACCTCCCGTCTTCCCACCCAGCCCCCGGGATTCCCGCCCCCAGCCGGTGCTGGACGGCTTCTGGTCGCTCTTTCCTCTCCCAGCGCTTCCTGGGACGCCCTGAGGAGCAGCCGGGCACAGCTGCTGATCGGTACCGCCAGGCCGGGGACGGTGCAGATCGCGGCGGCTTCCAGGTGCGCTGGCTGTGCAGGGAGGTGATGGAGCGAGGAATGGCAGGAGCTGCGGGACAGACTGCCAGGCCTCCGCTGGAGAGCAGCCGCATGGAGCAGGGTCAGTGCTGGGCTCCCCCCGGCACCAGCACCGCTTGTTGGTACAAGGGAGTGTCAGAAAACCCATCTCCTGCGGGTCTGACTTCAGCTCTTCACTGGAGCTGTCAAAAACTCAGAGTTTTCAGGGTTTCCAGTCTCTATCAGACTCAGGTAGGGTATTGAGCTGTGGTGCCTTAGGGCCATGAGTGGAGAAATGCTTTATTTTCCTTCAACAAACAGGCTGTGGATTAGCCAGGAGGTTCCGTTACCTCATCTGTGCTTTTTATAGCTTCTCCTGTCACTTGCCGTCTTCTGAGAATGGAAATGAACTCTGAATGTCTTAAAAAAGCAAGTTCCTGTACAGGGCTATATTGGATCAATTCTGGCTGGCTATTTGCAGCACGTGTTTACAGTACAGTTTGCTTCCCACCGTGCATAAGTTTTGGTTAAATACAAGATTTAACTAGACAGGAGAATACAGAGTGAATTTAATTGTTGCGCAGTAAGGTGCGGAAGTGAGAAAGTGGCTGGAATGGGAGGATCACTGATTGCTTCAGCCTTTCAGATGCTGGAGGACCCTGATGAGATGGCAGTAGCTGGAATAGATCCAACAAGAATTGGCAAGGTATGATCTTTACACATTTTCTGACTCCTGTTGGATTGTGTAACATTTCCTGGACTTCCTATAATGGCAGAACAGCTGAGGCTGTACCTCGTTGGTTCTTGCAAACCACTGATTCAGGGGAAGAGCCCCTTAGAAAATCTTGGTGTTGAGGTATTTGAGACCTCTTCTCACAGTTTTAAGAGTTTAAGTGGTGTTTTAAAGGTCCTTGAGAGAGGACAGGGAAACAGGTTTGGAGATGTTTGTCATCTCTAGGAACCTTTATAAATCATTCAGAATGTTTCTGAAGTGCTGAGCAGAGAGTAGACAGACCCATATGAGACCATCTGAGCCATAGGAAACACTGGATTAGCAGGAATGATTTCACCCAGTGCGCTCAGTTTCTCTCTTACCCACATCTAATATCACGCTACACAAGATCTAACTTGTAAGTCTTGAACCATCTCCAGTTTTCTAAAGCAATTCCTTATTGTATCAGTTAAATCTTGATTAATCATCCTGGCTTTCCATTGCAGAAGCACAGGCCTCTGACACCCATATCTCTTACAAATATTTCTTGCATAGGATGCCCATGGCCCAGTGCGCCATCCAAAGCCAAGGAGGTCTGTGCTGTGAACTGAAGGCCACAAAATACATCATGACACAAACCTTAGAACCACTGATCTTTTTACAGCACTGTGTCTATATCAGATTGCTGTGATGATAAAATGCACAGTTCTGTGGAGCAGTGGGAAGACTTGCACCTGTGGGATAGATGAGGAAACGGGGGATGACCAATGTTTTTGGATTCTCAGTCTATCAGCACGGCCACACGAGGACAGGAACCAGGCTCAATAAAATAACTCAGCCCAGAACACTCACAGCAATCCCAGCAGCACTCGCCCATAGCACTGTAAAAAACATCCAAGCACCCCTTGGAGGGTAGGACCCTACCTCTGGAGCAGGCTATGTAGGTGAGGAGGTCTCTCAATTTCATAGAGGATGTACAAGGGGGTAGCCCAGACATCCTCACGAGCCACGCTGGCACAGCACGTTTGGGCCAACGGCCACTGGTGGACCCGAAGTCGAAGGCACTGACTGTCTCCCCCAGGGACGGCTGTGTTGTAGGCTCTCCTGGGACAGGGCCAGAAACAGCTGGGGTAACCCCAAGGAATGACTGAGCACAAGGTTTAACACAAATCCTGAGGATGTGCTGCCAACTTCCTGCCAAACCCCCACCCCAGCAGTGCACTGCCACGTGCCCACTGCCAGCAACAAGAGGCTGTAAGGACACCCTTCTCCTGGCACATCGGTTCTGCAGTGCCCTCACAGCTTCAGAGGGGCTCGGTACTTCCTGAGGCACATCACTCTGTGGTGCACGTTTCCATTTCCAACCAGACCAAGAGGGAAATAAAAAGCATAATCGTATTTTCTACGTTCCTCACTACAAAAACCCCCTTCTTAACCCCATCTTCAAGTAAACATGTGTTTTTCAAAAACTACTGCTTGACAAACACTTGATGTACAGTTGTCACCACTTTGTTTTAGAAGGAACGGGTTGAGCGGAGAGACGAGAGGCGAGGGCGGAGGAGAGGAGAGAAGGAGGGAGAGAGAGAGAAGGAGGGAGCAAGAGGAGAAGAGAAGAAGGAGGGAGAGAGAGAGAGAAGGAAAGGATGAGAGAGAGAGAAGGGAAAGGAGAGGAGAGAGGAGGTGAAAATGAGGGAGGAGGAGACAGAAGAGAAGGAAAGAGAAGGAAGGAGATGGAGGAGAGAGACGAGGGAGAGGAGGAGGGAGGAGAGGAGAGTAAGGAGAGAGAGAAGGAAGGATGAGAGAGAGGGAGGAGAAGGAAAGGAGATGGCGAGGAGACTGGGGTGGAGAGAGAGAGACGAGCGGCAGAGCAGGGGATGGAGAGGGCGGGGGCGGGAGAGAGTGAGAAGGACGGAGACGATGGAGAGGGAGGAAGGAAGGAGAGAGGAGGAGTTGAGAGAGGAGAGAGAGAGAAGCAGAGTGGGAAGGAGGTGAGACGAGAGGAGAGAGAGTGGAGAGAGAGGAGGGAGCACGTGAGGCGAGGAGATGAGAGACGAGCGAAGAAGGAGGGGGAGAGGAGGAGAGAGAGAAGGAAGGAGGAGAGAGATTGAAGGTAAGGAGGCCGGGAGCCGAGAGAGAGAAGGGAAGGAGGGAGAGAGGAGAGATGGACGGAGAGAAGGAAGGAGGGAGGATGAGAGAGAAGGAAGGAGAGAGAGGGGGAGACGGAACACGACGGAAAGGGAAGGAGAGAGGAGAGCGCAGGAAGGAAAGAGAGGGAGAGAGAAGGAGGAGAGAGAGAGAGAGATAGGAAGGAGAGGAGAGAAAGAAAAGGGGAGAGAGAAGAAAAGGAGGAGGACCTGGTAGGAGGAAAGAAAGCGAGAGAGAGAAAAGAAAAGAAGGAGAGAGAAGGAGAGGAATTGAGAGAGACGAAGAGGAGACGAAGAGGAGGGAAAGAAAGGAGAGAGAGGGAGAAAGAACTAGGAGCCGAGAGAAGAAAGAAAAGGAGGAGGAGAAGAAAGGAGAGAAGTAAAAGGAGAGAGGAAAGAAAAGGAGGGGGAGGAGAGAAAGAAAAAGGAGAGGAGAAAGAAAGACAAAGGATTGAGAGAGTGAAAGGAAAAGGAGAGAGGAAAGAAAAGGAGAAGAGAGAGAAAGAAAAGGCGCAAAAGGCGAGAGAGAGAAAGAAAAGGAGGAGTGGGGAGAGAGAGAGAAAGACAAAGGAGAGAGAGGAGAAACGGATACAGGAGGAGAGAGAGGAAGAAAGAAAAGGAGAGAGAGAGAAAGAAAAGGAGAGGAGAGAGAAAGAAAAGAGAGAGAGAGAAAGACAAGGAGGAACGGACGAGATGAGAAAGAAAAGGAGAGATGAGAGAAGGAAAAAAGGAGAGAAGAGAGGGTCCCTCAAGGAAAAGGATGAGGACGAGAGGAAAGAAAAGAGAGAGAGAGAGAGAAAGAAAGGAGAGAGAAGACAGAATAAGGAGAGAGAGGAAAGAAAAAGGAGAGAGAGAGGAAAGAAAAAAAAGGAGAGAGAGAGAAAGAAAAAAGGAGAGCGAGAGACGAGGTGAAAGAAAATTGAGAGAGAGAAAAGTGTAGGTACTATCGCTATGACAAAGTCCTAGCACTATAACATTAATATAGATTTGGCAGGAATTTACCACTATTTCTTTACAAACACAACTGAGCTTATGTACTGCAAAAATTCCAAAAGCCACAGAAAGCCAAACCAAACCCGTTTTGATTGTAAAGAGTCTCCTACAGTGTTGGACCAGCACAATCACTTGATGGGGTCTGAGGAACCTTCAGACTGTAAACCTGTGAGGAAAGAAACGCAGCCATGTTCATTTGGCTGGGCAGTGATGTACATTACCTGCGGACACAGGAACATCAGCCACGCTCAATCTGAAATTCTTCCCTTCCTGGTTTTTTATTGCTAACTCTGTTAAAATACGCAGGTTGCAAATGCCAAGTGACACATAAGACTGGAAGATAAAAAAAAAATGCAACTTCGATAATCAGCCATAAAATGGGGCTTACCTTATGTGTTATATGATGTCAAGAGCACAATGTGTGGATCCAAGGTGGTGCAGGGGTACCAGGCGCATGCTTTAGAGTCAGGGATGTTTTGATGCTGGTGAAGAACAGTTCCGCAATAGGACTGCGTGTGGAATACAGAGCAGCGAACTGCACTGGACCAGACAACACACAAGCTACTCTAAAGGGGCAGGGGAGCGGCAGAGCTAGAGATGCAACAAAAGGATTTTTCCCCAAAGTCTTTATCGGTTGGCAACTTTGAGGCTGGAGGAAAGCTTTAATTTAGTCCCTTGGTATTTCCTCCAAGCACTTTTAACAACACACAGCTTGGAAAGACCCCAAGAAGTGCCCCATCTCTGGAAGTTGACAAGCCCAGGTTGGCGGGCTCAGAGTCCCTGGCCATGGCAGGCGTTGGATCTTGTAGTCTTAAGGTATTTCCAAACCCAAACCATCATGATTCTGTGAAAGGAATGTAAAATTAGATAGAGGAGCATCTATCTCAGCAATGCAAACAACTTTAGAACATACATTGATTGGGCACTTGACAAGCAGCCAAGTATTTGAACCAAATAATTCATTCATGATGCCCACAACCCCAATAACCCTGGTACCTTACACCAGTGTATTCTGTATATGCATAACCCCAACAAATGCCCCAGAGAAGAGTGGCTAGGACAAGGGCACTGATGTCTACCCACTACAGTTCCACCGTGATCTTCCCACTCAAACTCGGAATTCTTGCACAGCGTGGGGCAACTCCAGCATCATGAGCCCCTTGGGTACAATGAGCGCCACATGGTGCTGGGCTGGGCTCAAAAAAAGGCAAGGTCTGGTGCACCTGGAACAGGGCGGGTTTATGCACAGCAGGGTCTGAAAACAGAAACGTTACAGGGAAGCACAAGCCGATCAAAGCACCTCACAGAAGCACAGCTCATCTTTTATTATTGCGAAGATGATTTACACGGCGCCAGAACGAGTGGGCCAGCCGGAA
Organism: Certhia americana; assembly: GCA_018697195.1. Classification (NCBI taxonomy): domain Eukaryota; kingdom Metazoa; phylum Chordata; class Aves; order Passeriformes; family Certhiidae; genus Certhia; species Certhia americana. The sequence continues at coordinate 187,355 of JAGMWU010000048.1, forward strand.
CAAAGCAGTGGGTTCCTTGGGGGACAGACACCCACCAGGGCGGGCTGAGGGGATGAACTGCCATTTGCCTTCAAAGGAAAAAACCCCTCCAGACCCGGCCCACCGTGACATCATTCACACACACGGACCAAATTCTACATAGCCCCCGCTCCTCCCCTCACACCCAAACTACACAACCCTGGCCCCCTACTCCTACATCCTTATCCCCTCACACCGACCCGCCAAGGCCCTCGTCCCCTCACAGGAGGAGCCCCACACACAGGAGGAGCCCCACACACAGGAGGAAACCCACACACAACCGTTCCCCTCACACAGGAGCCCCTCACAGGAGGAGCCCCTCACACAACCGAACCCCTCACACAACCGAGCCACTCACACAACCGAGCCTCTCACAGGAGCCCCTCACAGGAGCCCCTCACGCCCTCCCACACGCCGCTCCCGCCCGGCCCTCGGCGCGGGCCGTACCTGGTACCTGCCGAGCGCGGCAGTGTCGGTGCCGCCGAGGCGGCGCAGGCCGATGGCGAGCAGTGCGGCGGCGGTCCCGTCCCACAGCAGCAGGTCGGTGCCCAGCCCGCACAGCAGGTCCCGGAGCCGCGCCGGGCGGGGGGCGGCGGGCGCGCGCTCGCGGAGGCGGCCGAACAGCGCGTGCTGCGGCAGCGCCGCGCGCCACTGCTCCGCCGGGCTGCACTCGGCCGCCATCGCCGCGCGCCCCGCCGCACTGACGTCACTGCCCGCGCGGCCAATCGCCGCCGCCAACCGCGGACTACATTTCCCGGCGTGCCCCCCGCCGCCGGCCCCGGCGCGCTGTGGGCCCGGCGCGATGGCGGCGCCGGTGCAGCGGCACCGAGCGCTGTACAAGAGCCCGGGCGGGCCGCCGTGGAGAGAGACGTACCGCAGGGTGAGCGGGGAGAGACGGACGGACGGACGGACGGACGGAGGGAGGGATGTGGGCTCTCTCCTCCTTTGAACCCAGCTCGGCCCCTCGGGGCTGATCCGCACCGGTCCCGCTGCGGTGGCTGAGCCGCGCCCCATCCCAAACTCCTAAGCCCGTCCCGAACTCTGCGAGCGCCCGGTGTTTACCCCCGCTGGGAACTGTCACCCAACTCCCCCGCAGCCCCTCCGGGACATGGCCGGCCCCTCTCCACCCCGCCGTCTGCCGTGTCTTACCCCCGGTGCCTCCCGCCCTCCCCCGTGTGTCCCCTCAGGGGTTCCCGCTGTCCCGGCCCTCTGACACACACACACACACACACACACACACAAACACACACACACAAACGCACACACATACACACACACACACACACATCCCCTCCGCCGTGTCTCACCCCCCGGCTCCCCCAGCCCCCGGGATCCCGCCCCAGCCGGTGCTGACGGCTCTGGGCGCTCTTTCCTCTCCACAGCGCTGCCTGGAGCGCCTGAGGAGCAGCCGGGCACAGCTGCTGGATCGGTACCGCCAGGCCAGGGACGGGGCGATCGCGGCGGCTCCAGGTGCGCTGCTGGTGCAGGAGGTGATGGAGCAGGAATGGCAGGAGCTGCGGGACAGACTGCCCGGCCTCCGCGGAGAGCAGCCCATGGAGCAGGTCAGTGCTGGGCTGCCCGGCACCAACACCGCGTGTGTGGTACAGGAGTGTCAAACACATCTCCTGCGGGTCTGACTTCAGCTCTTCACTGGAGCTGTCAAAACTCAAGAGTTTCAGGGTTTCCCAGTTCTACAGCTCAGGTAGGGTGTTGAGCTGTGAAAGTGCCTTAGGGCATGAGTGGAGAAATGCTTTATTTCCTTCACGAACAGGCTGTGGATCATAGCAGAGGGTTCGTTTCCTCATCTGTGCTTTTTATAGCTGCTCTGTCACTTCCGTCTTCTGAGAATGGAAATGAAACCTGAATGTCTTAAAAAGCAAGTTCCTGTACAGGCTATAGTTGGATCAATTCTGGCTGGCTTTGCACACGTGTTTACAGTACAGGTTGCTTCCCACAGTGCATAAGTTTGTAAATACAAAGATTTACTAGACAGGAGAATAAGAGTGAATTTATGTTGCTCAGTAAGGTGCTGGAAGTGAGAAAGTGGCTGGAATGGGAGGATCACTGATTGATTCACCTTTCAGATGCTGGAGGACCCTGATGAGATGGCAGTGCTGGAAGAGATCCAACAAGAATTGCAAGGTATGATCTTTACACATTTTCTGACTCCTGTTGGATGTGTAACATTCCTGACTTCCTAGTAATGCAGAACAGCTGAGGCTGTACTCGTTGGTTCTTGCAAACCACATGATTCAGGGGAAGAGCCCCTTAGAAATCTTGGTGTTGAGGTTTTGAGACCTCTTCTCACAGTTTTAAGAGTTTAAGTGGTGTTTTAAGGTCCGTGAGAGAGGCCAGGAAAACAGGTTTGAGATGTGTGTCAGCTCTAGGAACCTTTATAAATCAATTCAGAATGTTTCTGAAGTGCTGATCAGAGAGTAGAAAGACCCATATGAGACCAGCTGAGCCATAGGAAACACTGGATTAGCAGGAATGATTTCACCAAGTGTAGAAATCAGACTCAAAGGAGTAAAAGAGAGCCTCGTGCTCTGAGCAGCTGCTGAGCAGCTTTGCCTGTGCTGGCCAGGGCAGCCCTGAGAGTGTTTTGCTGTGCTGTGTTGTTGCAGAGCAGTTGGTGATGGAGGAGTACGAGCAGAGCCTGCGCTTCGATGAGGAATGTCTCAATGCCATGCTCGATGGCCTGGATGCCACTGACAGGGTCATCTGCCCAGTATGTAGGAAGTAAGAAAGCCCTTGGCATTGGACTCAAGATTCCCCACTCTCCTACAGCAGTCTGGGCTTAGAAATGTGCAGAGAGAGGCTGCTGTTCATTTCAACAAAATAAAAATGCCTGAGCAATGGTCAAAATCTAAGTGTGTGTGGGGGAATGTTGGTTTTTGTTTTTTTTTTGCTAAAGTCTTCCCTTGTTCTGGGTGTCATATGATGCTTATTGTTTGCCCTTCCCAGGAATACCCTGACTGTGAAGGCTCACTTGGTTTGTTGCCAGTGTGGACTGTACATCAGCACACAGGTGAGCTGCACTGTGACATGTTCTGTGTGGCATCTCTGCTGCTGCAGAGGCAGAGCAGAAGGTACAGACAGGAACTTTAGCTGACTTTTAACCAATTATTCTCAGGATATGACAGAAGGGAAGCTTCGGTCACTTCTGGAAAGCACCTTGACAGAGCACAGTCAGAGGTGCTTGCACAGCCCTGAGTTCACAGTCACCAGTGGCATGGAGGAGGAAGCCAGTCTGCTCATGAGCTGCCCAGTGAGTGTAAATGTCAGGTTCCTGGAAAGGATCCCTGCTTGCATCCATTCTCAATTACATGGGCAAAAACCACAGATCTGTTGATGCCCAGGATTTGTGTGGCTGTTCTGTCACAAAATTCCTTGGAAATGGCTTTACCTTTGACCACCCGTAACCATAAAAGAGAAGTTCCATAGTACACACCTTTAACTGCTGGATTAGGGAGTCTTTCATGGACCTGTCAAATTTAGTGCCCTAACTTTAGCCAACAACTTTTAAGTATTATGTGCACCATCTGTTCAGATAAGTGGTTTGTGAAGAAAAGTTTTAAAAATTACTTGTGTAAGCCTCCTTAAAAACTTCATCCAGGTGTCTGAGAGAACACACAGCAGCCCTTTGGCTCAAGCTAGAGCTTTCTTTGCTATGTCAAACCAGTGTGAGGGCAGTGTTAGGGGCAGAGCATTTCAAATACAGCCATGGAATTGTTTAAGTTGGAAAAGACTCCTAAGATCAAGTCCAACTGTTCCCCCAGCACTGCCAAGGCCACAACTAACCCATGTCCCCAAATGCCACATCTACAAGTATTTTAAAACTCTCCAGGGATGGTGACTCCTCCACTGCCCTGGGTAGCCTCTGTCAGTGCTCAACTCTTTTGTAAATTATTTTTCCCCAAGCAATAGTTTTTCCTGTTCAAATAGTTTTGAACTTTATACATTAACACAGCTTCTCTGTTCAATTTTTTTGTGAAGGTCTGTGACTCCTGGATGATTGTCCTCTAAGATGATCCAGCTGCTGCTTTACTTCTGGAAGACTTCAATACTAAACTTCACCCAGAGCTGCTAGGACTCTTGTGTACATACTTCTAACTGGTGTGTCCAAAAGACACTTGAAAAGGCAGTAGTATGCCTTGACCTGCACTTTTAATCACACAGGACATGTTTTGAAATAAATATATTTAGTTTATTTTGGCCTTGGTGCTGTCTTTAATACTACATCAGTGATCTCACAGCTCATGCTGCACTTCAGCTTTTTCTTTGAGTTTAAATGAACCTTAAATAAATAAATTAACTAACTTGAATAAACTTAAAGCCTTCAAACAACAATTGGAGGCACCATTTAAGTAGAAGTGCTCAACAATCACTGCCACAACTACTCAGTGAGCAGCTCTGGCACAGACAAACTCTGCCATCATTTTATCATTTTCTTGGCAGCTCTGGTACAGCAGGAAAAAGAGAAACCACCCTTTTCAATGATATGTTGAACAGCTTTTATTCTTCACTCTTAATTGTACAAAAACCCCCAGGCAGGGTGAGGCAATTCTGGCCTGTAGCATCAGAGAACTTGATTTGGGCTGCACCATCACTACAGATCCCCAAATCCAAGTGAGAATCCTCATTCTCCCATTCTCCACCTCCCAAGTTACTTACTCTCTGTATCCAGTGTGAAAATATATTTGGATATTGCTGGATGAAGCAGCACTGTGGAATACTCACACCTGAGGAAAGTTTCCTAGCCTGACCTACTGACATTTGACAAAGCTTTTAAGGTCTTCAAGGAACTTGATGTACTCCTGGTGCTCCAGGGCAGTGCTGAGCTCTATTAACTCATCAGCAAAGGTGTTGTCCACTCCTCGGTCAGCCAGGAAATCCATCAAGTGATCATAGAGAGCCTGGATCAAGGAACAGAAAAATTCCTTAGTGGAACAACACCTAGCTAGGGGGTGCATTAAAATATCCCCTGGCAACTGGCACTTCCCCCAGGAAAATCAGGCCCAGCTCCCACAGGAGGGCGAGCCTGACCTTGGGTGGAACATTTGGACAGAAAGGGCCATGAAACACAAAATAAAACCCAAACCCAAGAGTACAAACAAGCTGCACCCTGGAGATGATCTCCAGATTGTGGGAGGCATCAGGGGAAGTCTGTCAAGGACAACACAGGCCAAGCTCTGCCTGTCCCCTCTACCCAGGGGTGAACTAACACTTTGGAAAGGTATCTGATGTACAAATTTGTTTGAAAGGCTTAAATGTTAGTCAAGAACTTAGCTTTTTCTGTTTCATACATATTTTTAATTAATGTCTTAAGACAGGGGAAAAAAAGAATAATCACTGTGGCATGATCTACAGTACACTAAGCAATTTTAACATGAATGCTTCTTAAGGGGGTCACTCTAGGACTTTTCTATTTTCAGTTTTAAACACAGGACAGCCTCAAACAAAAACTGTAGCTTTTGAGACCCTAGCATTGGGAACCTAAGAGAACACACAGATTCTTGTGCACAATTTTTAGTGTTACAACTGTAACAAAATACCTAAAAACCCATGACACAATGTATTTTATCAGATACCACACACAGATGTCTTTACATGGTGTCTGATAAACCACATTGTTAAACACACAGATCAAAAAGTGTCAAAGCGTTTCCAGAGTGCAGTTCCCCTTGGGAAATCCGCCTATAAATCCTGGAAAGGAAGAAATTCCACCACTCTGTCCTGATTCCTGGTAATGCTGCCAACAGTGCATGACCCTGGTACCAGCAAACACCCTCGGTCTGCAGCAGAACCAGCAGCTCAGGGGCAGTCCCTGTCTCAGACATCCAGACAGGTTTAATTCCCAACCCAGGAGCAGAGGGACAGCCAGGTGAAGTGAGCTGAGTGTCCTCTGTGGCCTTTAGCAGCACCTACCCAGTCAAGGGAATCCGTGTTGAGGGTGTAGTTGGTGTCCTTCCAGTCGGCTTCTCCAGTGGGCTGGAAGCTGACCTCCCGAATTGTGAAAATGTCACTTTCTTCCTCTCCTTCATGTCCAATCTGAGACAGGAAAACAAATGCAAAACATGAAATTGGCTCAAATTAGTGGGCACACTCAGCCAGCTCATCCCCAGGCTGGGAATACCTCAGGAAAAGCCCCAAGGCCAGACAAGCTGTGCCTCTCCCCTCTCAAGGTGTGCCTGTGAGGACAAGCACAGACATGTACAGAACACAGGAAATCCTCTCAGCTTGTGCTGCCAGAAGGGATCTGATGTAAACCAGCAGCCTGAATTTAAAAATATATATAAAAACCTCTTATGTGTGGTTCTAAATATGTCTTCCCATGTCCATCTCACTTTCGTCAGCCAGGACTGGCCATTAAACATCTCCTAACATTTACAAATTAAACCAGAGATACCAGTGTGAGCAAAAGCTCTCAATTTCATTTCTCCACTTCCTTTTTTAATCCCTACCTCTCTACTGTAATTCAGTAAACAGCCCCAATAAGCACCTGATCAGAAACACCAGGGCAGGATGTGAGGAATGCCATAAACATTCCCTCCCCACTGTTCTTGCAAACATAAAGCTTTTTTTCTTTTTTCTTTTTTTTTTTTTTTTCTTTTTTTTTTTTGCGTTTAAGAAAAAAAAAGAAATAAGAGGAGACTGGATATTGTGCCAATTCAGAAAAGCAAGAGATCACAAAGAGCAGTTAAATCTAACAGGGGCACAGTGATACTCACCTCATCTTCAGGGAAATGGCAGTCAAGCACAAGGGTCTGTTTTGTGTCATCTTTTATTACTTCCACAACGAAGTTTGGAGTTGATGTAAGTTCAGGCTAAATAAGAGAACAGTTGCATCAGCACTGGCATCTGAACAGGAGCCAAAACAGGAGCCCAGCCAGCACTGGGTATTCCCTGTCACCTTTCACTATCCCAGGTTGCCCCATCCAACCTAATCTTGGACACTTCCAGGGATGGGGCTGCCACAGTTTCCCTGTGTGAGGGCCTCCCCACCCTCACAGGGAACAATCTCTCCCAATACCCAATTTAGCCCCACACCCTGTCAGTTAAAAGTCATCCTTCCATCACCTGTCACTCCATTCACCTATAAAGGTTTCCCTCTCCCACTCTCCTGTAGACCCTTTTGGTCCTGGAAGGTGCTAGAAAGTCTCAGAATCACTCCAATTTCTGCTCATAGAGCCCTCTCACCCTGCTCTGCCTTTCTGCAGCAGAGAGGAAGGTCACAGCCAGGGGACAGAGAAATGCAGACAGGGAAAATCTGCATTTTGTTTGGGACTTCATTTGGGACTTAATGCTCCCAAATATCAAGTAAGGGGGAGAAAAAGCCTCAACACTTGAGGGCAAGGCTCTAGCTTCCCTAAGGCAAGATTCCAACTTTGGTCTGTGTCCCCAGCATTACATGCACATCAAGGTTAAGTTACCTCCTGCTCGTCAGGTTTCTGCTGCTCCTGCGTTTCTTCTTCAGCAGAGGGTGGAATGCTGTTATTGATGTTGAATGTAACCGTTATCCTGCAAGAGAAACAGAAACAGTTCTTTTGAACACACCCAAAAAATGCCCATCAGAATGGGTCATTTAAGCCCTAGTTCAGAATTCACACAGTGTGAACAAAACCAGGTACTGCAGTTAAAAGACACACCTGAGAGAAGCTGCTCCCTCCAAATGCTCTCACTTATTAAGGTTTTACTGAACTTTAATTTTTAAAACAGGAAGACCATGTGAAACTTAGTAACACAAAACACTGTGAAAGAAGTGCCTTTGGCCCAAAATGCTCAAATAAAGAGCCTTTGCATGGTGCAGTTTGGGGCATGAGCACATGGAGAAGCCTGGTCACTGTCACCCACCCACCCTCAAGTGCTGGGAACCCTTCCAGACCTCACTTACTTTTCCCCTGCAATTTTCCGCACCAGCTTGGCCTCCGTGCCATGGACCTCCAGCTCCCACCCCCCGGAGACCTTGGGCAGGGATTTGTGCTTCTGGATCTTCTTCTCCTCCTGGATTTCATCCGTCAGGAACTGCGCAAAGGCTTTGTCTCCTGGTGGGGGGAAAAAATGGGGTTAGGGAAAGGGAGGGTTATGGAGAGGGGGGGAATTAAGGAAAGGAGGGGGTGAGTTCAGGAAAAGGGAGGGGAGGGAAAGGGGTGCTGGAAAACAGGGGGTTTGGGAAAGGGAGGGTAAGAAAAGAGGGGATTAGGGGAAGGACAGTAAGGAAAGGGGGTAAGAAAAAGGAGGTTTAATTAAAAGGGGGATGGGGTTAAGGGAAGGACAAGTAGGAAAAGGGAGTTTGGGAAAACGGGGCGTTGAAAAAACAAAGGGGTCAGGGAAACGGGGGTTGGGGAACAGGGAGTTGTGAAAAACAGGGAGTAGGGAAAGAGGAGGTATGGGAAGGGGTGTAGAGGAAAAAGGGGGTTAGGCAATGACAGAATCTAGGGAAGTAGGTGGCTTAGGGAAAACGGGGACTAGGCAAAGGTGGAGTTGCCTTAGGGAAAGCGGGGAGTAGGGAAAGCACCCCCCCGCCCCACGTGCTTCCCAGCACGGCCGGTGGTGCAGCGCAGGTGTCCGCCCCTCGGGCCGCTCACCCTCGGTGTGCAGACCGCCGCAGCCGCAGGACACGCGGCCGGCCGAGCCCCGCAGCAGCGCCGTCCGCACCGCGCCGCCGCCCAGCTGCCACAGCGAGCGCGACAGGGCCGGCGCGGCGGCGGGGGACGGCGGCAGCAGCGCCCGGGGGGACGCGGAGCTGAGAGGGCGGCGCGGAACGGAGCGCGGAGGGCGCAGAGCGGCGGCGGCGGAGCGCAGGGAGCGGGCGAGCAGCATGGTGCGGAACCGAGCGGCGGGACAGCACTGCCCGCCCCGGAACAGCGCCACACTTCCGCACCCGGCGGGCAACGCGCGGCCACCGCAGCCGCGGGTTCGAGTCCCGGCACCGCCAGGACGGACGGGGCCAACGGGGTGCCTGCGTCCTGGGATCCGTGACAATGGAATGGGCAGGGATGGTACGGACAAAGCACCCGGACAGGTTTAGTCTCAGGTGAAGGCACGAGGAGAGGTCGAGGAATGTGGGAGACATGTACAGGTTTTGTCCCAGACATCATCCCACTCCTAATAAGGAGTGCCACTGTTCAGGCCAGAGCGTGGCAGTCTCCTTAGAAAAAGAAAAAATGAATGTTTGGGGTGGGTTTTTTGCCTCTTCAGCAATTTGTATTTTAGAGGAAAGACTGACTAAGGCAGCATTGCTTGGCACCAACCCTGCTCCTTGTCCAAAAGCTGGCACTAGTGCCCACTATTGAGAAGCACAGAAGGATCATTTGCTGCTCACTGCAAGGCAGGAGCAGGAGAGCATCTGGACCACCCCATCAAAGGAACAGAATTTTAACTCCCAATTCCCCGCAGGCATCTGAGCACTGCACACATAAACGGCAGAGTCTATTCTGCACAAGAAGCAGAGATTGACTGTACTATCTTCACATCTTTATGCCCAGACTGCTGCCAGTGAACACACTCCCATGAGGACTGCAAACACCGGGACTGGTCCTGGACTGTCCCATGATCATTGGTTCTGTGCCTCACAAAACAACACAGAGGATTTGGACTTTTCACCATCACTTCTTTATTCTTGAAAAAACATATAAATCCAATCTAAATAAATACCCATCCCGCTTCCTTAAGCACGCTTTTATGATCCCGCCTATAAAAAACATGGTTAGATGTTGCCCTGCTTTTGCATGTCTTTTCTAAGCCTTCTGTTGTTTGGATTTTTGGAGTCAGTTTCTCACACACATTTTCTGTAAACAATGATTACATTCTTCTCTAGAAGAAGTGAGATTTGATGGTTGGTTTGATCTGTGAGGATCAGAGAGGCTGTACTCTATTCTCCAATCACGGGTTACTTTCAGAAAATTATAAATATCCAAGTCCATAATAAACTTTCTTCTTTTTTCCTTCTCTTCCCTGAGGAGAGCTGTTGTGCGTGTGTGGTTCACTTCTTATGAAGTTATATATATATATACATTCATTTAAAAATTTTAAAAAATAAGTCTTTCAAGGTGAAGCTGAGCCAGTTGGTCCCACATCCAGGGGTCAGTTCCTGGCCATGCGGAGCTTCCTGCGGAAATAGTCGGGTGCAGCCTCGTGCAGCCACTCTGCATCCACCACGCACAGGTCACGCATGTAGCACTTGTTGGTGTGCAGCAGCCCGTTGTACACCACACAGGCTGGCCTGCACTGGAACAGCACCGAGGAGGGGTGGATGGCCACCAGCTGGTGTGAATCCACCGTGCTGTAGGAGCCGTCGGGCCGCAGCTCGGCCGCGTTCATGAACAGGCTGTGGGCCAGGCAGCGCCGGATGCTCACGGTGTCCCCGCGGGAGGACTCGAGTGGCATCGACAGCTGGGAGACACAGAAATGAGTAAGAACAACCTGCACTCTTGGTGAGACACAGCCCTGTTTCACTGAACTCTCTTCAGAAATCCTGGGGGATTTTCCTGTGTCAGAATGCTGGGGGATCACTGGGAGTTCAGTGGATGCTAGGCTAACCCAGACTAAGAGCCAACACAATGGATCATCACTCTCCTCCTGGAAGTGAGTTTAAGGCCAACCACCATTCACAAATGATACCCCAGTGGGTGGCTCCCATGTCACTACAGACTGCCAGGGGTTCAGCAGCAGCTCTCACACTGTGCCCAGCAGGAACAGTGCTGAGGGGAAGCTGCTGCCACACTGAATGCCTGACTGTGAAGAAGCCAGCCAGCACAGGCTGCCAAAGCTGACAGCACTCTGTGGCACACACAGCACATTCCCATCTGCATCAGAGCAGGAAAAACCCTTAGAAAAACCAGTCCTTTCCCCTGAGAATTCTCTCAGAGGTTCCCATTTCTCCTTGATCTACTAAGCCCTGCGGCTTTAGGATTTTGGGATGAAACTGCACAGTCAGGAATTTTAGCCAGCTACTTCAGGAGACTGAAAACAGCCCCTCATTTTCTCACTCCTGGGACTTGGTGCACAGTAACATCAATTTGTGGCAAATGGTAAAACAGAAAAATAGAATATGAAAGCAAGTTACCTTTACACAGATGTCCCTGAGCTGAGCTCTGACTTCTGCCATCAGCTTCATGTTCCTGCCATTGATAAAGTTCTCTCTGCACCATCCCTGCAGCAGAGACACCAGAGTTAGAAGGGGACATTTCTTCACCCCAAGAGTATGACAGCCTTTGGGTACCATAAAAAGCAGAATCCCCCCTACAATCTGCCTCAGAGAAAAGGTGTTTCCCCCTTTTCTGGTCATATTCCTACCCTCCTTTACTCCCCTGTGTCTAGATTTCCTCCCACAGTGCTCAGAAACAGCATGTAGTGATTCTTTTCCCACCCAAAGCTGCTCTGCAAGGCCACCAAGAGCTGCAGAACAGCACTTGCTATCCCATAGGTGATGAAAACAAATCAGGTAAGAATGCCAGGTGCTGCAAGAAATGGGGTGCATGAGTCCAGAGATCCACAAATCAATAAGATGGGTTGACAGGATAAATCCAAATCTGCTTTTAAACATGCCCAGTGTTTTTCCAATGAATCCTGTCACAGAGCATGTCCAGATATTTATCAAGTCTCAACACTCTCCCACTCCTTTCTGTTTCCAGCTGGAACCATGGAAGGAAGAGCCCTGGCTGTGATTACAGAACTGGCCCCACAAAGCTTTGTCAGAGCTTTCTGTAGGAACCTTTGTTACTGAACTTCCTCTGATTCCCCAGCTGTAAAAGATGAGCCCTCTTTTCTCTGCTTTGGAGGGTGCCTGTGGCACCAGCCATGGAAGATGCAGGTGTCAAACTGCTCTCCTCTCTGCTACAAACTCCTCACCCCATGAGCTCAGACTGCACTGGCAGCCTCAGATCATCCCACCTTGTGCCCATTGACGTTCTTGTAGGCCCTGTACACGTTGAGCAGGGTCAGATGATCCCCCTCACTGGAGATGAATTTCTTCCTGACAGCCTGTACCTCATCCCGCTGGGCAGGGGGGTTGTGGAGGACACTGTCCACTGATAACAGTGACATGATGGTCAAGATCTCCTCTGCACAGTGGAACCTGGGGGACAGGAGGATGGCCTGCACAGACACAACAAAACTCATCTTTGGTCAACCAAATCCACTTCAGCTGGGCAGATCTTCCTGCTCCCTGGCAGCCCAGGAACTCGACCAAACATTGCTTAGGACAATCTCATAAACATCTGGGCCTAGGAACAGCTGTAAATCCTCCCATGGGCTCCCCAAGCACCTTTAACAGCAACTGCCAGGCTCCTTCCTGAGACCGACCAAAGTAAACACAGCGACTGAAACCAACTACAGCAACAGACATTTAATGAACCTGCTAAACAATCCTGAAAATTGCAAGCAAATTTGCTTTGTTCACCTTCAGAGGTGCCAGAGGAAAGAAATTCTCTTTTAAAAAGCTTCCCTGAATTTAACAACAGGTGACAAGCAATCCAGCAAAAGGGCTGTAAATTATGTGAGTTTATATACAGCAAATATCCCACTACAGCAGCAGACACCCCAAATTTCACACCTTGTTTAAGGAAGGAGAAACATCAGTGGTACAGAGATGAGTACATGAAATTAAGAAACTTAAATTTTTCTGCAGTTTTTACCTTGGAGAACTTTGGATCCAGTGGAAAGGCTGCCATTTTCTTTCCCAGGGGGGTCAGGACAAGCTGACCTTCCTTTTGGGTCACAGCTCCCAGCAGTTCCAGCTGATCAACTGCTGCTTGAATAGCATCTGCCAAAACAAGGACATTGGGCTGTGAGGTCTCCTGCCCTCCTACTGAAGGATGTGAAGTATCAGCTGGTTCCATCACTGCCTTCCTCCCCTGGCCAGAGGGACAAGTACTTCTACAGGTCTTTGGAGAAAACAGGGTCCCAATAAACCAGGGTTTATCCTCCTCTATCCAGGAAAACAAGCACATTTCCCCATTTACTCCAGCTTCCCTTAACAGTAAGGGCACACCTTCATGTTATGTTGCTATGACACCTTATGACTCAAGTCTGCTCCCTGCTCTTTTCCCCCAAGGCTGCCTTTGTAGCCACTTACCAGGAGATGGTTTGGACATGAAGTCAAAGGTGAGCACATTGGGAATTTTCAGGGCTAGAAGCTGAAGCACCACACTGGCCAGGTTACATCTGCATAGGCAGAAAAAAACAGCTGAGATAGTTCTTTAATTCTTTTTTTTTTTTTCATAGAAGCTGAGATGGAGTCTTAGGCTGTGCTGTAGCTTGACAAAGACTAGTCTGATTCTGCTGGTGAAGCCTTACTTCCTAAACCAGGAAGAAGCAAGTCCAAAATCTGGAGGACAGTCAAGAGAACTACTGCCATATGCATTTGCAGACTCAGTGCCCAGCTGTCCACCCAGGGCAAACATTTCCCAGTTTTTCTGGGAAAAACCGTGTTTAGTCCCCACACTTCCATTTTTCTCAAGTCACCCCATCAGGCCCTAGATCCAGTTTTGCTGCTCAGTTCTTCCCAGAGCTCCAGCTGTAGAAGAGGTGTGGCAAGGAGTGTGATGGCTCTGTCCTCACCTCTGTATCTCAGGTACTGTCATTTCACTGAACTTCTCGAAGTCCTCCTCTGTGTAGAGCCGGTAGCAGATCCCACTCTCCTGCCTCCCTGCTCTCCCTGTGCGCTGCCAAGCCTGGGCTTTGGACACCTGCTGCACTGCCAGCACTTCCAGGCCAGTTTCTGGGCATGGAAAAGCATCACCTCAGTCAGTGCCTGTGTCAGGCACAGCTTTGGAAAACACGGAGGATTAACAGTAAGAATGCCCAGGGTTTGCCATTCAAATACAGCTCACTTGGTTCAGCACTGTGAACTATCCCATGCTGTGTCCATGAAGAAGAGATTCACATTTGACAGATTTTTAGCCCCTCACAGCTGATACTCAAAAACCCCACAAAAACACCACCAAACCCCACACCCCAAACCAAAATTTAAAACCCCAAATTTAAACAGCACAGAGGGTGTTTGAAATCCTCTTTCAGTGGGGCTTATGGCCTCCAATAACTTCTACAAACCCAACCCCAATCTTGGTCCTGTTCCTCTGCAGAATTCCTCACCAGGGCTGTACTTCTTGGCTTTGACCATGCCCGTGTCCACAACGAATTTTATCCCCGTAATGGTGATGGAGGTTTCGGCAATGTTGGTGGAGAGGATCACTTTGCGACAGCCCTGGGAGGAAGGACAAATCAAACCCACCATCAAAGGCCACCTGAGAGCAGCTGCAACACAGAAATTCTGCTGCTTTTGGCCAGTGTGGGCCAAGCCCTGCCCCACATTGTGAGCACAAAATGTGCTTGCTGTGCCAGCTCTCAGAAACCAAGGTAATCTCCAGTTTCTAATCAGCTTCTAAAACATGTGCCTGCATTTGCAACAAAATACACCACCAGAACAGCTGTTCTCAATACATCTTTCAACAAATTTCATTTCTGGCACAGCATTTATGCTCTTATTTATCTGCTGAGTAGGTACAAAAGAGCCTGAGGCAGCACAAATCCTTTTTCTTATGGCCCTGACAACCATTTTCAGGTTTTCAGCACTTCCCCCATTAGCTGCTATAGCTTTTTTATGATATGGACAAAAAATTCCTATGAAATGGGCGAAATTTCAATTCCTGTGGCCTTTTTCACTCCCTCTAATTCTTCTTTCTTTTTATGATCCCACTTGACTTAATGGATGCATCTGTTAAAACCACCACAGTTGAAGTGTTTCATATCACACTGGAACAAGTCTAGCCTAAAGCAAATGGAGACTATTGCTTATTATCAGTACAGACTGCTTTAGCCCCTGAAAGGCTAAAGTTTCTTCCAAAGGCTAGTGGAAGCAAACAAGTAAGAGGTGTTGTTTACTCATGCCATTCCCTCACCTCAGGGGTAGGTTTAAAGACACGGAGTTGTTGGGAGTGGGGCAGAGAAGCATAAAGGGGCAGCACTGTCATCCGTGGGCAGCCCTCGGGGAGATGCTGAGCAACATCTTGACAGGTTTTGGTCATTGCTTCAATTTCTTCCTGACCAGTCAGGAACACCAGGATGTCTTGGCATGCAGGAGCTTCCTGGAGCCAGAGGAAAAAGCAAGGTAGGAGGGTTTGGATAGAAAAGGAGAACTGAAATAGTAATGAGATGTGGCTCTGGCAGCAAGTCACTGAAGCTAGCTAAGAAGAAAGGACACACATGTGGTGCAAGGCATGCAACAGACAGAATTCCTAATGGATTCACCAGAGGCAAAGAGTAAATCACATTTCTAGGGATCAAGTGTTAAAAGCATGGAGGAATTGCTGTGTCCTCAAATAACTGTCCAGGTCAGGCAGAGAGAGCCAGCAAGCACTGAGGTACAAAGAACTCAGCTGAGGGGAACATTCAGGTTTTAGGCACAAGTTGACATTACAGAGCTTTGCTTAGCAGTCTCCCTTCAGCTCCAGCCAGGACACACAGGTCCCAAGTTTTAACAGCAGCAGCAATTTCCAAGCACCAAAAGCAGTTTTGTGAAATGACCCAACAATCCAGATGTTTGGTAGTCAAACATCCTGACACAAAACGCCCACCCCTGGCTCCAGAGGGACACAAACCTGGAGAGACCCTCATACCTGGTGGATTTGGAAGATGGACACCAGTGCTGCCTGCAGGTAGTCACTCTGCTGCTCCTTGGTGTAAAAGATCTCAATGGGATGCTGCCGGCCTTCAAGGTAGATGACAGGAGCTCCATTGAAATATTGGGAGAACAGGTCAACATCCATCGTGGCTGACATGACAATCACCTTCAGGGGGAGCACAGGAGGGGTCAGCACTGCAGCTTCCACCCACATGGACACCACCGAGTCAGGACCAGCCAAAAGCCAGCTTCTGGATCCTGAGAACCACGCTCAGAGCAGCTCACAGGCTTTGGGCAGAAGAGAGTGACTTCCCCTCATGAAAGCCATCAGCTTTTTAACACAAGCAGAAAAGAGTGGTGTGATAGAATGAATGGGTGCATGGAACGAGCCAGGCAAGGCCCCTGCCAGGCCCCTCCAGCAAAGCCAACGTGCTTTCACATAAATTCCTGACGTGCACTCATCTCACGTGCAGTGCCCTAACTGGGAATGAGCCTGTTCCACAGATATCCCATCAGGAGTCAGAGCTCCTGCACCTGGAGTGATCTCAGCAGCAGTGCCAAAACTTCCCCAACACTTTGTCCAGTCAAGCTCACACCCAAGGGGCTTTTGTGGAAAAAAGGCAACATGGTAGTGACCATACACCTTGTTCAGAGATGTCATATCAAGCCCACACATTGTTTGTCAGACACCCTTAACTATTCATATTTAAAGTGACTTTTTAGGAACAGAAAAATGGTCAAGGCTGAAATCCCAAACTTTTTGGGAGGCCCCAGGAGATGCTCAGAGCACTCAGAGCCCAGCCCCACCCCACCCTTCGCTGCCATCCCAGATGAACACACTTTCAGTGGCCGCAGGGCCCGTTCCTTTCGCTTCTTCTGCGCAGCTTTGACCACTCCAAAGAGCACATCAGTGTGGATGGTCCTCTCGTGGGCCTCGTCCAGGATGACCACGCTGTACTTGTGCAGCAGAGGGTCCCCGATGGCCTCCCGCAGCAGCATCCCATCCGTCAGGAAGCGAATCCTGGTCTCAGCACACGAACAGTCATCAAAGCGCACGGTGTAGCCAACCTGGGGAAGGGCCCACAGAGGGATTACAGGGAGCACGGGCACAAAGACTGCCATTTCTCACTGCCATCGTGCCACAAGGAAGCACTACAAAGCCCCTAGTTACTGCGTCGGACAGAGCCAACCAAAAGTGCATGGAAGCTGTGGAAAGCAGGACAGTTTATCTGCTGACTGTGAGCAGTTCATCTTCCACATCTAGCAAACCACCCAAATGATATTCCCAACATATCTAGTTGGCCTCTTCCTAATCAGAAGTTCATCACAAATGTCCCCCAAGTTTCCCTTCCTTCCTTCCTCTCTCTGCTAGGAATGATTCCATGCTCTCCAAGGATTTTATGCAGGGAAAGTCTTTCTCCTCTACTTTTCTCCCCCAGAACTGCACAAATTCAGCA
Organism: Certhia americana; assembly: GCA_018697195.1. Classification (NCBI taxonomy): domain Eukaryota; kingdom Metazoa; phylum Chordata; class Aves; order Passeriformes; family Certhiidae; genus Certhia; species Certhia americana. The sequence goes on from JAGMWU010000048.1 coordinate 204,455, forward strand.
CTCTGCTCTCCTTGAAGGGACTCCTGATACAGGGAGCAATGGAAGAGAGGACAAAATTTTTAATTCATGATCAGTATTTTTTCAAGTGGAACAACCCAGATTAAATAATAAAGCACAATACCACAGAGACAGACCTGCCCACCCTTGTCATGGGGCAGGTAAAGAGCCATTTTTCTCCCTTTATTTAATTATAGAATATCCTGAGCTGGAAGAAACCCACAGGGATCATCCAGTCCAGCCCCTGGCCCTGCCCAGACACCCCAACAATCCCACCCTGGACATTCCTGGGAGTGGTGTTCAAACACTCCTGGAGCTCTGGCAGCCTCAGGGCCGTGCCCATTCCCTGGGGAGCCTGGGCAGTGCCCAGCACCCTCTAGGGAAAGAACCTTTCCCTGATCTCCAACCAAGACCTCCCCTGACACAGCTCCAGATGTTCCCTCAGGTCCTGTCCCTGGTCAGAGAGCAGAAACTGGAGCTGCCCCTCAGGAGGAAGCTGCAGGCCTTGGTGAGTTTGGACAAATTCTCCACTTCTCCAGCTGAACAGACCAAGTGATCTCAGCCATGCCTGTTATTATTATTATTATTATTGTTATTATTATTATTCCTCCCAACCCTTCCCCATCTTCACGTTGCTCCTTTGAGCACTCTCTTCCAGCTTTTACGTCCTTGTGAAGTAAAAACAAAACTAATTATGAAAATTATGACTATCACCCCTGTGGCTGGTTATTATCCTCCCCACTGAAGCCTGGTAGGGCCCTGTCCTGGGTTGATGCTGAATTGGATCCCCATTCATCTGTTTAGCTCAGAAATAAGTTTTGCACCTTTGAAACTGGATCTGAGAGTGAAGGAGAAGCGATGGAATGTCTGAGGTGGTTGTTTTCAAAACATAAGAGTTTTCAGCTTTCCCTCACACACAGCCTGAGCTGTCTGCAGAGTGGATGGCAGGACAGAGCTCTCCTATTTGTCAGTTTTTGGCTAGCTGAAGCAGAGAAGTTCTCTGGACTGTGGGGGGTTTTTTTCCCCCTCCTTTTCCTTGGGACTGTTCAAACCTGCTCTGGGTTCAAACCCAGCAGAGCCCCAGGAGCTCAGAGCCACCAGGCCTGGCCTGGGCCCGGCATTTCCCAGCATGGAGGGACTGACAACAACTGAGTGAGCTGGGCTAAAGAGAGAGGTTTTGTTGTTTAGTATTGTTCATTTGTTGTGCTGGGGAGTGCTCTGCTTGTTAAATAAACAATTTTTTTCCACTTTCCTCCAAGGAAGTCTTTTTCCCAAACCAGCTGGGGAAGGGGCAGGTTGGATTTGCTTTCTAGAGGGACCCCACTGGGAAGTTTCTCCCTGAATTTGCCCCAAAAACCAGGCCAGGCCCCATCCCCACAGCAGCACTAAACCAAAGTTAATCTGCAGATCAACCTACCAGCCTCCCCAGCTCTGTCCTCTTCTCCTCGGCGACTCTGGCAGCCAGGGTGACAGCTGCCACCCTGCGGGGCTGTGTCACAGCGATGACACCAGCGTGGCCAATGCCCACTTCGTACAGGTACTGAGGGAGCTGAGTGGTCTTCCCTGAGCCCGTTTCTCCTAAGGAATATCAAGGAAATAGGGTTTCCCCCACACACTTTAACAGCAATGTCAAACTCGGGGGTTTATGTTAATTTTTAGCCTTATTTGAGGATGGGGAAGCTAAAGACAAGGAGAGAAAGTCCCACCACAAAGCAGTGGCAGGTCAGAAATGTCACCCAATGCCCTCCTCTTCCTGCTGGGGCTCTCCTCTGCAGAGCTGCCTTCACCCAGAGCCACACTCTAGAAATGTACTCCAGCCTGGAGGCCAAGTGTCTGTGGTGTGACACTAACAGGACTGACATACAAAGCATTTTTAATTACAATAAATGCTGAGTCTTTGGTGGGAAGTTGTAGATCCTCAGCTCCTGAAAGTCTGACAAAAAGCGTTTTAGTTTGCACTCATAGAAAGCATCATAAAATCAGTGAAAAACCCAGAAAATATAAATGAGGAGAGTCTTCAGAAGAGGAGAGTTTTGCCACCTGGCTTTGATTGAACTACAGGCAGACAGCAAAAGGAAATGGAAATACTTTTGCCTTCTCCATAAAAACGAAATCCCCGGTTGCCAAACCACAAAAGTCATATTCCTTGTTCACCACGCTTCGGATTTACACCCAAAGCGTTTCTGGGCCCCTTTTCCCAGCCCAGGCCAGCCGGTGGGGCACGGCCCGGCACTCACCGATGAGGATGGCAGTGTGGATGCGGCGGAGCCGGGCCAGCAGCGGGCCGCGGGCTCCGCAGATGGGCAGGGACCGCCGATGCACGTGTGCGGGCGGTGTGGCGCTCTGGGGCTGAGTGCTGGGGGGCGCCGCCTTGAACCGCTTGGCCGGAGGTCCCTCACTGTCCTGAGCCATCGCTCCTCACGGCTCGGCTCGGCTCGGCTCGGCTCGGCCCGCCCCGGCTCGGCTCAGCTCGGCTCGGCTCGGCTCGGCTCGGCTCGGCTCAGCTCAGCTCGGCTCGGCTCGGCTCAGCTCAGCTCAGCCCGGCTCGGCTCAGCTCAGCCCGGCTCAGCTCAGCCCGGCTCAGCCCGGCTCGGCTCGGCCCGGCTCGGCTCGGCTCGGCTGTCCCGGGCCTCCGTCCGCACCGCGCTCCACCGCGCCCCGGCCGCGGTGATGACGTCACTGCGCGAAGCTGCGCGGAGCACCCTGGGAGTTGTAGTCCCGCTCCCCCGCCGCCATTTGCAGCCCCTCAGGGCCGGGGCCCCCCGGATAAATCAGAGACCCCAAAGGGCAGCCAAATATAGCCAAGGAAGGCAGAGAGCTGCTGCAGGCAGGGTCGGGACATGTTCATTCCCATTCAGGACTTGTCCCAGTAACAAGCTACGGAAGGGTTCTCAAACACTGAACTACAAAAAACCCACAAAAATAAGGTTTGGATCCAATACCTGCCTCATAAACTATGCTGAAGCAACATGATCCAAAACGCTTTCATTCTTGGTCTCTAGAAGCACTAGAAGTCTTAGTTCTAAAAACAATCAAAGTTCTTAGTCTGTTCTAAAAACAGTCAAAACTGCCCCAAAAAACAGAGCAAAAATCTGTAAAACCTCCCAAAGCTCCCATAACTTTTTATAATCTCTAACAGATAAAAGTGCAGATGCAAATTACCTCACACATTTTATCAGAATCTAACACTGCTTGTGGATAAAGCATTTCCCCTGAGATCCCCACACATTTCTCTCCTAGACTATAAATCAAAAAAATTAAAACCTGTAGCCAGTTTTTAAAAACAAAACCTGAGACTAAACGAGATAATCGCATGTCGTGGGTACATCCTCTGAAATGTAGAATTAAGATGCAGCTTTAACTCCTTTTATCTACTATGATATAATGAATAAAACCTAGCCAATACTTTCTAGGGAAATTTAAGAACATTGAGCTGAACTGAGCTCCAAATTCCTATGTAGCTCTTCAGAGATATTTATAATCAATGTAGCTTTAAGCCAAATCCCACTCAGTCTCATGGGCCTGTGTTTGCCCCACAACAAACTTCATTCAAGACCGTGTATTTCACATCCTGAGCAGAAAATCCTGCCAGACACTTGTGGGAAAAGCTTCAGTTCTCTCTGTCTCTTCAAGGACTTGTTTTTTCCAGCCCCTGCTTTTCCACCTGCTGCCTCAAGACGACAGGATTATACAGCGGATTAACCAAAAAGGATCCACAAGACATTTTATTCAACTCATCATCATTTTGAGTCCTGACTCCAGACAGGTTTCCTCCTCCAGTGCTGCAGGTCATTCTGTAATAGCAGAGGGCACGGGGTGGGGTGGATTTTGCACACACTTGTATTTAACCACCAGTCTGGGCACCTGAACACACAGTCCTTGGGGGAAAAACCACCAAAATGAAGCCTCGGCCTGCAGAACATTCCAAATACCCAGCTGGCAGTGAAAAGCTGAATTTTGCTGCATGTTGTGTTCCCTGCAATTCAAAGATGACTGGAGACAGCAGCACCTCAGATTAAAAACCTTTTGCCATTGAAATTATGACTTAGCCTTTCAATCATCTTGTAGCTGTTTTATCCAAGAATAATTAAAAAAAAAAAAAAAAGATACAACCCAAAAAGTTGGGTTTGTCCCCTGTAAAGTTTCCCATCAAGTTTCATGTATCAAATAACTTGAAAAAAATGCTTTAGAAATCACTTTAAACAAGTACCTGTGTGGCCTTGTTAACTGAAGTTAGCAGGAAACAGTTTCCAGTTTTAAATTTTTTGGCTCCATTGGATTTAGACCACGTCCAGCACAATGAATTCCCTGATTGGGAAGGACGCTGGGAGTGCCTGGGGTGAGACTGCCATTTCATAAAGTGCTTGTATTCCAAACCATAGAGCTGTCAAAGAGTCCTCTCTGCTGGGGAAGGAGAGTCCCCAGGTGGGACTGGACCCCAGGCCAGTCTGTCCCAGGGGTGGCTGGGTTTTGGCACAGGCCCTGATTATCCCCCGAGGCGCTGCCCCTCTCCCCACGCAAACCCCCCTGGGCGCTCCTCTGGCAAGGGGTTGTAATTCGGGTCCTCCTCCGGCGTGTCAAATATTGCTTTCCTGGAAAACACAAAGCAGAATTATCCTTTAAAACACAGATTTCACAGGAAGATCAAGACAGCTTGCATCCTGCACACAGAATTGTGTCCTCCCTCAAGAACAAGAAGAGCTTGCCCAGGCAGTGGGATTTATGCTCTCCAATTTGAGGCCACCAGGAATGAGATCCCAAATCAAAGAGTGATGAGGTTCATCTTCTGCTATTTATGATATGAATATGCTGTATCAGACTTCTTCAGGATGGTCTTACAATTCTGGGAAAAACAGATGTGTTGTGGGAGAGCAACACAGGGGATTAGAGCATCCACGCAAGAGAGAACTGAGTGGGAGCACTACTACTCAATACGATAAACTCTGAGGGATTTTTTTCCAAAAGTTCTGACGTGAGGATGACTTACAGAAGAAAAAAAAAAAGATATGCTATATGTAGTACCTCAGCCACTGTCCACATTCAGCAGGGGACACAACTTTGGTGCCACCAAAAAAAAAGCAGTCAGCAAAGCTTGACAAGTGTTATCAGAGAAACCAAAGGTAAAATCCTTTAGCTCTACTCCCAGTTAAGTTGGTTCCCACTTAAAAAAATGCCAGCTCCTTGTTTGGCAACATGAGTTCAATAGAAAGCAAGGAGAGAGACACTCCCCCCGGTTCTGTCTCTGCCCAGTTCTCCAGAAGCTGATGTGACTGAATTGCAAACAGTTTTCCAAACAAGCACTTTTTCCATGTCTCTCCCAAAGCAGACACCAATACTCACAGGACATACGGAGTTCTCAGGAGCCTCCCACCACCAGGCTGATTGGGAAAGACATCCTCTAAGAAAAAATATATATGCCCAACAGCAATGCCTGGTATAGAAACAAAAGCCAAAAGGTGATTTTTCAATAGTTCTCATTTACAGCTCTCAAATGCTTTACACTAGAGTTCTCAGAAAACAACGCACATTGGTTCTTTCACAGAAAATATCATGATACAGAAGTACAAAGCCTAAGGAAGAAAGCTAACAGTGGATAAAAAGCTTAACTTATACTACAAGACATTAATATTGGGAAAATGTCTTGTCATTATCAAAAATACTCATGTTTTGGCTCTATTAGAGTTGATAAAATAGTAATAGAAACGATTCTATTTCAGTAGACTGATGCTATGGTCAGATAATGCATCAGGGCTGATTCCAAGCAATAAAAAGCCAAAATACCAGAAGCTCTTTCCGTCCTTATCACAGCACAAAACACGTTACAGTGGTTAGAAATCAGAAAGGAATGGTATAAATATATCAGAACTAACACCAAGCATTAGGGCATTTAGCCCTCGGATTTGTCCCCATTTTCCATTTCATGTAAAACATCAGGAGGAACAGATCCTCGTGACTGCTGCTGTTGCTCACCCAGGAGATCCACAATGATGGAGTTCCCCAAAAGCAGTGAAAAGCCCATCAGCACCCAGGGTAAAAATGGGGCTTGGAAGATGAGGAGCCCGAAGAAGTTCATGCGGACGTAGGGATTCCTGCGGCTCCAGACGTACACCAGCATGATGGTGAATGCCTGGCCCAGGAAAACCAAATTCACAAACAGCCCAAAAAGCTGCCATGGCTTGTTAAGGAAACACTTGCGAGGTCAGGAATTTCAGAGCTTAATTTGTAATTCCATGTTTTTGCATAACAGCTGGTAACTCCACTTTCCCAGGTGCAAGTAGATCAAATTAGTGTCCATCACCTCCAACAGCTGCAGCAGGATTTGGGGTACCTGCAGCATGAATAATCTCATTAAAGCATAATTTAATCCTTCACAGACAACCTGAGCACCATCCCACACCTGATAACCTCAATTTTTTCCATGATCAAGCAGAAAAAACCCTGAAAAACCTGCAACAGCCCCGAAGTTTTCAAAACCACCCTAACATATTGCATTCCTTGTGCAACAAGCTGTACTGAGGTAATAGTAACAACGTAGTTTCAGTTCTCATTGACACAGCTCTAGCTTTACTAAAAGAGGTTGGAACTAAACCAGAAAGGATACAGTCATTAAAAGTCCTCCAAAAAGGAACATAAATACAAAATCTGCCGTCCGACCCCGGAAAGAGCCTTCCTCGAGCATGCGGCAGTATCGGTATCTGAGGCCACAGGTCAGGAAAATTCCATTGCAAAGGAGTTTAGAGACAGATCCGAGCAGAAAACAATTCATTTCTACAGCAGCTTAAAAGTGTTTTATCAATTTACTGCATCACTTGGCTCTTTCTGGATACTTGAGCAGAGAGGGTGACCCAGGAGACAAAAATGTTACCTGGAATCTTCTCCCCCACCAGGTCAGCACCCGCCTGAAGGATCAGGCTTGTGCAAATTCTTAACACCAAAAAAGGAACTCACAAAATTCTTGTCCACTTAAGAAGGAGACCCCCTTGAATGCCATTGATGAGACCAGTGAAGCTGGCATTGCTGAATTCCCAGGGACTCAACTTTTCCTGTGTACAGCATTCCTGCACTCTGGAGCTCTGCTTGCCAAGGGAACCAACACAACTCGGTGAAGGATACAAAAAGATCATGTTAAATAAAAAATTAAAGCCAACTGGTCCAAAGAACAAGTAGTTTGTGATTAACCTCCATATCTGGAAATAAGACAAATACAAGGCCTTTAAACATGACAGCTTACTTTTATTGTCTAAATAGATAATCAAGTAACAATGAAACCGAAACCTTCTTTACAGAAAAACGAAACTAACACCTCTTTTAAGATACAGTGGTCTGCACTCTGGCTACAGTAGCTTTTAAAAAGTATATTTCTAATACAAAAAGTACACTGTTTTGAGAAGACAAGCACTTAAAAAACTCTACAGCACACAGTTTAAAACCTCCCGTGTTTCAGAACACACTTACTTGAAAGTGCTTAAATATTAACTCAGGGTTAAAATACAGTTGGAAGGGCGTGATAAGTTCTAATTGCTGAAAAAGAAGAGAACATTTTGAAAGGATCAGTACAAGGAACAAAATAAAAGAGAAGAAAAAAATACACATCCCAAACAGCAACCCATTCCTGTGTGCCAGAAAGAGCCCAGCAAGTCCTCAATCAGCACTGAGAGTTTCCTGACAAGTGGGAGCCTCTATAAAACAACAACCCCGTGGTGCTGTCGGTTTTTATTCGTGCTTTGCATTTCCCCGGGGCTTGTCCCGGGAATCCCCTCGTTCCTCAGGGGCTGTGCCTGAGGGCTGCCCTCCCCCGGCTGCCCCGCCACCACCCCGCTCCCAGTTTGTGTCCCGGGCTCCCTCCCGGGCCTTGCACTGACCACGGCGGCGGTGGTGAGGACGCAGGCGGTGGTGTAGGCCCGGGTCACGGGCGGCACCTGCAGGTACTCCTGACGGAACGTCTGGTACGCCATCTTGGCGGCGCGGCCCCGCCCCGCCCGCCGCTCCGCGCTCCTATTGGCTGAGCCGCAGCGCCGCCTAAACTCTTCGCTCTCATTGGCCAAACGCCCAGGGCGTGGCCGCCACTCCTCGGCCCCATTGGTCGTGCTGCTGTCATTGACCCAGCGGCCGGCGCGGGGCCGCGCTTTCCCCGCTCTTGGCCCGCCCACATTGGGACGGAGCGCTCGGTGATTGGGCGGCGAGCGTGCCCCGGCGGGCGCTGATTGGCTGCGAGCCTGAGGCGGCGCTCGAGCGAGGCGGGAAAGTGGCGGCGGTGGCGGCACCGCTGGGTTGGGGAGCCGCCCTCAGCTCCTGCCCCGGGCCCGAGCTCAGCTTGTGGGACCGCCTTCCCTCCACGGCCACAAAGTTCCCCCCAGCCATGTCGGTGGGATCCCGACCTACGAAGACGCAACTTCTCGGGTTCACTCCCCAGAAGGCATGCTGCGCGTCTACATCGCCTTAAGGAATACCCTCTTCGAATGATGCTGGTGGTGGAGGGCGTGATGATGAAGAAGTGGACGGGAATTACCGGCTGCAAAATCAACCCTTCGCAGATCCGGAAATGCACCGAGAAATTCCTGCTCTTCATGAAGGAGCACTTCGATAAACTCTTCGCTAAAATGGAAGAAGTGCTGCTGCAGCTGGTGCTGAACATCCCTAAGAACGTGCTGCTGCCCGAGGACAGGGTGCAGGAGCAGTATCCCTACAGCCAGGAGGAATTCCAGGCGCTGCAGGATCAGCTGCAGCAGCTGCAGCAGCAGTGCAGGGCAGAGGCGGCCATGGAGCAGGCGCTGCGAGCAGAGCTGGAGGAGCAGAAGGTTGTCAAGGCCGAGCTGGAGAAGATTTTGCAGTGCTTTGATGGGCTTGAGAATATCTGCAGGGAGCACGGGGCCGGCAACTTCAAGGAAAGCTTTGCCCTCCTGACACAGAGCTCTAAGAAACTGCAGGATGTGCTGAAGGATGTTGAGGAGAAGAGCAAAAAAATGAAGCAGGATGATCAGTCAATGTAATGGAAACTCTGAAAAGGCAACAGATGTCATACAGAGAACTTGCTTTAAATTACAGGGGTTTATCTTTCCCTTACTCTGCTCAGCCTGCTAAGATTTGATGTAAAAGCTGTTGAACTGTGCCAGTTTGCACCCCCCCCCTAAGGCAGGAAGGGGACAAAAGTCTGTAAAATCTAACTCAGATTGTTGACTTCCTAAGTTTTGGGTTGCATAGCCCTGCTTTTGAAAACACTGAATGTTACCTTTGAACACGATGTAGCACTTTCCCGTTTTAAGGTTTATAAAAAGAGAGCCTCGTTAAGATTTGTAGGAATGTGTCGATGGTTTCCAGCCAGTTCCTAGGAGCTGCCTGGCCATGGCTATGGTGCCTTTTGCTGTCTGGAAAGCCAACAAGGAGGAAGTGCCCGGAGAAGGATGACACTGATGCTGTTAACAAGATTCTGATGAGATCTGTTGGCATCAAACCAAATTTCAGCCCAGTTCCTGGAATCTCAGGGTTCTTCACCACTCCACTTGTGCTTGTGTTTTTCTCAGCACAGAGCTGCTGCTCCACAGAGCAGAAGCCACTGGAGGAAATGAGTAATTCCATTACTTTGTCCTAATTCACCTTATGTTGCTTTATATACATTTTTGTTTGGGGGGTTTTGTTGTTCAGTGTCCCTTTTCTACTAAATATCAAAGTTCCTTTTACTAATGTTTAATCAGATTTTTCTGTGAAAATGTTATGAATGCTGGTAAGCTTCTGTCTCTTAATTAAACTTATTCTCTCTGTACTTAATTCAAAATCCCTGACAGTCTGTGCATCTTTTCATGGCAGTTTTTGAATCTCCTCTTTAGTGCTGTCATTAAATATCAATATTAATTTCTATTTTGCTAGCATAGAAGTTTAAAAGTCATTAACCCTATTAATTAAAGAGGTGACTGCAATAAAAAAGTGTATTGAAAACATAAAACACAGTTTGGAGTTCTTTCTTCCCTGAATTGAGAAGAGTAAGATGTGAAAAGTGTCACTTGGCAGCAGAGGGCACCAGCAGCCCAGCCTAGGGCTCAGCTCCACAGAAGGTTGGTCTGTTTTTCCAGCTCAGTGTAACTTTCCTGGACACCAACAATGCTCATGTTTCCTCAGGTGAATCAGTTGTTTTATCCTCAGTAAGCAGGAGACACTTTTCCTGGGTGTTCTGTGCCTGGAGTCACCACACAAGGATTGGCAGAAGGCTGGAGCCTACTCAGTTTCTACATCCCAAAGCTGTATTTTCCTTCAAAAAGGAATTATTCCCATTTTCACGTTTCTCTTCTCCCAGCCACAGAGAGACAATCTCACTGCCAGGCCAGGGCTCTCCCCAGCACATCCTTCCTGGTGTGGATTTAACCCATGCCAGCCTCGGGCCCTCCTATGATTGCCCCCTTCCCACCTGTTCCCAGAAATGCCATGCTCCCACGTACACTCCCAGCACTGCAGTCACCATTATGAAATATTTTACAATAAATTATATCCTGATGCTCCAGACAGTGGCGCAGGAGCAGTGCCCTTGGGCAGGGAGCTGTGGCAGCTCAAGGAATCACATCATTCTTTGGGCTGGAAAAACCCTCTGAGCATCAAGTCCAGCAATTCCCCCCACGCTGCCATGGCCAGCACTCACTGTGTCCCCAAGTGCCACATCCACAGCAGCTGGATCCAACATTCCCAACTCCAAACCATCTCCATCTGACCTTGTCCTGCTCTCCCAATGCTCTCAGAGGCAGATCCAGAGTGTCCATGGCACAGGTCCCATTGGTGACAAGGCAGGCACAGACAGGGTAGCACCTGGCTGCTGCAGGAGCAGGATCTGGGGCTGGCTTGGAAAGAAGGGGAAGAAGTTTGAAATGGAGGATTTTAATGCTCATTTGCTCCCAATACTTGCATGGAGCTGGAATATTCAGAGCCCCAGGTTGGGAATCAGGTACTTCAAAATACCCAAAAACTGTAACCAGCTGTTGGTAAAATATTTCCAAGAGCCTTTTCAGGAGAAAGAGCCTTGATGGCAAGAACTTGTCAAGAACTCAGACCCCAGCAGCTGAGGTGAGGTCTGAGGGGAACAAAGGCACTGGTTTTCCTCCCAGGATAATTCCCTCCTGGTCTGGGAAATACAGGAGCCCTGAGGATCTGTGGGGCTGAGGATGTCCTGGCAGCTGGATACTCCATCAGACAGAGAATGACTTCAAGCTCCTCTACAATTCCTGGGATATCAGGCTTCCAGCAAAACTCACCCCTGGGTGCCAAAAGCCTGTTCTGGCTGTGAGGAGGAGGACATGCAGATGGATTTGCAGGCCCTGTGCATGGAGAGGGGTCAGGCAAAGTGGGGAAGGCACTACTGGCTCTGTGTCCCAGAGATGCTGGTTTGCCCTGCAAACCCCCAGGAGTTCAGTTCCCTGTATAAGAAGAAAACAAAATCTAAGCTGAGAATTTTTTTGGCAGCATTCACAGACGGAGCACACAGTGCAGCCCTCCTTGACTTAGACACTGAATAATGGTGTAATTAGCAGCCATTAATAAACCCACACCTGGCAAAATGCCGGAGGGGAGGAGGGGGTTACCATATGTCTCCTCATTAAAAGCATTAATTACAGGCAGGAAATGCTTATGGCAGCCACAAGCTTTAATTGCTTCACCTCAAGCTGGTGGTGGGTCAGCTCCTGCCTTTGCCATCCCATGGTGGCTCAGGGCTCCCATCCCTGTCACATCCTACAGCAAGGCTGAAAGGACCAACAGGGCAGGGGAAAATGATACTTTTACATTCTGATAGTGAAAAAAGCCCTGTTGTGGCAAAAAATTTTCTTACACAGGGATTTTTGTTGGCACAAACTGAGCAAGAGCATCCCCCATCCTTAAAACAATCTTGTGGGAACTCCAAATAAAAAGTAATAGAGATGGACAGAGAGAGAGCCAGGCACTGTGAGTTATTCCAGCTGGTGAGTGCAGCAGCTCTTCCCTAATGTGTTTGCACATCACACACCATAAAAAGGGATAGGAGTGAACATTCCGAGTCCTCACTGGGATTTCCAGAGAGCTGTCCCAGTGCTGCCTCCCCTGCACCCCAGCCCTGGCAATAAAAAATAAATGGGGCACAGAAAATGGGCATTCAGCTCCCATTAGTGGCAAAGCATTGGTTTACTCAAGCAAAGAAACTCGGTCAGGGCTTGGCTGCTGATGGCTCCTGGCTGTGTTTGCTGGATGTCCCTGGAAATTGCTTTAGTAAAGAACATGGTAAATGGCTTTTTCCTACTCAAGGAGGAGGAAATGGAAAACCTGGAAATGTCTGGCAACAATGGAATCACTTTCACATATGAGATTATTTTTTTCCCCCATAATTAAACCATAGGAGAGAAGGAATGTGATTGAAAAGGTTCTGCTGGAGGGAAGCCTTGGAGACATTTGTGCTTGGTGTGGAGCAGCATGGACAACAACAAAGGGTGAAGTTTATGACTCTCCTTTGCTGGGGGACTGGAAAAACTACGTCCCTCACACAGCTCTGCATGGCTTTGCTTCCCTGGTTGTTCATCCTGCCCTGCATCCATCTCACCCCTGCTGCAGTTGGATTTGGGTTGATGTCTCTGATTGTCTATTCCCTGCCATAAGCAGAGAAGCAGAGACACCTTTTACTACACTAGGTTGCAAGAAATTCTTTGTAGTAATTTAATTTCAGCTTGGAGAGGAATAAAAAGAATATAGCAAGCAAACAAACTAGAAAAATGACATCGAGGCATGATGGAGCCTTTGGAGGTAAATCCACTGGATGGTTCCTGCCAGCTGGTGATGCCCCAAAACTGAGCACTTTGAACCCAATGGTGTCACAGCTATGACCCATCTGCTTGGTGTCTTTGTAGCTCTGATTAATTTTGTCCCCTGCCCACACCCCCTTCCTGGGCAGCCATGCCTCCCAGTGATGTGCTCCTGGGGGGTTCCATTACCACTGATTTCCCTGTAGAAAGAAGATTCTCCTGCTGCTTTGTCTGCTTATCCCTCCTAGGCCCTTATTACTCCCACTTACACAATTCAGATTATTATTTCCTCCTGTCACCTTAATTTCTAATAATTAGTATTTGGTGTAACACTACAGCAGATAGCAGCTCTTAATGAATATTATAATATGCACTAAATTATAATTTACTGCTCTAGAAATCCATTTTGATATGTAGCCCACTTACCAGAAAATTAAAGGGGAGCAGCTTTCAAGCCATTTACCTGGCTGGATCCAACCACAAATTGAGTCTCCAGCAATATCCTAAATGACCATGAGCTCCAGCATCACTATACAACACAAATAAACACACACACTCATGACAACTCTCTTCGCAGAGAAAGGAGGAGAAGAGGAAGTTTATTGTATGACCTCGATTATATATATAATTCCAAAGGTGACCAGGGATTGGAAGGTGAAGTTGCCACCTCTCCGACCACACTGGTCAAACCAAGAGTCCATCAATTCTCTCTTCCTCTAGAGAGGAATGCAAAACCAATCATTGTTTACATGAAAGTGTGTGAGAAGCTGACTACAAAAAATGCAAACACCGGAAGGCTGAGAAAAACAGTCAAAGTCAGGGTGACACTCCAGGGGCATTTACTGGCCTGGGACATGTCACTGACCATGATGTGCCATGGTGGCAGCAGTGTGTCTCTGCTACCCACTGATTTTGTGGAGCCAGCACTGGCTCTGTCCCCCTCCTAGTTTGGAGGGGTTGGCATCATCTCCTTCCCCCTCCAATTTGAGGGGGGGGCCCCTCTTTGTCACCCTCTGATTTTCAGGGTCCGGCCCTGCCTTTGTCCCCCTCCCATTTGGGGGGTGCTGGCGCTGTTGCCATCCTCACTGCTCTCCATCCTACTGACCCTTGCCAGGCCAGGGGTGCTCTCTGGGCCCCTGCAGTTTGGGGGGCTGGCACAGGCTGGGTCCCTCTCCAATCTGGGGGGGGCCAGTGCAGGGAGCCATGAGTGACAGAGGCCAGAAGGGGAGCATGGGCAGCTCGTGGAGAGAGTGGTGCCATTCCCACCTCCCTGCCAAGCATCCCACACATCCCCTGCATCCCTGGCACCACAGGGTAGAGCCTTGGGTAGCAGGGGTGGCCCTGAGGCTGCAGGGTCACAGGGCTGGGGGCACGGAGCTCCACAGGTGTGCACCTGGTCCAGCATCACCCTCTGAGCATTTGGGAAGGGCCTGGAATTGGGGCTGGGCTTACAGTTAGGGCTAGCTTTTAGATTAGAGCTGGCATTTGCCTAACTGTGCCATTTGCCTTAGGCCTGGCTTTGAGATGGGGACTGGGGCTGCACGAGTCTGGGACTGGGACGAGGTTAAATCTGGGCTGGTGAGTGTGTCTCAAGGCAGAGTGAGATGGAGATCAGCATCAGGGTGAGGTTTGGGACTGAGCACACGCCCAGTGGCACAGGGCAGATGTCACTGCAGGATGTCACTGGCATTATCTCAAAGAATATTCTCTTCTCTAGGCTGAACACCACAAACTCTGTTAGCCTTGCAACATCATTGTCAGGGCTGAGGCTGATGCCTTTATGTTTTTTAATTTTTTTTTCTTAAATGTAAAAGTGAGAGGAGCTTGCTCCCTCTGGCTTCCTCTCCTGGAGGGGGGCAGGCTCAGCCAGTCCTGCCCCATGGCACCAGCTGAGCCCAGGATTTGCTGAGTGAGCTCCAACCCAGGCCAGCGCCAGCCCTTCCACAAAGGAAACTGCACTTTTCTTTGGAAACAAATGGAATGAAGGCAAGACAATTTCACCAGCCCCCTGACAGCAAGAGGCTGGAATAGCTGGGGATGTGCCACCTGAGCATGACAGACCCCTGAGCTTCTTCATCCAGCATGGAAAAGATGATGAAAGAAATCCCTCCAAGCCCCTCTGCTGCAGCTACAAGCACAGAGAGGGGTGGAGCAGTGGAGAACACCCAAGAACCAGCAGCCTTAGAAACTACACTTACACCCAGGGTAATTTCTGTGGAATTTATTGTCATTTCCTCGTCAGTTCTACAGTACAAAAGCATGCAAAAAATAGCCTCTCTCTTCATGGTACATATTTACAGTGCAACAGCCACGTGCTGTCACAGTACTGAGTGCATTTACATCATGCTGGAATCATAGCAGAGCACATACAGGGGCAGAGGTTCAACTTCAAGTGCAACAAGAGACTGAAATACCAACAGAACAGGCCTAGAAATCAGAAAGAGCAGCAAAATTACAGCACAGAGGATCTGCATTGTACCCTCAGGAGTTGCAATTCATATGCATTCATATGCATTCAATTATCTTGAATTTACACCATTTTTTGGGAGCACTTTGATGGCTTGTGGACACTGACAGAGGGTCTGGACTCTGCTAGCAGCAGCTCTGAGCTTACATGGCTTTTCTTCAGGAAGAGAAGGAGCAAGGCAGTGACTGAAGCTGCCTTCCTTCCCTCATCCTGTGGAAGGCTGCATTCAGAGCAACAGGATCAAGGCATAAAATCCAAGTTAATTCAGCCTGGGAGGGACTTGAGCTGAGCATGGACTTGTGTAGGAGGATCTGGGCCAGAAAAGAAAGCCTTGCACTGCTTTGCTCAGTACACTCCAGTACAGATGTGCCCTGCTAAAGCAGAGAAGTTTGGCACCTCATCCAAGTTCTACTTCCACACAAACCCTCCACTCTCTGCATTCCAGTCTCCCTGCTGCACACCAGAGGTGCTCAGGTTCTCAGTGGCATCCTCCAGCACAGCCCTCCTGCCTTGGGAAATTTACTGAGATTGCTGTCCCTAGGGGAGCCTGGACCTCTCAGGGGCTGGGACAAAGCCCCTGGGCTGGTGGGACAAAGCTCATGGGGTTTTGGGGCAAGATGGGAGGGAAAGCACTGAACTGGGGAGAGCAAACAAGCTCCCAGCCACACACCACAAACGGAGAAATCCCCCCATGGCAGCACTGCCGAGGGCTTCAGGACAGAGTTGTGCTGAAGGAACATGAAATTTCTCACAGTAGCTCCTCCTTGAAAGTCTGGCAATAAATAAGGAATGAAATCACACCCTGGAAGTTGTTTTATTGAGCCACTGTTTGTTTTGCATGGAGCAGTTACACAGTCCCTTGTCAGGCTCCCTCCCTACATGAAGTCAGCTTCCCCATCAGCAGCCCTGATGCTGAAAACCTCATCTGTCTGCAAGTGTGACATTCACACCAGCACATTCCTGCCCAAAGGGTTAAAGACTTGGACTGTGCATTCCACAGTGCAGGATAGAAGACACTTGACCAGGATTTTTACTTAGCACTACCCCCCAAAACCAATGGCCTAGAGCCATTAATTGAGCAAGACAAAGAAATCCACCTCCTGGAGATCAAAGAGATATGCTCTTCCCCCAGATGAGAAACTTCTTTCAAGAAAATCATCCTCAACCTGGAAGAATCTGGAAAACTTGATGAGATGCAGTGGTGTTGGAGGAAAGAGGAACCCTCCTGGTGACTCCAAGCCCAGCTAACACAGGCCAGGGCATCCCAGTACTCCAGGAACACCAGAGGTGAGGATTTGGAGGGGAAAAACACAGAGCACACATACCAAAGCACGAGTGTGCCACACCTGCTCTGCAGAGCCCACACTGAACCCCAGCCCCTCCATCACAGAGAGGAGCTAAACCATCCCATCCAGCTAAAGACAATGATTTTACTAAGAGCTAAAAGCACTGCCTTGCCAGGGATGTTTATTCTCAAATAAATCCCCTCTCTTCAGTCTCATCCTTTCTTCAGAGCAGAACCAGTTTTGTTCTGAACTGCTCTAACATGCACATAAAAAAGTGAGGATTTCATTGCAGCTGAGTGAGTACAGCCTATTTTTGCCTATCTGAGTGTTTCTCCTGCTGCCAGGGCACATTTTTCATCTCATTTCATGCAAGTTTTCAGGCTGCTCTTTGTGACACAATAGGGATGATTTCTGAGGAATAAAGGAAAGACTGTTGGCAGATTTGCTGAAGAAACAAGGTGTGACACGAGCTCAGAGCTCAGCTGTACAACTTGAGGAGTTGGTTCTTGGACCTGTGGGAACAGCTCCAGAAAGATTTCTTTTAGCTGCAAGGGCAAATATTTCAAAGTAGATTTTGAGACAGTCATAAAAAACATCCATTCCTTTCCAAAACGGAAGCAATGATTTAGGTACCACTAAAGGAACATGATATGGAGTTCATTTGTAACTTATCATTTGTTTGTTTGCATTAACTGAGGCTGAGAACAGTCTTCCTGCAGCCTTGCCCCACCAGCTCCCACCCCTTGGGCATCACGAAAAGAACTCCAACTGCCTGGGTTAGCAAATTATTCTTGCCACAGATACAAAAACTAACACCATGTTTGCATTCTCAGAGCTTTTTGAGTACAACCCAATTATTTCTTATACTTCAGAAGTCCCACAGGGATAAGGATTACGAGAACTCCCTTTTCTGCCTGGGGTAGGGCACGTTCCTGAGATGTGTCCTTGTACCTAGGTCCTGGGGACACCAGTTGAACGTTTTTTCCACAAACTGGAGGACAGTTTGCCCAGCTTGGCCCCTGGCGTGCAGCAGGAGCTGGTGGCACCACAGCACAGACCAGTTTGTTGGCAGAGACTGTCCCTTCCACAAGCAGCAGTTCCACCTAGACAATTTTTCCTATTTGCAGAATCCACTGTGCTCTCAGACTTTTCACTCCCTACCTCTGGGTACTTAAATCTTCATTCCAAGGCAGCAGGATCCAAGCAGAAGGTCTCGTGTCCCAGGCTGGGGAAAGGATCAGGGCATCCTCCTGGTGCAGGACCAGGCTCCTCAGAGGATGCTGAGCTGGTGCAGACACAAACAGGCAGCATTTAGCACCTGGAAGCAGCAGTGCAGAGCTCAGGCCCACAGCAGGAACCTTTACAGGATCCAACACCATTGCCAGCTTTCAACATTGAAGGTCTCCATTAAATAGAGAAGCTGCAGTGTTTTTTCCCATTTTGCCAATATTTACAGGTGAGAGGCTAGGAAGAGCCCAGGCTGGTGACTGCTGGGCATCCCACTGAGGTGGCTGAGGATGAGTGAGGGGAGGTGACAGGCTGGGGGCAGACAAAAAGCACCAGCAGCAAAGCCCAGCTGTAAAATATTTGGAACCATCAAATTAGATTGCAGCAAACATAACAGGAACACCAGGATACACCAGTCACTACCAACAACCCTCCTACATATGTCCCTCTGCACAAAAAATGAGGGAACAAAGTCCCAAGTCCTCAGGATTAACCTAAAAACAGACACTAAGATGATTATGCAGGAACCAAATTTAATCATGTCCTTTCTTTAAGTACTATAAAATAAGATTCCAATCCCACCAGCTTCCCAGGGGCATGTTCAGACCCCATAAGGCTCAAGGGAAAATAACGACATATATTTTGACAGATGGATGTCACTGGTTTTTACTATCTGAATGGAAGAGTGAAAATTCCTGATTATCCACACAGTCTGTACAGTCAACAGCCACAGAAATGGCCATATTTGCCTTTTTGTATTTGCCTTTTTAAGTGCAATCTCTTACCATTTGTCAAACTGTTGAGATGAAGCTTCTAACCCCAAGTTTAGAAGCAATCTATGGATAAAATAGCAGCATCATCACATGCATAAAAATCAGAGTCTTAGAAACAAAATTAAAAATTAAAGCCTTTTAAAAAAAATCAAAAGATCAAGTTGTAAACTTGTGCTCTGTAGCTTTCTAAAAACCTTCCATCAACATTTTCCACCCTAGGAACCTCTCCTAGTTTGGGTCATTTTCAGGAAACTAAAGCTTAAAAGCATCAGGTACAAAAGAGATGAGTGAAGAGAAGGAAATGAAATAAAACAAAGCCCAAACCTGCCACTCTTTTCAGCTGGAGAACATGGTCCATGGGTGCAGGACTGGGTGCAGCTGATGGGGTGCATTCCCAGCTCTTTGGGATGAGCAGCCCTGGCAGATGTCCCTGGAGCACTAAGCTGTTCTGTGTAGCAGCATATCCCCATGCTCCAGAGCTCTGACATTCCAAGGCTCATTGCACATAGAGGGAAATCTGCTTTACAGCACTGCCCTGCCTAAAGCCATGGCTGGGGTCAGGACTGGCACCGTGCAAAACTGAGGGATTAAAGAAAAAGGGAAGAAAGAGAAAAAAAGGCATTGGGAGGGACAGTGTTCAACAGCAAGATCTCATCCTCATTTCACTGATATCCAAAGACATTTTGCCATCAACTCCACACCAGGAGCAGGACCTGTGATGCACACAAGTGCTTTACCTGTGATTAAATAAAACAGTTGCCCTGATATGAAACCTATTCCTAATGCTATTTGTTTTCCTGATGCTTGAAGCAGAGAATGCAAAAACGCACGGTAAAGTCTGTGGGGGAAAATGACCCTTGAGACAAACAAACCCCCATTCCTCGACCCTCGCCAGAGCCCTGAGGGGCAGCACAAGTGGAGAGCAAGGCACACACGGAGGAGCCACGGGCACCTTGCGTGAGGAGCGTGGCCACACTGCCCCAAGGCTCACTCTGCTCCTCGGCGCTGCTCTGATCCTCCTGCCCGGCTTCTCTGGCTCGGTCCCTTCCTGCTGGGTTCAGTCTGGTCCTGGTTCTGTTGTGCAGGCCCCGGGCTGGGTGAGGAGGGTGATGTGTGTGGCCAGCCCGTGGCAGCCGGGGCGGCCTCAGGACGCGGCCTCGTCTTCGCACACGTCGGGCAGCTCCGGGTCCCTGGCTGCTTCTCTGCTCCCCTGTGTTCTGCATGGGTGGCAAGGAAATAAACACATTGTAGGCACAGAACAAGGCAGGGGAGGAGAGGTTTTCCAACCCAGGTCAGCAATACCAACAGGGAATAGCAATGAACCCGCCCGTTGTGCTGGTACCATGTAAACTCCTCAGCAATATCCCATGGGGCAGGATGCCCTGCAGTGATGTGCAGCCTGGACACCTGTGTCATCCTTTTGCTTTGCTAATTTGAAATTTCTCAATCAAGAGCAAAGCAGGCTTAATGTTGTGCTGGACCTGGGCCAAGATCTCAAGGCTTGCTGTTGCTTCCAGTTCCAGCTGTGCTGAGAGAGGGAGGCCAGGATCCCCCTTCCAGCCCAGTCAGGCTTCAGCTGTCTCACATCAGGGCTGATTCACCTCTCCTTTCCCTGCCCAGCAGATGCTGGGCTTTGCTCAGCCCCCAGCTGCTGTGTAGGCCATCCTGGATTAGCAAATTCCAGCATCCAAGGCTGGGCTGAGCCTTCCTTCCTCCCCCCCCCTCTTCCTCCCTTCCCCTTTGCCTGCCAGGGGTGCCAGGGGAGGGAAGGGGGGAACCTCAGCCCTGGCTGGACATGGGAAACACCTGATCTGAGGTTTTCAACCAACCCCACCAGAAACCAGAAAAGGCCCATTTCAGGACTCTCACCTCATAATGTGTATTCACTAGAGGCATATCCACCCTTTTCATTGGTTTAATCAAGTGTTAATATTACAAAATTGTCCAATCAGGACTAAACCACGACAGCCTGCTTGGCCTCTGCTGCCAGAAACTGAGCTCTCCACTTCCCTAAATGCCCTTCTCCATGAGGAGGTATCTGGTTCTAGGGGAAAGTCTTGCAGACCAGCAGCATGGTTTCCAAATTATCTAGTTTGCATTTGGAGAGTTTGCATTTGGAGAGTTCTGGCTTGTGCTCCTTTGATTTTTTTTTATAAAGATCAGAGTGATGGGTTGATCCCGCAACTGCTTCTCCAAAGTGCTGCTGTAAATGGCAGTAAAACTAAATGTTTCTACCCGGCCCCAGTTTGTCTGACACAAAAACTGTGATTTTGGTTTCTTTGAGTTTGCCTGGTCCCCAAAACCTGAGAACAGCAGTCCTAGAGTCTCAGCCAAGGTCACTTTCTTGCATTGCACATACCCCACAATAACCTCAGCCTTTTCCTCCTACTCCTAACTTTTGATGTTTTCTCATGTAGAAGGCTTGAGCTGTACTGCACTCCAGGGCATCCTCGAGGAGCAGCACTACCCAGCCCAGCCATCCCCACACAGCATGTGACTGTCACTGTGACTGGATGGAGAAAAGGGGACACCTCCAGGTGCCACCCACAGCAGAAACCAATTGCAGACAGATGTCTTCACCTAAAACACCCATTTCTCCATCATAAAGATATCCACAACACAAAGGAGGTGATCATCTCCAAGCAATTGTGTCTCCCAGGTCTTGTCCAGTCTTGCTCACACCACTCTGGCTGTGTGAATCATGGAATGGTTTGGGTTAGAAGGAGGCCTTGAAGATTACCTTGTGCCACTCCCTGCCATGGGCAGGAACACCTTTCACTGAATCCAGTGGAACTCCACTATCCCAGGTTGCTCCAAGCCCTGTCCAAGCTGGCCTTGGACACTTCCAGGAATGGGGCAGCCCCAGCTGCTCTGGGCACCCTGTGCCAGGGCATTCTGTAGAGCCTGCATGCACAAGGCAGCTTGGCAGTGGAGTGGCAGTGCTGTTGGTTGTGCCTGGAACAAATCCCCAAACAGTGTTTGGGAGGAGTGGGCTGAGGGCTCTGGGGGTATTTCCTGTCTAGGAACAACACAAACTACACTCAGGGCTAAGCCCATTTTTGAAGAAACCAGAAATGATCAAAAATCATGTTTCCTTCTCCCTCCACTTCAGCAAAGCCCTGCAATAAACCTGACCTTGAACCCATGGACCATTTCCCTGCAGGGAAGGCTGAGGAACAGCCCTGTCTTCAGTGCCTGTCATCTCCCTCTTCAAATGATTGATCACCTCATTTAGCAGCAGAGGCTCTGCTCTGTGGCAGCTCAGCACAGCCTGGCTCCCTGTCTGGCACATCCTGCTGATCCTGCTCCTGTCAGGGCTGTCTTCCATGCTGTCCCACCACTCTGAGCAGCCTCTGCCTCTTCAAACACCTCAATGTCAGGCTGAGAGGATCCTCACAGTGGCAAACATCAGTCAAAATGCTGGGGCTGCCCGTGAAGCAGCAGAGATCCAGTACCAGAGCTCCACATCTGCACAAGAGCCAGGCTCGAGCTGTGAGGCCTGAGACTGGGAATCTCCAGTAAATAACTCTTGGTAAGAAGTAAGACTCTGCTTCTCCTACAGTTTTTAAGCCACAGGGGAGCAAACCAAAGCCTGGTTTGTGCCATTACCCAGGAGAGCACACAGCTGTCACCCACAGCAGCTGTGGGGGGATCACAGCCACTGGGGATTCCCACAAGGCGAATGTCCAGCAAGGAATGAGCCTCCCCACACTGCCCTCCCAAAGATATGGGACAGGGATGGTGTGGGACAACCTACACAGAACAAAAACACACCCCTGACAAATACTTAATTCCTCCACAGAGTCCCCAGTCAATGCAACAATCTGCCCTCATGCAGGCTGTTGAAGTCCCTTCCTCCCTATGGCAAATGCAGCAGCAGGAGGCAGTGGCACCAGCTGTCCCTGCATCTGCCTGCCCTCTCCTGGCTATTTCTGGAGAATCTCTGCAAGTCCTTCCTCACTCAGAGTGGGCCTCATCCTGGCTCTGGCTCATCCATTTGTCTCAGAGCAATAAACCTGGCCAGGCAGAGTTTCCAAAGTGCTGGAGCTGCTCCCGAAGGTATTTAGAGATGTTTCCCAGTCTCTCAGCCCAGATCTTCCCAGCCTGGCTGGAGACTGTGTCCTGCCTAAACATTGGATCCTAGGACTTCCTACTGAGATGTCTGTAAGCAGCTCATCGTGGTTTGCATTGATGTTATTTTGTTATTTAACAGAATTAACTGGACCAACACTTCCTGCAAGTGTCTGTGCAAGTGGTTGGACAAAAGACCATGTTTTGATGAAGTCCTGGCTGGGGTGGGCACTTGGAGAAACCAGTTTTGGTCTGCCCAGAGCCCTCCCAGTGCTGCACCAGAGGCAGAAGCACAAGGGAGTGGTGAAGCATCTGGAGCAGAGACAGCTTCAGCCTTTTCTTTTGCATAACCACTGACTATTAAACTTAAATTACAAAGGTCAGTCTTTCCCAAATTCTGTAGCAAATGTGGGGCTGAGCACCAGTTTCCTGCTAAAACCCAACAGTTGTTTTTTTTTCCACCCCTCCCTCCCTAAAAGCAGCTAAAATGCCAAAGAAACACAAATAGAAGTAATAATAAAAAGCATACATAAACATTAGGGTCACACACAGAGAATGGCTGCAGTAAAACAGGAAGGAAGGATGGAGCCAAATGCTCCCACTACCACACAAATCACATAGGCTGAGGAGGGGACACAGGTTTCTACAGCACCCAGGGGAAACACAGACATGGAATTACCTTAAAGATGGATGCAAATATACAGATGTGTTTAAGAGGAATCTGTCCCTGAGAGCAAAATAATGAGACAAAGGAAGAACGTGATCATGAAGACAATGGCAGCAGGTGAAGGAGCTTGTATTTCTGTGCCTATCCAACCTAGAGTGCAGAGTGGAATGGGGATGGAACATCAGCCACATTTACCTGAAGGACAGATGAGGATGGGCACTGGTAGCACAAACCCACTCCAGCCCCTACCACTGCTGAAAGCTCCGGGTGGCTTCCAGAACACTGCTGATGTCCAGCTGTGCTGCTCTGGGCCGTGTCATTTGGTACCTCTGAGCTTTTGTGTCCTATCAGCACCTTGTGCAATGGGCAGGGCCCCAGGAGCACTGGGCCCCTCACTGGAGGGACCTGCTGATGGTGGGACATTCCAGAGGAAAATCCTGTGCCACAGCTGTGGCCCTGTGAGGATACCTACCTGCATGTGGGGCACGACTCCTCCCATAACAAGTTCAGTTCCCTCTTTGAGAGAAGCTGTTTCTGCTTGGAAACCTGGGCCAGCCACTTTTTTTACCTCCTTTTTCCCCTTGGCTTCCTTGTGCCTAACCTACATGGATAATATGGCCCTAAGGGCAGTGACAGCCTTTTTGGTATCTTTTTAGGAAGGTTGGAAACAGGGTAGGCTTTTTAAATACCAACTGATCCCCCACAGAGGAGCTGACAACCACATTTCATCAATAGTATTAGCAGCCATAATGGGAAAGTAAATTGGGTCTGTCAAAACACAGCAATTAATTTGATAGGTAGTAGCTGCAATAAATGAGAGCAATAAAATGTGGTGAAGCCAGTGCTGACTCAGTTAGGAGAAATATGGAGCAGGCAGAAGAAATGCAGCAAACACTGCTACCAGAAATCCAGATCTTAGCTGTGAATGCCGAACTGGGCTTAAAAAATACTCTGGAGCTAGGAAATTAGAAAAGAACAGCTGCTTCTGCAGCCACCATTAATGATGGGCTTGAACCTGGCCACGGTCTGCAGGATCTGTAAGACTCTATGAATCACTGCCTCTCCTGGGAGATCCTGCATGAAAAGCAGGATCCAGTGACACCTGGCCACTGCCCAGCTGACAGGGGGAGGTGACAGCAGGCAGCACTCACACCATTCTCAGTGTGCAAAACAAGGACTGCTAAATGGGGCATCTTCATTTTAGTTCCCCTCTGCCTGCTGAGTGTGTCTGCACTGAACATCTGCCTTTTAAACTGCACAGTGCTGATAAACAGAGCAATAAATAACAGCCAGGAGATGATTCACTTCTTCCAGGTTTAAAGACTGCTAAAAAACTCCCTCTCCTCCCAGTTATTAACTTAAGAACTGTTTCATATCAGTGGTGTCTGAATGGTGTCCTCTCAAGGAATCAAGGCTACAACAGGAAAACCCTGCTGCTACCACAGACATCTGCACAGAGCATTTCCAGGAACAGAGCCCAGAACTCTGTGTAGGTAATGCAGGGAGAAAAAAAAAAAAGATTCAGCCACATGATTTAGTTTCTTCCTCTCCAAATCCCAAAGAGTGAGCTTGAAGGACAGCTCCATTTTAAGAGTCATCAATTAGGCATCAAATACCAGAAGGCTCTGGTACCAGAGCTCAGCTCAGCTGCCAGAGGATTTCCTACAGAGTATATCCTCAGAAATGGCACAGATGTAAGACGCTTGAAGCAGCAGTGAGTGGGGCTCTGGCAATTTCACATGCAGTCTAATTAAATAAATTAAATGTGAAACTGGAATATGCTAATTGCTTTCCTTTTTTCTTCTGTAGAAACACAAGAAGTTACTTCCTACCTATAACTAGAAGGAGAAGCAATATTACAAAGCTGACTTATGTCCCTCTGAAGACACTGCCCCTGGGGAGAAGGAGCTCTCAAGGAGAGCTTGGGAATGTGTGGCTCAATTTTCTCTCAGCTGCTCCTGGGCAGCCACGTGTCCAGAGCACAGTGATGACTGCAGGCACTACTGTTCTGGCATGTCTCAATTTTGGGTTCCCCTGTCCAGCTACAGGGGTGATGGATATACAGAAACTCTGCAGAACTTTACTACAGCAATATTATTTGCTCCTGCAAGATCTTAAAACTTTACAGAAATCCAGACTCCCTTGATACTTATTTTAACACAGCTCTATTCATAACATTGGCACTTTATATGTGTAGCAAGGCTGGTTTTTCTAGGGAATAACCAATATGAATTAAGAAGTGGATGAGCTCGGTGTCTACTCTGTTTGCCCCTGAGGAAATAACACTGTCAATCAAGAGATAACTCACTGAACAATGAATATTTCCCATTTAGCCATGGTTCACTTGAAATCAATGTCATTATATCCAACACATCTATTTAAATTTGAAGTTATTTTCATTTGATTCAGTCAGTAAAGCATTTTCCAAAGTTTGCAATAATAATAATCCATATGCCTTAAAAGGAGCATCCCTGCTGTTGTGTTTAATATACAACACCATTTGTTGGAGAGACTTGACAAGTATCTTTCTTTTAAACAACAGTTTCGAAATGGGTTCTCAGAGCTCCAGTTGTGCATGAAATAATTTAGGATTAAGTCAATTGTTACTGCCAAAAATTGGCACTGATGGCATGAGACTGAGAAATTAAGCACAGGGATTAGTGCAGTGGAGAACTGGCACATTCACATTGATTTTGGATATTTCTAAGTGCTCACACTGGGCACAGGCCAGCCCGGCACAGCTGCAGCTCCATCCCTGGCCTGGTTTTGTAAACTAAGGGCACCAGACAGAGCAGCACAACAGTGGAAATTACACACTGCTTTAAAAAATAAAGTTTTTAGTCTGTACGAGGAACCTGAAAACACACAGGACCAGAATGAGCTGAGACAGAGAAAGATGCTGGGTTTCAATGAACTGAGAAAAATCTGACTAGCAGCTTTAAAAAGGAGACAGAAGTGGAGGCTTAGAGCTCATCTGGAAGGCCTAAGAGTATTTTATAAAGGACAAGACATTGATAATGTGGCTGATCAGAAGTTTCACTGCTACCTGAGATCAAATGAACTTTGTATTTTCTGAGCAGATACTAAAGCACCCAGCTCCAGGCAGGAACCAGCATCAAGGGTCAAGGAGTTTTTCCACCACCTGGGTGAGTTTTCAAGCATCTCAAATGAAGGTAGAAGAGAACCCTCTGTTTTGGAAACAGGCTCAGTTTGACCACCCTGAAATATCAGTTCAGGCAGAGTTTGAAAAGAAATTCTGCCTTGCTCCAAGTTACCTGTCTGGGACAGTGGGAAGAACAAAATACATTTTACTTCAAAATTAGTAAATGTTTTCCCATTTCAGAGCAATGCAATGCAGTGACCAGGAATGGTAGTGAAGATATGGGTAGGGACATGTGTCCAATTAGCAATAACTACTTTGGAAGGCACTGAGCAAAGAGAAACAAGTTAAGACAAATCCTTTGTGCTAAGATGACGAAGGAGCTGTAAGTGCCATGTTCCAGATGTGTCCCACAGCAGCACTCCAGAACAGGGGGTTTAAATGCCAAACTGGTGTCTGCCATGGACACCAAGACAGTCTTCATTTGAGTACACAGCTGGGGACCTAGAACATAATCATCCTTAACTGAGCTGAGCCCTTACACCCCCACACAGCTGTGAGAGAGACTCCTTTAATTGTGTTGTCGGTGGTGCAGTGAGACTCAGCACACCCTCGTGGGAATCTGCTAGGAATGGTTCTAGGATTCTGGGTGGAAAAGAATAATTTTGGGACAACACAGCTTTGTTGTCAGCCAGAGCCTTATAGATCCTGTAGGGTGAGAACTTTATATAAAAATAATTGTCCCAGATCAGGCTACTGGTCCAGCTGTTATTTACTGGACTGATGGCCCAGAATCCTGGGTCTGAAAGGAATCAGTGACAAAAATGAGGGAGAATGAGTAAGACAAGTAAAGGACAGAAGAATTTTCTTCCTATCCTTGTACACACCATCATGGTTAAAAATGTTGATGAATCTATCAGTCATCAACATCTCCATTCCCTTATTAATCTCAATATAGTAATTTATACCCAACCTCCAAAGTATCCCCTTGCAATGTGTTCCACTATTTCATTAACTGGCAAAAAAACTGTGTGAAAAAATAACATGTGTTCTCAAGTGAAAAAACAATTTTGAAGTGTTCTCTTTTGTCTGACCATGATGTCTCTCCCCAGACTTGAGTCCCAGACCACAGGTCAAATCTCATAATCTCATTTTGAGTTAAAAAACCTGCATAAACTGCTCATTTTGTACCATTTCTGTTGTCCATAGAAAGGAGAGAAGAATTAAACCTTCGAATATATATCCAAACTAGACCCTGATTAAACTTATTTTACTTCACCACACTCTAATGGATCTTTGATCACAGCATTATAAAACAACAGGAGAAAAAAAAGACTCAAGTTTAGCACCTTACATGTGTTTAGGCCAAACCTATCTTACAGAGAACTGCATCTATAAAAGAGTTTTTAGGCTGCAGCAGTATGCTGTATTTCAATCTGAGAGGACTTGAGGTAGATTTAACCTCCAGTGTTTGATTCAGAAGTTTTGTTTTTAAACGCCACAGATAAGATTTGCAAACGGCTTCCCCCACCCTCCCTCCCCACACAATTTGGCCCTGCCCGTGCTGTAGAGCCAGGCTTGGCTGTAGGTACCTACATCAGCAGGTTCCCTGGAGCAGACATGGATCTCTCCTCCCTCCTTGTCTGGACCTCAAAGGGATTCCCAAAGGAGCGTTTCCTTAGCATGGCCTTCACTAGGATCTTTGAGGAAGAAAACAGACCAGTGAGAACAGCAGGACTGACTCTTGGAAGCTAGTTCAAAGGAGTAACAGCTTCTTTAATAATTCAGCTGACATTTTACAGCACTACAGCAAAGAGCACAAAGCAAAGGAACCCACGGAACAGCTGCTTGAGAGAGTCAGGCTGCTGCAATACCCAGACACAAGAAGTTCACACTGGGTCAGGAGGCCAAAATTTCATGCCAGGAACACACATGTCCTCTCTCCAAGCCTCCTCCACCAGATGAAGGTTTCAGCACAGCCCCCTGCTCAGGGGATGTGGTGTATTTCACACATACCACGGCTGGCAGGCTGGGGATGGTCTTCACAGAGTTCTGGACCTCCTCCTCAGTGACCTCCACCATGGAGCAGTGCTCCTCCTCCAGCGGCAGCGGCTCCACACCACCCCTGCTCAGCCACGGGTGCACCTGCACGGGGACACACACAGCTCTGGCTGGGACAGGAATGGGGACACAGGGCTCCTTGTGGGGGCAGCTGGCAGTACTGCTCCACCTCCCACTGCCGGAGATGCTTTGTAACCAGCTTCCTTGGAAATGGCTGCAGCCTGGCTCAGTGCTGTCACACCTGCTGCCACCAACCAGCACCATGGCACCCTCTGAATCAAGTTTGAAACACTTTGAAAACCTGAGTTATCTGGAGCATTTTCTTTTCTTTTTTTTTTTTTTTTTTTTTTTTTTTTTTTGTCTTGCATGCAGCAGAGCAAAGCTCCCTTTTCTTGCTGCCTCTCATGGTATGGTTTCTTGGTTGTGAGCAGGAAGAAAGCCCTGTCTGAGGGCATGGACTGAGCACAGAGCACACCCTGACATGTCCTCTGTCAGCACCCAAAACAAGTCCCTAAGCACAACAGCCATCTTCTGTGCACAGCTAGGAACAAGGGCCAGCACTCAGCTTTGCTCTTCTACCCACAGGGTCTTACAGCGTGCCTGCAAGAGCTGCCAAGTAAAATCCCATAAATACAGCTCCAAACCTGGCTGTGGCTTCCTGGGCATGGAAGGAAAGGATATCATGATTTTTTTTTCCTGAAGGTCAGCTTTTCTACTGTCAGTTTTGGTGGCAGTACTGGTGTTGGCCTGGGAAAAGCAAAGCAGACCTGGCCCTGTAGAGCATGCTGAGGGATCTCTATGGAAATTTTGAGATCCTCCAGTAGGTCTAAAGCCTTGGTGAGGGGTGACAGGAGGACAGCAAGCCCCTGCAAACCCAGAATGAAACCACAACCTGTGAAGCATTGTGCTCTGCTAGGCCTGTTCATTCTTTCTATTATTAAACATCTCCCAAATAATGGCGATAGAAACAAATGTGCTGCCTTGAGGTCACTGGCCACACAAGGACCAGAGGATGAACACACATCCAGCCCCTGGAACACACATCCAGTCCAGGTTCTGCAGCTAGCAGCTCCCCTGACAATGCTGAGTCTCCCAGGGATTCAATAAGATCAGCCAACTTTTGAGTAATTTTCATTTAAATATGTAAACAAGAAAGCTTTTGTCAATATTCCCCAAGCAAGAAGCAGTGATGGAGCTGTGGCTGCAAAATGAATGCTCTCCCTTTCCAAGGGAGGGTGCTAGAGACAGCTCCCAAAACAAACACTGGGAACTGCCTCATTAGAAAGTGCCAAAGGATACACAATTAGCTGAGACCAAAAACTCTAATATTAAGGTCCACCTTACCTTAATTTCAGGGACTGTTATCCTTGTTTCTGGATTTTTATCGAGCATGCGCAGTATCAATTCCTTGAGCTCATCACTTATCTGTGCTCTGAGTGAAGAAAACAGCAGCACACAGTTAACAAGGGATTTGTAAGTGCAGCAATGCACAGTTCTTACTGCAGTTTCCTGGTAGACAATCTGCTCTGCTCTGGAGATATTTTCTCTGCAAACCTGGCTTGAAAAAAGGAAGGCACCACAGTTTCTGCGACAGGGCTTGGTTATCCTGTTCTGCCCCCGAACACAATAGCACATGCTCAAAATGCAGGATAAAGTGAATGGGTCTAAGGACATTTTTGAAGACAGTACTACACAGGGGAATTTCTGAGGGGAGATTTGGAACAACAAAGTGATCCTAAGAGCAGAACTGGAGTTGAACTCTGTGAATCAAGAGGGGCACAGCTTGATTTGCTGAACCTGCATCATGAGCAACTGTATGCTGGATGAAACACCCCCATCTGACATTCAAGTTCCCAGGTTGTGTTATTTAAATTGCTTCCAGAACACTGATTGTAGGCAGCCAGTAACTCAGTATTCCCTACCTGCAAAGCTCAGCCTTGGGGTAACAAAAGGAGGGAATTAACAAATGCAAAATTAACAAATACATCTAAATTTTTAACACTATTTCTAAGATCTAAATGTGAGAGCACCTGAACCCAGAAGCCATTCAATTGACATGGAGCCTTTGGTTGGTCCTGCAGCCCATAAGCTGCAATAACTCCTGTAGTTAATGATGCAGGAGATGCCTTTAAAATGCACTAGAGCTGAATGATCAAAGTGCTACTGCAGTAAAATGCCAGCATGTGACTGAATTGTATGAGGCAGTTGAAAGTCTGTGTCACAAATGACTCTTGAAAAACTGTTTCTTCATGAAAATGGAACATAGCAGCATAAAATGTCACTCCCCAGGAAGGTTGGACTTGAGACTGAAAACAATAGTGAGCACCAGGTGCTGTGCTCCTCTGCACCCCACTCCTGAAGCAGAGAAGGGAATAAACTATCACAAACCAAAATGAAAACCACATCACAGCAAGGGATATTTCAGTCTGATGAAAACAGAGCTGCTGTTTAATAATTCATGAATATTTTATTTGGACTTTGGCTATGAGATCTTCACAAACAACCACAAGGAAATGCTGCTCGTCCAGAGGCAAAAAGGGGGCTCAGTTTGAAGTTTAAACACTTAGAGTTTAGGGTCACTTGGAGTTGCATCAAGGATCTGCTGTACACAGGCAATAGAGCCCAGACAAGAGGAACAACAGAATGAGTCCTCAGAGACTCAGGTGGCAATTTCAGTTGGAATGGAAAGAACAGTGCTGCTCTTGAGATGAGCTCCAGAGGAACAGCCATGGGCAGTGACAGTGCATTTAGCAGATTCCTTCCAGACATCACACTGATGCAGGTGAGATGTCATTTTAAAAACACTTAAAATCACTTCCGTGCTAAAGTGTCAACAGCTTTACAAAAATACAATAAATAGAATATAAAATCACTTAACATTTCTGGGCACCAGATTGATTTCTATGCAACACAGGATTAAAGTTATAGGGAAAAGCCCCATAAACAGGGTCACCAAGTGTCAGGTATGTTTTGGCCAGGTAACACATCACATCACATCACATCACAACACATCACTCTGTATCTGGCCTCCCTTCTCTCTAGTCTGCAGCATAATGTGAACACTGTGCCTGATGGAATTTTTCATTTGAAAAGCCTGTGCTGTCTGGGATTTCTCACAGCCATAGTCCTGTTAGAGCTCTCAGGAAAGTGCCAAGCACAGCATCCATTTGGGAGGGTTGCCAGCACCAGAGATCACTTTACAGGGTGCCCTCCAGTCAGGGAACATTGTCCTGGGCTTCACCAGGAGGGGCTAGGCAGAGCTTCTGGCTCTACTGACACATATTTAAAGAGAAACTTCAGCTTTCTTTTTAGTCATGCCAGGATCCTCAGGGTGTGAGCTAAGCCCATTTGCCCTGTGTCATGACAAGGACTCAGTGACATGAATGAGAACTCCAGTGCCATAAATATTTATCCTGGCATCTCTAAGGGAAGGGACAGGATGGTGACACCGGTACAGTCAGATCCATCTGTCCTAAAGGTTGTCAGGAAACAGACAATGAGTTTCCATGGGCTGTCCGCAAACAGGAATGTGTCCTTTGTAGCCATGGTGAAATAAATTGAAACCAAAATACTCCTCACTATAGAGAGGTGCTAATTCTGTGGGAGGTCAGGGTGGATCCACTCCAGTGAATTCCATGTCTCCGTTGCTGCCTCTAATGAATAGATGTGGTTTGGACAGCTGTCAACACCTAGTAACCCTCAGCTCCTCCAACAACCTAATCAGGGGTGCAGCTTTTTTTAGACTGGGAGAACAGGTCACTGAGGAATCCACATAAATCATGAAGCCCAATTACCACTGGAGGTAATGCCTGAATGAAGGAACGGATCTCAGCACAACCCAGTTAGCCCATTAAATGTTAATAACTTACTGCAGAGGGAGATGGGAACAGTCACTTGTAAGCTGACTGCTAACCCAAATACCTGGTGGCTGAGGGAGGGGTGGGAGTTTTGCCAGCCCTGAGCAAGGGAGAAAATTGTCAGGGGAACATAAACAGGTTTGGGGTTTTTTTGGCTGCAGTGCTGTCAAGACAAAGTCCAGTTCCAACTGCAGGTAGGGACACAGCAGTGGAGCAGGACCAGCCTTTGTGCTCCTGAAGCCTCAAGCCCAGTCGTCTGGTCCTGCCAGAATTGCTCCTTACCCACACTGGGGTCTGTGTGTGCCAGCTAAGGGGCCTGACCCCCAGGTCCTTGGAGCTCCAGAGTCCTGTGTGGGCTCCAGCTGGGCAGAGGTGGCTGAGCTGTCTGCAGTGGCTGTGTCTCCTCATCAGTGCAGGGGTAATTAATGCAGCCTGTGGAACCAGGGCTCAGTCACCCCACGTGTCTAAAACAGGGCACCCTGAGTATCCATTGCTTGCTGTGGAATCAGAAGGAAATCTGGGAGTGCCAAGGTAGAGGCCCAGCCTTTTACTGTCATATGAAAATTCAGTGGGCATCTCACAAAAAAGTCTTGCCTTGCCATAGATGTTGGATATATGCACATACCACAGGCTGCCTGACATCCCTCCCTTCCTCTCTAATACCACATGTGCCTCTCATTAGAGTTTTAATTTGTGTTTGCTCCAAATCAAGTCACTTTACCTGTACATTTTATTAGAATGAACAGTTAGGTCAGGAATTCTTTGACTGAGTACTGTCTGTATTTGGGAAGGAAAACAAAGAGTGCAGTTCTGGCTAATTCATCTGTCAGGAACCAGGGGAAAAATATTCTTCACCAACAGAAAGTCACCAAAGGCCTGAAGGAAGTGCTGAGGAGTGGCCAACACTTGAAGCTACAGGAATGGTGACCATTGAGCCAGCATGACTGAGCACACAGGGAGTATCATCACCTCGGAGAGCTGGGCTCTCTGACAAACACTCATCACCTCAGTACTGAACTTCCACTGCTCAAATGCCATGTGAGTGGCCTTGGCTTGTCCCCTGCACTGCTGAGCACATGCTGTGATCACAGCTGACCATCTCAGCACTGCCAATGTGCCCCATGAGGGTTTCCTTCACTGACCAAAGCAGGGTGGAGCACACCCTCAATAGCACACAGGTAAATTAATTCCTGTTTTTTTTCATAACTGGCCCCTCTCAGACAGTAAAAAAGACAAACTCATGTTTTCCTGGGGTGTGCTGGAGGAGTGGGATTTGCTGAGCTGTGGTTGCACGTCTCAGGACAAGCATGCTTCCATCAGGCAGTTCCCCTGGCTCCCAGGGAAGTCCACAGGAGAAGAATGAGTTTACTTAGACCAAGACCAAGGTTTATCACCACACTGATTTTAAAATGAATATATTAAATCATTCTGGTGGCTGCTGCATGGAGAGAAAGAAAACCCTAACCAAACTATGCATCCAGCATCTCCAGAGTCAAGTACGTGGGGCAGAACTTCCTAGATCCTGGAATCCCTTCACTTCCAAAGAGCCATTTCCTTTAGTCCCTGTCTGCACAACAAGCACAGAGGAAGAGCAGAAGCACTTGCAGCACCTCAAGAACATTACCAGCACAAAACCCACATGAAGGACCCAGGAGAACATAGAACCAGGACCCAGGAGAACTCACCCACTCATGTCTTTCCCTCTGTGGTGACCCACTGTGCCACACAGAGAATA
Organism: Certhia americana; assembly: GCA_018697195.1. NCBI lineage: Eukaryota > Metazoa > Chordata > Aves > Passeriformes > Certhiidae > Certhia > Certhia americana. The sequence goes on from JAGMWU010000048.1 coordinate 238,442, forward strand.
ATGCTGAAAACTGAACTTTATTTCACAGCAGCAGAATAAAGTTTACTCACCCTTCTGGGAACTCCACAGGCTTGGTCTTGATTCTGTTATGAAGACCCAGAATATATTCATCTATAAAAGGGCACTGTAAAACAAACAAGAGATTTTCCAGTTGTCCAAAATCCTGGCATCGCTCAGGCATTTGTCAATTCATGTAACACCAAGTACAACTTCTGCACTCCCTAGATTTTACACAGAGAAGGAAATAAATTAAATCTACACACACACAATAAATCGACTTATCCCTTTATTCCTTAAAAAATAAATTCAGAAGAACAGCAGAGGCATCTAGGGAATACATAACTTGACTGGAATATCCTCCTTCATCCAGCCTGCCAGGTGACCATGAACTGCCCCTGTCACCTTTCCTGGCCACTTCTTACCCCAGAGGTAGATCCCTGGTGCGTGCGTGGTGGGATCTGCATTGGTCTGTGTTTGGAAAGAGGTTCAGGTAACATTCCTGCCCACAGAGACTGCACACACCTGTGTGTGCCTGAGCTGTGCTGCTCATCCTGGGACAGCACAGTGAGACATGGGGGTCATGGCAGGACATGGAGTGTGCAGAAGGCAACACTGAAGAGCTGCCTCTGCCAAATTGGACCCCACATCAGTCCTAACTCAGTTTTGGCAGACAGAGCTTTCTGTAATCTGGTTCCAAAAGTGCTGCAGCAGTTTGGGATCAATCCTACACCTCTATCTATGCTCTGGCTCATCTGTAAATGCAGACAATGTGGATAACCCCCTCCACAAACTGCTGGTGGTGCTGCTGCTGCTGCTCTGGGTTTGTAGCACAAACAATGGCTCTGCATTCAGGGCCCAGAGCTGGAAATGATCCTTTCCACAGATCCCAGCATCAGCCCCTTTTGATCTGCAGGGGGATTTTTGAGCTTACAGAAGGTAGGTCTTTGTCTCTAATATTTGCCTTTATTTGGAAAGGAATGAGTCAAAAGCCAGGCAGACAGTGCAGTGCAGGGCTCCAGCAGCTGAAAGGCAGCTTACCTTCCCATAAACAAAGCAGTACAGGGTGATTCCCATGGCCCACACATCCAGTGCCTGAAAGAGAGCATGAACAGAGAGTAAAGGAGAGGCAACAGAGATGATCTGAGCAAGCTGGATTTTCCCACCAATTCCGAAAACACTATTTGTATGGATTTAACATTTTCTATGTCACTTTGAAGGGCAGCTCTTGCACACCTGAGGAATGAGAGCTGTGCTGGGCCAGGCATTGCCCCCTTGCCCTGCAGTGATCAGGAAGCAGCCCCTTCTTAAAGGAAATTACAGCATTCAGGGCTGAACCTCAAAACCTTTCCAGACAAAAAAAAGTCCCTATTAGACCCCATCCCTGTTTCTGCATCACCACCCTTGGCAGTGTCTCTAACTTCCAGGGAATCAAGATATGACCTTGGTGCTCAGCAGTCCCCTGTGCCTCTTGATTATCTTGGAAGAGAATCAAAGGCCTCCTCCTTTTCCTTTGGTCAAGGAAAGGGCTCTAGCACGGCTTCTGCCTAGGCAGGGATCCACAGCAAAGTGTTTGCCCACTGCACAGAACAACCAACGTGAGTTTTGCCTGGACTGGAGAGAACTGGAGTTTCAGTTTTACTAAATGACAGCCCTAATTTGTACCACAGTCAGGATGCAGGTGTGGCACTGCCCTTTGTGCCATGCCTGGGGGTCCCAGGAGACAGCAGCTGTGAACAAAGACCTACCTTTCCACTGAAACTTTTGCCAGTCTGTGAGATGGCCTCCGGTGCCATAAAGGCTGGTGTCCCTGCCGTGCTGGAAAGCTGGGCATCATTCCCTTCAAACTGATTGCTGACACCAAAATCAGCAATTTTGACGTGGCCATCATCTCCCAAGAGCAAGTTGGAAGGCTTGATGTCCCGGTGGATGATCTTCTGGTAGTGCACTGAAAAACACCCAAAAAAGGGAGCGTGGTCGGCCAAGGCAGCCAACACACCCAGGGGAAACCTTTCCAGGAGGGTGAAAATGAAGGTGCAAACTCAGGCAGCAGACTCCCAGCTGCTGCTGGAGATGGAATATAATGGAGCAGAAGGGCCATTTCCTACAGCCATTCTTTTCTGGTACCTCACTGGGACACAATTCTCAGAAATACATCTAGGAATTATGCAAAGAAAAGACACAAACTCAGGGAAAGCTCAACCAGTGGGAACAACCAATGCTGCTGGCAAAGGAAAACACTCAAATCCTTGGCCTCATCAGACCAGCTGCTTTAATACCTGCTGTATTAAAGGTTTATGGGACCCAAATAAAGAGTCACTTTAGTTTATTCACTTTTAGTTTATTTATTTTGAAACTGGAGTGTTGTGAAGCTCATCAAAAAGGGCAGAACAACAGGCAAAATGAAACTTGTGACAAGCAGCTGTGTGCTAAGTTCAGTCAACAGCTCAGAAATCAGGGGCATTTCCAGCTCAAAAGATGGAATAACGGAGCTCCAAGCTTGAAGCAAGCACCCCAAAGATGCACTCTTTATTTAGCCAAGCTTTTCAATGGAGCCCACAAAGAGAGAAACAACCTCAACTTGCTTTGCATCACCCCAAACCCCCACCCTGGCACAAAGCTCCCAGCCATTCCCACCACTCCTGCACCCAGAGCTGTTCCCAAACCTGGGCTTTCATTCCATGAAGCTCCAGCAAAGACTCCAGCTCTGTCTCAGCTCCATGAGGCCAGCCATGGGCAGCAGCTGAAGTGCTTGTACATCAAACATAAAACAAACCCTTGCAAAGATCTTGGAGGCTAACATGCACTGAAAACGACTACAAAAACCACCTCTCCTCTGCAAAACTGCAGTTGAAAGACATTTCCAGGCCACTGAGTGAAGCAGGGAGCTGTAGGAAAGTGGCTGATTTCTCAGGAAGTCAGAGAACTTGATAAATAAAAAAAACCCATCAATTTTCAGAACATGAAATGACCCCGAAGGCAGAACTGTAGAAAACCCAGGAGACTATACTGAAAGAGGAGGAGGAGGAAATCCTCTAATCCTGTCTTCCCCAGAGGACCAGGACCCCTGGCCTCCGTCCTCTGGCTCCAACCACTGTTTTCACATTTCCTTCTTGCAAACAGAGGATGTTTGTTTTTATACCTCCCCATGAGCACTTTTCATATCTCCTAGGAAATACACATTGGGTGGAGGAAAATGCTGGTCTAACCCTTTCCTGCTTTACAAACCTGACCAACACTGCCACAAAGGCAGCCTGCCCTATGGGACATTCCAGTTTGTGCTTTAGAACCAAGAATGAACAAACTTCATTTAACTTTCTGCTCTTTTCAAGCCCAGTTTCCAGCAGGCCATGCTTGGGGAGGGGAAGTCACACAGATATTTTTTCTGCAAGGTCCTGTCCTCAGTTTAAAGCACTGTTGGGGGATGCTGTCCTCGGCACATTAAAGAGCTGCTCTGGAGATCCAGCTGACAAAAACTTGCTGGAGAGCACCAGCACTTACATTTTCTTCCAGATGTGCACCAACTGCATGGCCAGGCTGTGATGGGAGGCAGTTATTGCTGTAACAGCCTGCCTAGACAGCCAGGATAAACACCAAAACCCTGCAACAACAGTAATTAGGAGGAGACATCTGCTCAGCAGCAGAGCTGGTGGCAAGCTGACATTTCATTATGGTAATAGAGGGAGAGCAAATAAGAGTGAGGGGGGAGTGAAGTTTTCCTTCAAGAGATGATGAGCTGCCTTTCAGGCAGGTGTCTGCTATCATGCCTGATACCACAGGGCTAAGATTCCCAAAGCCTTTAAAAAAAACCCCAAGCAAATATGGACCTGATGCAGGGCATAGATTGGTATTTCTTCATAACAAAAATGAAACTACCTAAGATATCACAGAGCCCTTAGGACAAAGTCTGATTATGCAGTGCTTTGTTAAATTTGGGTTCATTACACCCATTCTTCATTTCAGTGGAAAGGTAACACTATTTCAGGCTCATTTGCATCTGGATAACAATCTCATGGATTCCTAGAGCATCATCCAGGAAAGATCTCAAATGTGTTAGAAATACTTATTTGTTAATTCTCACAGCCACCCCATGAACAAAGCAGGCAGGGCAGGTGAATGCCTGTGTACTACATTTTATCACAACTTGTGTTAGGAAGCCTGACCAGGGATACCTGAAATTGGACTCAGTCAAGACCTAGAACTCCAGGGTGCTCAGAAACAAGGAAATCATGCCTTAAAGTCTGGTCTGCCTCCTGAACTTGGGCATGAAGCACTAAGAACAGCCTGCTGAAGGCTGATCTGCTGTGGAGATACAACCTCAAAGGAGGATTCAGAGCTCTCAGGGTGTGAGCAATCCTTGGAATGGACCATCCTTCCTCTGTCCCTCTTGATTCCAGAGAGAGCTCTGTCAGGCATGCTGGATCTACTGCAGCTGGCAAAAACCAGCACTTGGGTGTTCAAATTCAAGTCCATATGAAAAAACTGCCTAAAATGAAAGGTATTCCTGAAAATCTGGCTTTTTAGGGTTATTTTTTGTTTGTTTCTTCATTACAATGTGTTTGAACTGAGTTGGTAACAGCAGCCAGCTGTGCTTCAGTAGATGGGGCTGGAGAAAAGGGCAAATTTTGGGGAAGTTCTCTGCTGCTGGGGAGCTGGTTCCTATTTGTAAACTCCTGCCTGGGTCTCCACAGTTCTGCCACTGCCTCCCTGCTCCTTAGTAAAGCCCTGCTGAGCACATAATTCCTTTCTGCCCTCAGTGGGACAAACACTCCTCATTCTGGATCCCAAAGGCCATTCCAGGACTAAGTAGTCTTTCCCTTTCACTCAGAGGCAAATGCCTGGGAACTGTCTGTCAACAAATCCACTAACAGGGAGTGAAGACCCAGAGAGAACACAGATAGAAGTGGTAGAAAGAGATCTTGTATCCTTAGTCCTTTTAGAAAAGGTGCTTTTCACTGCATGCCCCTCTGGAAATCTTGGAGATTCATCACGTTAACACAAACTTGCTAAAATCTCATTTAAAAATTACACATATAAAACTTTGCAATGCACTGACACATCCTGCTATTTCCTGAGGCCAATGCTGAATTCTGCCTAATTAAAACCAGAATCCCATTCCCATTCAAGGGCAAAAGCAATCCATATGGTGCTACTGCAGAGTCTGCTTAATATTACTCTCACATTGCCCTTGTAGCAAAGAAATGTTTTAACACTCTCCCAAGGAAACTGCTGCACCACCATCCAGAGCTCAAAGCAGATGGCTACACATCCACAGTGCTCTGCTGAGGAAGGGCTGGAGGACAGGGGTGTCATGGGCTGCCCAAGGGGAACACCCCCATCCCATGCTCAGCTCATACAGGGGCAGGGGAAGGATCCCTGCTGTGATATTGTCAGCTCTCTCCACTGTTTTGCTGCCCTCTTGCTGCACCCATTAAGCCTCTGCCACTTGGATAAGTTGCTTAAGCCCAAGTTTTGCACCCACAGCACTACCTGGCCCTTTGGAACAGCTCAGCTTCCCTCTGTGCTCTACCTTCAGCTGAGCTCCTGCTCCTGGCAGAAGCTGTGGTGTGGACACTGCCAGCAGGAAGCTACAGGGAAGAGAGACAAGGAACCTTGTCAGAGGGTGTCCTTCTGCACTGTCCTCCAGCCCACATGAGCACAGCCTTGTCACCAGCCACAGGGGACATGCAGAGCTCCTGCCATGGCTGGAGACATACGCCAGTGCTCCAAGGGAGCTCGGGGAACCAGGGGACAACAGGCAGCAGGTGCTGACAAAACAACCTGCATAGGCTGTGCCAGGGGCTGCTTCCAACCACCAGCAGACACAGAACTGCATCAAACAACAAACATCAAACTGCCTGATCTGAAGAGGCTCCAGCACATCTCTGATCTTCTCCATCAGCTAATTACTCTCACTCTTGTACAGACTCCTTATTGATCAGTATCAGCAGCACTTGCAGCTCATGAAAGGGTTTTTTGGTAGGTTTTTATCAGCTAAGGAGAGCTTGTCTGCACATGATAAAACACAAGCCAGCCTCTCTTCTCCTTGTGGTGTCATTTATAACACCCAGAACCTTGCAGCAGTAGCTCCAACCCCAATATGCAATATGCTCTGTTTGAGGAGCTCCAAACTTGTACAGGCAAGAGGCAAGAGCAGAGAAGAGGTAGGTCCCCATTTCCCACATGGGAGCAAGCAGTTTGCTGGGAATCACAGTAGAGCATGCAGCAGCTCCACTACAGACTCATATCCCAGCTCTGCTGTCCCACACCAACCTGAGGAACTCACATCTGCCAAGAGTGAAATCAGATCAAACCATCTACACCACTGATGCTTTAGTGCACCCACCCTGGACTTACCCTGCACTAGATATTCTTCAGAAGACACAAGCCTGTGTTGGCTCATTTGCTTAAATTTCCTTTTAAGATAATGGAAATTATACTCATATATTGATAACCAAGTAGATTAAGCCTTATCTCAGAAAAATCAGCTTTGAAAAACCAGACCCTTTGTTAAGGCTGCAGGCTCAGCTTGCAGGGCCCTGGGTGACTGCAGCTCTCACTGCAGAGAGCTGCTGCTGGAAAGGTGATTTCCCAATGACTTTAGCTGCATGTCATTACCCTCCATTCAACCCCACAGCTCAGAGGAGACAAGCCTTCCTCTGCAGAGGGGACACCAAAATTGCCCCCCTTTCAGACACAGTCACAGGAGGAGAACTGCGGACTTTTACAGAGAACACAGGAATTGAAGGTTTTTTCTTCTTCAGCCAGGCTGACAGAAACTGTTTTAGCTTCTCGTGACTTGAATACTGAGCTTGCAGCTCCAGAGCAGCAGGGACGGTCCCTGTGCTTCATCTGGACTGTGCAAATCAGCAGGGTTTTCCTCTGGGTCATGCATGTGTGCATGTTCTGCACTGGCTACTCCTGGCCCGTGTCATAGCCAGGCTCCTGCTTAGACAGCACTTTTGTCTGCTTATTCTTATTCCTTACTCAGGCTCTTACTAAATGAAGATTCTTATGTCCTAATCCTAAAATCAAACTGGGATACCTACCTGGCATATCCCTCATGCCTTTTGATGAAGCATAATGACTATTTCCTATCCAGCACACACATTTCTGGTGAGTATCTCTACAAAAGAAAAGTTTGCCTTACTAGAAGGAAGACTGAAATACATTATAATATAATATTTAAGTAACCCCAGCCAAGCACTACTAGAGGGGAGTTATAAGTGGAAAGGGTGGCAGTTGCACATATCCCTAATTCACAGAGATGCTTAAGCACATGCTTTAGTTAATGACACAAAAAATCCAGAAAACTTTCCTGTATAAAGCATTTGAGTACACTCTGGAATTACCACTCTGGTGGTACTTACACAGAGGCCTGACTGCCTCCCCAGTTTCTGAGGGGGTGTGCAGGGCCAGCAGTACTGGGGAAGTCTGGAAAGCAGGAGCAAAATTGCTTTCCTTTGAAGGGCCCATTTCACCAGGAATCCAATCTCAGTTTGCATGTGCTGACACAACTCCTGACACAGCCCACACCACAGAGCCCAGCTCTAAGACAGGGCCACTAAAACAGAACACATGAATCAGTAGTACCACCAGGTCTAAACTCAAAATATATTCCCAGCATTGCAGGGGCCAGAGGAAGGGAGATTTGACCATGGGCACATCCCCCTGACTCTCACACCTTGAACTGGTTTCTTCACTGCTAAGAAAACAAGGTTGGCATTGTGCTTGTATCAAAGTGCATTTTTGGCATTAGACACACTAAACCCAGCCAAAAGCAGGTGACAGCACCTGTGCCATTGCCTGGATCAGGGAGCTCCTGGCTCTCTCCAGGGCTCTGTCCCTGCCTCCCACCATGCCTAAGCCAGGCTTCTCACCCAGCTCTCATCACCTGGACCACTGCTTCCCTCCAAACTTCCCCCCACAGCCAGCCCTCCACTCCAGGCAAACTCCATGAAAAACCAGTGAGTCCAGTCCCCATAGACACACAGTGGTCACAGACCACATGCCACCACCAGGGATTTAAATGTCTTCCACCACCTTGGCTCCTGCAGCCCTTTCCTGCTTACCATTAACACCTTTCAGGCTCCAGCAGAAATCCAGTTTGCAACTTCTAACCTAATGAAATCCAACCAACAATGATGCATTTGCTGGTGTGATGACTGTGAGCTTCAAGCAGCTGCATGGTTATTGAGCCTTCCAAATTACACAACAATTATGGATGCTTACATTAAAATTACCTTGCAATCTTTGGATTGCCTGGCAACACTTTTCCTTCAGCAGTTTCCTTCACAAACGGTGCACTTTTCCTCTTAATTATATAATAATTGCCATGCATTTACCCAGCAGTTCAGAGAGAACACCATTTTTAACTTTCATTTGCTAATAAAATAAGTGGTTGCTCAATTGTCCAAATAAAGCATCCTATTGTTCATGTTGCTGGGAGTACTTGGGTATCCTATAATTTATTGTTGAATTTCACTCCCTCTGCTTCTGACTACCCATACTTTGCTGGGCTTTTTTTTTCTCCTATCTACTAAACTCAAAGTTTCCTCTAAGCAGGAACTGTTCCTGCAGCAGCATCCAGCACAGCAGAGCTTGGATCTCCCAGCTGAGGCACACAGGCTCTGCTGCAATCTGAATGCTAATGGGAATATAAAAAGCTGCATCTTTGTCCTTCAAGCTCTACTCAAAGCGAGTCTTGAGATTCCCATTCATATATTAACTTCTACCAACTTTCTGGGGTGACCTGACTAATTTTGGCAGCACCTGGAAGCTTCTGGACTGTCAGACTTGCAAGCACTGATTTTATTACATGCTGCTTTTCGACAAAATATGAGGTGGTGCTGCATTTCAATGTGGAGAGGGACTGAGATCCTGCAAACCATGTTCCTCTGCCTCAGAAAGGCCCATCACACTCAGAGACTTGCTGTGTCTCGGTGGTTGAAGCCAAGTAATTCCTTCTGGTTTAAAATGGCTACCTGATTATTTTGTTTGCTATTCATTAGTTATCGTGTTTTTAGAGACAGAAAAAATTAATTTCCTGTCCAGCACTTCCCTGACACTTAGGATTTTATATGCCTCTGCTAGAGCACTCCTTCCCAAGATAATTTTCCAGTCCTAAGAGCTTTGGTCATGTCTCTGTACATAAGATATTCCAGGACCATCCTGATCATCATTCTTGGGTCTCAGTTTTAGGGAGCTATTTCTAAGACAGGCTGAGACAAGTTGAACATAATATTCAGGGTACTCCTTGTCTGTACCAAAGCGTTCTTAGAGATCCAAATAACTGCATAATAACATTTTCTACTTTCTTCTTTCTTTTATTCCAAATAATTCCCCAAATCTTGTTAGCCTTGTTGAATGTCACAAAGTAACAGGCTGGCATTTTCAAGAGAACTATCCAGAATAAAGCCTGAGTGAGAAGAGACAATTTAGAGCCCATCACATTGTATGTATTTTCAGGGTTGTTTCTTCCCCTCATGCATTACCCTGCAGTCAGCAACATGAATTTTTATCTGTCATTTTATCATGCCATCACTTGCTATCATGGCATTCTCCTGCCAGTCTTCCCAGTCACTTCTAACAACTATCCTGAATAACTCAGTGCCATCATCAATCTCTCTTGTTGTCCTCTACCCTTTTTCTGGTCATTTAGAAATACACTGTACAACCCAGCCCACATTATGGATACTTGTTTAACTGTACTTGTGACTTTTCTCAGTTGTGAAAGCTGTATTCTAACTTTCCTGATTGTTTAGTTATTAATCCACAAGAGCCCATCCAACCCAAGAGATTTAGGAGCTGCTTTACGAGCTACTATTAATGGATCTCATCAAAAGCTGTTTGGCAATCGAAACACAAGGTAATAACAGGATCACCTATCTACATATTTGCTGTCTCCTCTGGAAAACAAACCTGCAAGGTGGGAATGTCCTCTGCAAAAGCTGTACTGCCTCTTCCTCCCCAAATTCACCATGGGCAATTCTTTAGTGTATCAGCATGCAGAGGAAGCAGCCAGTGGTGAGAGCACTGAACTCACAGAGGCTGTTTGCAAGGAGGACAGCAGGACCAAACAGGCACAGAGCCAAGCTCAGGTCACCAGCACCTGAGGTACAGAAGGAGTAACTGCTCTCAGGATGCCAGCACACAGACCATTCCATCTTGTGTCTTTAATTCAGGGACCCCTCTTTGCTCACCCCTGCCAGGTTTGTGCCAGCAGGGACATGTCAATGACAGTGGGGCCAGAAAAATCCATGCTGTCATTCACAGACCTATCACGGCCTCCCTGTTCTCTGCAGAACAGGCACTCAGCAGTGAATCTGGCCTCAGCCACACAGGGACAAGTTGCCACCAAAAAAGGTGACAATAATCAAGTAGGCTACAAAGAGGAACCCTGCTCTGGAGTCTAGGAACACACTTGATCCACCACCTCCCTGGGAGGGCACAGCAGTGCTGGGCTCTCGTCACCCCACAGCCCTGAGTGACAGGGAGTCACTCAGATGGATTCTGCACAGGGAAAGGACAAGGACAGACATCCTCCCTGTGCTAATCACAAGCTCTGCCACGGCCAGTGCTTGCCCTGCTAAGCCAGAGACTGATTTGTTCCAGCTGAAGTAGTCATGACTGAATCCATGACAGTGCAAACACCCCTTTTCTGGCTCTGCTACTGCCTTCAAAGACAGTCTCCAAAAAGAAATAAATGGAAGAAAAAGAGAGGCACTATTTGCCTAATGTCCTTTCTAAGGGTTCTGTGACGCTTCCTGGGTAAACCCAAGCTTAGTGGGGCCACCTCTGACAGAAACCCCATCACAGGTAATTCTAGGGGACCTCTCTGGCTCATCCAACAGCCTCCCAGTGACCAAGATGCCCCTCCCCAGCTGAGCAGGGGGCTGAGGCACACCCTCTGCAGAGCATTGCCCGTGCTGGGGTACTCACAGTACTCGATGCCCAGGACGATGTCTCGGAAGTAGAGCCGAGCCTGCTCCTCACTGAAGGGCTGCTCACTGGGCACCTCCATGACAGGCCTGTTGGGAACAGGGACAGCAACTCAGTGCTTTGCAGGAGGGCAGTAACACCCCTTGCTGGAGGAGTTTGTTCTCCATCCCCATGTCCCAGTACTGAGGGCCAGGCTCCCAAAAGGCTCTGGGGGCTGTGACACAGGATGGAGGTGTGTCCATTCTTTCTGGACGTGGTGATGCTTTGGTTACTGAGCTTGGCTAGTGATGGGTGGCTTTGCACAGTCCCTGAGCCAGCAGGACCCACAGAGCCCTCATCATCATCAGGACTAACTGCTGATGTCTGCACAAAATAAGACAAATACTACTCACTGACAGTCCTAATGGGAGAAGAACAAAGCTGGATCTGGCCTTTGGCTTCCTGTTAAAGCTGCTCATGGCTGTGAGCACCAGCATTCTCATGAGACCCCAGTCAGCAGTGGGGATGGTGCCTGTTGCTGTGCACTGCATGTCCTGCCTGCTGGGACTCAGTCCTGATGCAATATCACTGTGCAGCTGGTCTACACTGAACCACTTGCTCAAAGGTTAAATGGGAATATTTTCAGTGCATTGTGCTAGACTGCTTTAAAAACCTAAAGCTGTTCAGGGTTCAGCCACCACCAGAGCTCATCCATGCAGCCCTGAACAGCCAAGGTTACCTGGTCAGCTTCTCCTCTGTTTTCTTTTGAATGCTGCCACTGCTGAGGGATGCACAGTCTCTTCTAAAAACCCCTCTTCTGCCTGTGCCTTCTGAAAGCTGAGGGCAAAGAGGCTTTAAGAGCTAGTCAGAAACTCCTGTTCCTTCATTCCTGTGGATGAAGAGCTGGAGCTAAGGACTTCACTGCACTGGGGGCTAATTCTGCCTGTGCTCAGCAGCTTGGCTTTGCATTTGGACATACATCCCCTCACTGGAGCTGGCTTTGAGTGAGTGCTCCTGGGACACCATCCTGCCAAGCCAAACCCTTGGCAGAGAACAGCCCATTGCCAAAACCAGGCTCCGTGGCTCTTCCCCTCAGCACCCAGCAGCAAATCCTTCCTGCAGCATTTCCCTCTTCTCCCTTGCTACCCTTTTGATTGATGACCTTCATCTCCCATTTGCACTTCCCTGTCACTGCCTTCCCTCCCTCTTTTATGCACAGTTTTCTGTTGCTGAAACCAGGGAGAAATAATGTGAGAGCAGGGCTGGCAGAGCCACTAATGGAGTCTAATTGCCTCCTGCCACAGGCAGCCAGGCTGCTCTTGGATGAGCCACAGGTTCATTCCCCAGCCTCAGCTGTTTACAGGAGCTCCCTCTCTTACAGGACAGGCATCAGCCTGATCACCAGGGAGACTGGAGAGCCTCCTGCCAGCAACCCACTGGAGCTGGCAGCTTGTTCATGGGGCCAGAGAAAAAATAACCCCTCTGGGAATCTCCTCCATCCTGGGCACAGAAATCATGACCTCGCTGGGACTGCAGAGCTGCAGAATCAGTGCAGGTGTAGCAAAGAGCACTGAGGAATCTCTTATCACCTTATCCCTTCTACTCTGCAAAAGAGACGTGCCAACAGAACAGCCTCCCCTGAGAAGTCAGTGCTGAGGGCAAAATAAGGCAGCAGGTGGCAAGTATATCTTAATGCAACCACACACTCCTTGTGTCAGAGGAAGCCACAATGTGGCTGGAACCCAGCAGAATATTTCTATTCAAACCTATTCTTCCAGGCACTTGATGTCAAAGAATTTGTTTTACAGATCAGAGTCTGGGACCAGGACATGTCCTCCCAGCCCATTTCTATTCACCACATCATTCCAGGATGTAGCAGTGCAAAGGCAACTACAGCTGGGTTTTGCCTCCCCTGCAGACAGGGTTTGCCCCACTGGACATATCAAACCTCCACTTCACATGGGAACCTGATGATGAACACCAAAATTTCCAACAGAAGGGACCCCAGGAGGGCTACTTACCCTTTCCTCATGAGGTCAAACACTGTAAGAAAAGGAAATAAACCATGAATGAATGAGAAGAGCAGCCTAGGCTTATTTGTTATTCATCACCTACAAAAACACATCCATTCCCATACCTGCAAAATCAGTTTATCTCCACTCATTTCTCTTCCCTCACCAGTGACAAGGACACCAGAGGACGAAAAATGAAAATATTCATCTCTTCAGCACAGACAAATATCCTCCCTCCTGCCAGCTTTGTACAGGGAGACAGTGAGTGCTAATTTATCAACCACAGTGCTGCTGCTCTGGGTGTCACCCTTTGTTGATTTGAGCCCCGTTGTACCTCCAAGGGAGGGTGTTTGCTGTGATATTTCTACTAAATTGCTGATAGCGAAGTAGATGCTGTAAGAACATGCTGCTCCACTTCTGCTGTGTCAATCAGCAGCACAGCTACAGTTTTGTCAGAGCCAAACACTCCCTGGCGGAAGCGACTAAAGAGAATTTACTGGTGTGAGTTGAGGTTTGCAGAGCACATGAGTTTGTGTGTCTGCTTAGGAGGCTGGGGAAAAGTGTTTTTCTGATCCTGCTCTGCCCTGTTCTGCAAACAGGAGATGGATCTGCTTTCATCTAGAGTAGGAGAGCTCTTTCCCCATGAATTATATCAATATCTATTTCTTGTACCTCACAAAAAATCTGAGCAGATCCCCTCCCCAAAGCACTGGGGTGTGGGATCCTCTGAAGGTACAAACAGAACAGGGCAGCCTGAATTGGCTCATCTTGCCCTCCAGGCTGAGGAAGCTGCAGCTTGTGGAAGCATTTCATTATTCAACCACCCTCTACTTTTGCAGGTTGCTCAGTGCCTGCTGACGTCCCACCCCAGTGACACATGGCCAAGTGCTCACAGCAGTGCCTGATCCCAGCAGCCACAGGCAAGGAGCAAACACCACTTCCTCTAGATTTGCTTTGCAGTGGGAGGCATTTTTGGTAGGAGAAAGGTGCAGTTATCATCAGCTGAGGCAGCAGCAAGAGGGAGCAAACCCACTTGCAGGAGGTTCAGCCCTGAGCAGTGCTACTCCTTCTGCCAAGGGAACTGCAGAGGCAGGAACTTGATGTGCCTGAACTTCATGGGATCTCAGGCAGAGGAAAGGGGTGATGGAACATGGACCACAGGGACATGGCCACTGCTTGTCACCCAGGGACCAGCAGAACCTCCAGTAGGACCAGGAGACTCCCCACCTGTCCTGCTGTTGTTGCTGCTGTTTCTGGGATGGTTCTCTCGCTCCACAGGTTTAGGTTTGGGGATTTTTCCCCTCTGCAGTTTTCTACCTCATCTCTCCCCTTTCCTCCATCCCCAGGAGTTCAGGCCTTCAAACAACAGCCTCAATCACCCTCTCCACCACGAGTGCCATCACTTTGAGATGCTGCCAGATGCCACTGGGGCTTCAGCCCAAAGGGAAAAGTGGCCTTTCAAAGGCAAATTGCTTCATTTGCTAGGTACAGTCCTCCTTCATGGCAGCTTCAAAAGTGTCCCATAATTATTTCATGAGGACAAGTCTTTGAACCTGCTTCATCAGGAAACACTTTGGGAAAGCAGAGATGTTAAAGGGTCAGTCATCCCCTCCTCCAACCTATCTCAGAGGGCACCTCAGGGCCTCCCAGGCCTGTCCCCTAATGTTTTACTCAAATGGGGGTTAGGCTGTGGCTGGCACTTACAGGGTTTGGAGGAGAGGAAGACAAAATGGGTGGAATTCCTTTGCCCCCTGCATAAAGACCCAGTCAGGCATGGTTTCCCCACCAAAGGCAGGAGTGTTGCTCCCTTAGGAGGTCCTTAGGCTCACCAGAGTGCTCAGAGTCTCTGCAGGGGTCACAGGGAACACTCCCAGGCAAGATTGGAGTAACTCTGGAGTCACTACCACTATCCACAGCCTACAGAAGTTTCGTAGCAGGAGGACAAGGAAAACATCTGCACCCTTCTCTTTTCTCCTGGCTCTGGGACTGCAATCAACTCTACAGAGGGGAGGGCAGAGCAGCTGTCAGGTCTTTTTAATGTCCCCATGGCAAAGAGATGTGCACAGCTGACACAAGGCTGCCTTACCCTACTGCACAGGGCCTTTCCATCCCAGCTGCATTTACAGGTATTTTAACTCTGCAGAAAAACAGTAAGTCTGCTAAAGTTGGCACACATTTCCTCCCGTATTGACCCCAAGTCCTGGTATGTGTCACTTGCATCACTAGGCCTAAGCCCAGATGGTTCTGTTAACTTATGAGACTCACATACCCATGTATAGGTTGTCCTCTGCAGGATCATCAAGGACCTGAGAGATCACAGAGAAATAAGGGGAAAAAGGAAAAAAGTTAAAAAAAGCAGGAAAAAATATTTTTAAGCAAGTAACACTCCCAGTACACTGTGGCGAGCTGCACAGAACACTGAGTGCAGAACACTGAGAACAATTAGGCTAATATTTAGAGAGTCCTGCAGAGTGGGGTTTTGGAGGACAGATTTTCCTGTCTCCAGAAAAATCTGGGCTCCTGCCTGTATTTGCAGAAACAGCTTACAAATAAAGGCACTGCCTGTCCTAAACTGACCTCAGTCAATAATGAAAATGGCACTGAAGCCTTGCACTTGTGCAGCTTCCCAGGCTTGTCTGCACACAAGTTTCAGTGATCAAAGCTCACTGCTATTTCTACCAGCACAGTGAGCTGCCTTCTCCTGGGCACCAGCCCAGAGTGCAGGGTGAGTGTGCAGTTTGTCCTACACAGTCAGTAAGACTTAGCTTGGAATCACCAGCCTACATTTCTGAATGTCTATTTTAAACCAATTCTGGCTGAAGTAGGAGCAGTTGAAGAAAAATCTTCTTGTTGCAATACAAACCTGACTTGTTTCAGCATAACTTAGGGTGGAGAAGCAGCTCACCTCTATCAGCTTAACGATATTGATGTGGTCCAGCTTCTTTAGGATGGCTATTTCCTGATAGACTCTGTCCAGGGGTGCCATGGGTTTGGGCTGCTCTCCTGAGGATGCTTTTGACCCTCTGGGAGGAGGCCGACCTGCAAGTGTGACAGCACAGTGAAGAATTCCTCATTTGGCAGCAGCACCTGTACCCAGGATGAGCAGCCACTGGCCCCTCTGCATATAACTCCAGCTATTTGGAAGATCTCACCACCTTGTTCTCATCCCAAAGCTTTGCAGTCTTCCACCTGGATCAGAGATCTCTAAGTCCCATTTACAGCAGCTGCTCCCAGCTTCCCAGATGGGTCTGGGGCATCCCATGGCCCAGCCTGCACCCAGGTGTTATCCCAGGGCTAGAGGGGACTCTGAAAGAGGGGGAATACCCTGCCAAACTTCCAGTGTTTAATTAGGCTTCATAAATGGTGAACATGGAAGAGTCACTACTTCAAAGAGACTCACAAAAATCAGAGCCAGGAAACTTATTACTGAGTGTGTTGAATTTCCTGTGGCTGCATCTGCCCCCTCATCACCTATTGCATTTTAACCAACTCCCAACTTCGTGGGCAGCTTTCACAGGAGGCCACACCCTGCAGTCCTTGCAGACAATGTTTCTATAGAGAAACTTGGCAGAGGACAACAGGCAGACCTCTAAATGTGAGATACCCACGTGGAAATCCATACTGCTTCAAGAGCTTCTTTTTGGAGAGGACTTTCATAGCCTGGAGGAAGAAGAAAAAGCAGTGTTAAAACTGAACAAGAGCCAAAGAACTGATTGCTGTGACCTGGGAGTATGCTGGCCATCAGAGACTGGCTCAGGGTTGCTCCTCAGCCAAGAGAAGGGTCCTTGTTAGTGGTGGCCACAACAGACAGACACTGACCCAGGCTTTCCTGGAAGCACTGCTGACCATTTGTTCCATTCATTTTTCCCCATGAAAATTTTTTATTTTCAAATGGACAAAGAAAAAGGAGCCAAAATTCTGCATCTGGGGCAGAAACTTGAGGGAAGAGGTGGGTTCCTCTGGCTGCCCCACTGTTTTGGATGATGTTATGGCCATGCTCCAGGTCAGAACCACTTCAAGGCTGCTTGATCTTATGTTTTGTCTTGTCAGGGGGTATAAGAAGGAAACTGAACCCAGGAGGCAGCTGAAGTGTGGGAATGGGTCAGGGTAATTCTTCCAGCCATCTAGCTGGCATTAGCATAGTGGTGAAAGGCAGCCTGAATTAAATAAAGTCTTTGTGCCTCCATCTGCTCTCTGCATTAATAACCTTTTGGAGGTTAAACCAAAACCACTCAAACCCCTGAGTGGCCCAAAAGATGAATATTTAATGAGAGACCAGCTCATGGTACAATTTTCTTAGGAAAACAGTCTGTGCTTCCAGGAGCTGGGATAGTCACTCACTCCTTCCCCTAGCCTAAGCAGTTACTCCTATTAATAAAGCATCCAATACGTAATTCACACTGGAGTGATCCCTACAAAACCTAACTAACCAAGGAGTCCAGCAGGACACAGCCCAGGAATTTTGCATTAGTACCACAGAGGCAGGGTCTATGCCCACTACCTGTTTTTAATACATATACCAGGAACAGGTCACCAAACCCATTCCAGTGAGCTCTGTCCCAAGCTGTTGTTCCTGGCAATGAGGGCACCACATGCCCAAGCATCCCCACCTCCCATCTGTGCTCCCACTGCAGGTTCAAGGCTCGCTGAAAGGATTGTTATTTTTGGTACTGATCCAGTGAAATCCTCTGGATTTGCACCCGTGTAATTGAGAAGAGACACTGTGCAGTGTTTCAATCCTGCCTGACAGCTCCAAACCAACTGTTAGAAATGATGGTGTTGAGAGACAGACTCAGATGTGCTTATCTTTGACTTAGCACAGCTCTGGGTCCAATACAGGCAGCCAAATGACTCATGGTCTGCTGAAAGAGGATCCAAGATGTGCACAACCACCTCCAAATATGGCCAGGACCAAGCCTGGAGGACTTCCTACGCTTCCCACTTTTATCTCTCCACAATGAAAATTTATGAGAAAAATCAAAGGAATTGGTAGATCCATTTCTCTTTCAACTATTGCCAACCCAGGAGGAGAATGCTCCTCTTGTTCCGATCCCATCTCGAGTCCTTGCTGCCTTCTGGCAAGAAGCTTTAGAAAAAGGACAAAATAGGCAATGCAATTTGCTGCTGAAAGGTCCCAAGTTTGGGAGCTTGGGGGCCTCAGCCTGAGGAACTGAACCATCACCACCAGCCATGCCTACATCAGTCCTTCCCAGGAGAAGCTGGAGGGAGCAGGAAGGCACAGAGAGGAGCAATAGCTAAGGCAAGACTAGGTCTCAGAGACAGAAATGGAGGGAACAGGAGCCACTGCTGTCACCCAAATTCCTTGAAGGATGCTTGAGGGCCAGTGGGGGGTTACTGCATCATAGGTGAGGAGTTGACTGCAAACCACTACTACTACTGGGAAAGAAGCACCAGGATATGATTATACCAGTTTTGAAGAACTAGCATCTGCTAGTGCACAAGAAGAGAGGACCTGTCCCGCTGTGCTGACAAACTCCAATAGGGACAAAAAGCAAAGTTCATCATGCAACAGGCCAGAACCACTTAATTATCACAAGAGCAGAGAGTAGGGCACGTGGCTGTGAAGCCTCACTTTAATTATAGTGAGCTGGCAGGACCAGGTTTCCTCCTGAATTGTGGCTGCTGTAATGGGAGCATCTCAGGGATGCTTCAGCAAACCTCTCCTTCCAGGCTCACATGCATGACAGAGCCAAAGACATTTGTACTCACAGGCAGAGCTAATTACCCAGATAATGCCTTTCTGATAAAGAACCAGCTCAGAGCCAAGCTGAGGGATTTTCCCTTTTCACAGCAAAGTGTTGCTTCAGTCTTCTCAGTAAGAGGGAGCCTGGAGATTTCCTTCCCGACTACTCACATGTGGACACGGGTCTTGACATTTCCCTTAGAGAAACAGCAGGAAACTGTTGAATGTTTATTATCTAAGTTTACTGCTCTCTTCCTATCAACCTTGCAGCTGGAAAGCACAGGGAAGCTGCCTAAGGGAAAGGAGATCCGAGGCTTATGGAGAGGAGGAATGCCTGTGACACAGCAGCATTCACAACAGCGAGACCACAAGCTGCAGGTAATGACAACAGCAAAATGGCCATTAGTTTTGGAAGGGAAAGGTGACAAAATGATTGAGCCAAGTGAACTTATCACCTGTCCTTGGTGATGCTCTCACAGCGCTTATAATGTCATTTTATTTGCTAAGGGAGAGGCTTGTACTGTGAGGGCAGAAGCCTGTGCACAGTTCCTACCTACAGCTCCCAGGGGAGTGGGATGCTGCTCAAAGGTCCCTACTAACCACCTAAATCCTCTGCTAGTGCATGAGGGCACACTGTGGGAATGCTGAACAGACCAGAGAGTGTTGCTAGCCCTTCTTCACCTGTCCTGCCTAACAACAACATCCCTCAGACAAAGCAGCTGAGAGGGAAGCTCTGCTGGGAAAGAGGACTGTTATGAACTGAAAGAAAACGCTAAACCAGTCAGGCTTAGCTGCCTTAAAATCCTTCTCCTGTGTTTGTCATCTTTTGTCCCATCAGCAGAATTCCATCCCCCACGTGCCACCACAGCAGAGATGCTGTCCTGGAGCTCGCCTGTCTCCAGCTGCCTCCCAAGGATCCTGCTGTTACCCTGGGTGACCCAGCCCCTCACAAGCCCTCAGCTGAACAGCACGAGGTGTTAGAGTTAGCCAGAGATCACTTCCCTGCTCTGCACTGCTCTGGAGTGCAGCTGGCAGTGGTTCAGCAGCTGTTATGTGAGCAAGAGGATGAGAAACACAGGAGCTGTGCCTTCCCTTGGCGCCTGGATGGCAACCAAAGTGGATTCTCCAGGGGCTGGAAAGTTCAAGGCTTGCTGCTGGCCACCTTCTCAGCAGCAGCCTTTTGTTCAGCCACTCCTTTCATAAACTTGGAAGGAATTTCTCTCCATCACTGAGACTTTGTAGGAAACAGCCCTCCATGCAAAGATTGTTAGGTACAAACAGAGGCAGAGAGCACAATCACATAAATCTTGTTTCTTAGGAAACAAGATTAAAAAAGAAGGATGAAAAAAAGAAAAATCCACTGACAACCTAAATGCTATTGCCTTATTCCAGCAGTAGCATAACAAATACCCATCATAACCACTTTTCTTTGCAAGCTGATTTAGAGATTGAAAATAGGAGGAAGACATGACCTGAGGCATCAAAGAATCAAATTCCATCAGCACAATGATTCCAATATAGATCTCTGCTTGGACAGATTTGCCTTTGCTTTTTATTTGCTGCTTTTTCACAGAACTTGGCCTTTGATTTTTCCCCTAGTCATTATCAAAGCATCTCGTTCAAACTGAGACACTGAAACCTTTCCAGTGTAAAGGATTCCTTGGCAGATCCCCACAGAAGCTGCTGTAACAGCTTCATGTGCCCCAGGAGCAGCAGGGTCCTCTGCTCTGGCAGCCAGCTCTGCTTTCCAGTGGGGTCTCCTCCTTGGAGAGAGCACTGGGTCACATACGTGGTGCAGAAATTCCAGTTTCCATGGTCTAAGGCATTCCCTGCATCCACTGATGTGAGCCAGGACACTTTACAGCCCTCCCAGGCACTGCAGGTGCCCAAAGCAACCAAGAGTAAAACTCTTAAAAGCACTCTCTCATCTTAAATGGAAGGTAAAAAACCCACAAAGTAAACACAATCCATCTGCATTTTTTTCCAAATGTGGTGATTGAATTTTTTTCTTGAGAGTTTTTCCTAATTCTAGGCCAGATCCAAAACTCATTAAAGCAGCAGCAATCTTTCCTTTTGCTTTGACAGGAGCCATATTCAGTCCTTGCTCCCTATAATCTCTGCCTTTTTGAAGGGAGCTAGCAACACCTCAACAAGAATCAGGAGCCACACTCTGAATTATACCCCCCAAATATTTTATTTCCTTTCTTTACAATTCTGGTTCTTATTATTGCAGCAGACTAGCTTAAAGACAGTAAAGAAGGCAGCAACACCCTAGCCTTTTACTGAACCACTGCAAATGAAAAACAGTAACAGAAACAGAGTATCATAGAATGGTTTGGGTTGGAAGGGACCTTAAAGATCATTAGTTCCAACTCCCTGCCATGGGCAAGGACACCTTCCACTAAAGCAGAGTGCTCCAAGCCCCATCCAACCTGGCCTTGCTCACTAAAGGCCAACCGAGGGCTGATTTCCTCCAATTACTTATTACTGCTTTTCACCAGAGATAAAAAATATCATCCAGAGCTAAATCTGGGGGAAAGCAAACCCACAGAAAAGGCCTTTCTCAACTATTAGAATCACAATTGCTTCTATTAACTGCTGGCAAGAGTCATTAGGTACCCCCGGGGGTCTGGGTGTGCTGCTGAGGAACAGCCCAGGATGGGAAGGATAAACAGGGCAGGATGGAAGTTGTCTCAGCTCTGGGAGAGCTCGAGGGTCAGGCACACCAGGCAGGTGGAGAGCTAAGCAACCATTAGCCAGTTATGCAATCGGCACTGTTTGAAGCATTGAAAAGTCTGCCAGCTCCTGAGCTGGCTTAATGTCTTGGAAAAGCAGAGGTGTCTCCATCACGGCTTGCCCTCCCTGAAAACACAAGCGCAGAAAGATGAGGGTGCCAGACATGTGACTGTGGCTGGGGAAGGAGACAGCTTCCCCTGTCCCAGACAAGAGGAGAACAAGGACATGGGACATAGAGACCAGAGATCACTGCCTTTCCCAGCAGACACCTGCCCCCTCCTCTCCCACACAGCCCTGAGCCCATCTCTCCATACACCTCCCAGGAGCATCCTCACAGCCCCAGCATCCCAGCAGGGATCCAGCTCAACCCCAAAAGGAGTGTGGGGTGAAGCAAAGAGCACATCCCTGCAGTGCTGGCATTAAGGGGGTCTCTCTGCCCTGCCTGCCTTCAGGTGAGGATCAAACAGCCCCCAGGCACAGTGCCCCTCCCCAGCCGAAGCACTTCTAAAGTGTTTGCTTAGATTAGAAACCAAGATTAAGTGGGGATTAACTAACACACACCAGGCTAACATGCACACAGGCTTTCACTTTTGGTTTTGATTTGACCAGCTAAATCTACATCCATGGGGTTAATCTGCATCCAAAAGGGGGACAGGAATGCAGCAGGCAATGCTATCCTAAACCCAGCTCTTCCCAGCTCAGCTGTAACAGATGCCCTGCCCACCACTGGGCAGCTCAATGGGATTTCCTGAACAAAAAGGCAGTGCCAAAATGTAAGGATTACAATTTTCAAAGGAAAAGCATTTTCAGTTGGAAATAAACATGATTTATGAATGTGATGCATTCCCACTCTGTGCTACTGGTGCTGGCATGCTCATGCTGGTGGGACAAACGGACCAGGGAAGCCAGGGTTGGCACCATCACTCTCTGCAGAACAAACCATCCTGCTGCAGGGCATGGCAGGGAGGATTGGGAGGGCAGCAGGGAAAAGGAGCCATTGGAAAACGCTCTGGTGCAGCTGTGAATCAGCTTGGAAAGAACAGGAGATGGAAAGAATTGTGGCTCCTTTCCTTGGCCAGCTCCAGAGCACCTTGTCCAGATTTTTGTCTCATCTCTTCCATCCTTCATTTCAAGACATTCCTGCTGCAGTTTCATGCCTGCTGCAAGCACAGAAAGGCTAAGGAATACCCACAGGCACACAATTCCCACCTGACCCTTTCAACCTGGTGTGTCACATGGAATAAAGAGTCAGGGAGGAAAAGCTATCTGGGGAGCAGTGGGGAATGACCGTGCTTTACATTCCAAAACACATTCCTATTCCCCCTTGTCCCAAGGCCAGCAGGGACAAGCAGCAGTGCACAAGACTGCCTGGGTGCTCTGATGGGCCCATATTCATCCACCTGCAGGAGCAACAGCAGGACACTCTCACCAAATGCTGTGTGAAGCAGCAGCTCTAGCAGGGCTGTGTTGGACTGAGGTTCAACAGCACTGGAACCACAGAGCTCTGCTCAGCAGATTCCTGCCCTGAGATCCATCAGAAACTGCTGGAAGCTCTTTCCAGAAGCCTCCAGGCACAGCCACACATAGCAAGGAAGTTTTCCTTCCTTCCAGCTCCTGCTCACAGCCCGAACAAAACAAGTCACAGGGCAAGCCCAGGGACATAAGCACATCTGCAGGCGGATTTCACAGGAATTCCAGCTGGGATGGCTGGGATTCAGCTGCCTCTGAAAGGGGAAGCACAGAGCAGGAGCCTTCAGCATAAGCAGCCTTTTGGAATAGGAAACTCTCCAACTCTGGCTTCATTAAACCCCAAGATCTGCCTTCTGTCTTGGACCCTACACCTCATGCCCTGACAGTGAGCCTTATTCAGCGTCCCCCAGGCATCCCTCAAGGGAGGAAGACACAGGGAGCCTGGCACTGCCCAGTCACATCACACTGTTCAGTGTTTTTCTGAGAAATGCCCCCATTTCCTTACAAAACACGCCTGCTCGTTCCAGGCCAGGCTTCCAATGCACAGCAGGTGCTGAATACCACCACCCACATGCCTCTAATTTCAGGTGACCTGCTTCATAGCTAGAAAATGCCAAGGCAAATCAGCAACATGCTTCTGCAGCCTGCCTGTTACATAAGGCACCCACCCGGTCCCCTCCTGCGTGCAGTGGCTCTGTGCCCAGCGGGAGCTTCAAGTCCTTGCAAGCTGCCCAAATCACAAGTGCACATGCTGAAAGCAGCCAGGTAGAGAGGACCCAGCTCTCTGGGGGGGAACAGCAGCAGCAAAGAGGAGCAGAAGAGAGACACACTTACGTAATACTTGTCATCGTTCTCATTGTAGGCCAGTTTCACAACACCGTAGGAACCCTAAAAATAAACAGGAATTGTACAGTCAGTTCAGCACCTTCATCTCATCTTGCTGCTCAAAGTTGGTAGACCACAGCTGGGAAAGAAACAACTCCCAAGGCCCCAGAGCATGAGCATGCTGGCCCCTGAGCAGTCTGCAGGTGATGTGACCCTACAGCAAGGTTGTATGTTTTGGCAGCTCTGTCGGAGCCACTGGAGGATTATCAATGTCTGGAGGAGTTGAGCACTAGCCCATTACCTCCTGGCCTGAGCCAAAGCCACTGTATCTGTCTGAACTCAGACAGGGGTGGGGAGCTGGGAGAAAAATTTTCAAGCACATTTTTTTTGGTTCAAGTTTGGACATTGGGCATGAACACATTTCCTGTTCCACCAACAACATGCTGCCCAGGCAGATGCAGACCTGGACTGCTGCTGTACCCACAGCTCCAGGGAAAGCCTGAAGCCAAGCTCCATCCAAACTGCTGTTTTTTCAAAGTTCCAAGTAAACACTCATTTTATGCAAGTGAGACATGAGCAGGTATTACCCCTGACAGATGCCTGTTGAATAAATGAGTGGGATGAACACCAGAGCCTTCAAAATATTCCTCTTGATTTCACTGAGAGTTGAAATAAGGTTCTGGTCTCAGAGGAGACTGACAAGCCATCTGGCTGATCCAGAAGCACAGCAGACCCTCTACCAACCTCACAGTGCCCATCTGCTTGCTGTGACCCACAGGGAAGGAGGCAGGGACCAACCCAGCTGAGAGAAGGTTTCACACTCTCCTTAAATCATAGAGAAGTCATAAGTGGGTCTGAAGCTGTGTGTGAGTTTGGGACCTGCAGCCTTACTCCCTTCCTGCCAGCAGCCAAATGCACAGCCCATGACATAGAGGGTGGAGGTGCCATCCCACTGCCTGGGGCCTCTTGTTTTGGAGGCATTTGGGCTAATTAAACTGCTGGTGAAGATCTCTGCAGCTCAGGGTGCAGCCTCCTCTGCCTGCAATGTTCCAGCTGCAGAGGCAAACACAGCTTCCAGACTGCATCACTGCTTGTGGACCCATCTGCAACAGTGGCACACAGCCAAATGTCCAGGTGTCTGAGCTGCTCACCAACCCAGACCTCTAAATAACTGCAGAAAAATCTCTTTTGAATCATTCTGCAGTTTTTAAACATGCACTGGAATTTAACGAGCATTTCACACGACATTAAAAACTTTAACTAGTCCTGATGGGGACCAAACATCTGCCCACATCATATTTTTGTGTTTTCTTTCCTTGTTGTGTTGTGTTAATGTATCAAAAGCTCTTAGTGTTACATTTGGCAAGCAAACACCCTGAAAAGGAGCCAGCTTAACCACCTTCTGAGGGAGGAAAAATAAATTTAGATTTCAAAGGAAGTAACTCCACTGTGACCTTGAACAAAACCTTCTCAAACTAATAAGGAAAAAAACCCCAAAACAGCAATAAAAAAATCCCCAAACCAAACACAACTTGCAAGAGTCTTGGCCAGTGAGGTCCCTTGGGCTGGCACAGCCTTTCCACCCCTACCCACGTGTGACACAGGCTGGTGTGACCAACATGAGCCCCAGTACATACCTTGCCTATTTCACTCTGCAGCTTGTACTGGTTTAACTGCACACAGTCCTGCAGATCAGAAGGAGAACATCATTAGAGTATTGGTAAAGGAAATGACTGAGTTTGAATCAGGTTCAAGTAGCGGCAGAGTGCTAAATAATTAAAGACTTAATCTTACTTTAACTGGTGTATGTTTCACTATAAGTACTGCTTTACTGCTTCTCTTTTTTTTTGTTTTTTTGTGGGGGTTTTTTGTTTGTTTGGTTTGGTTTTTTTGGGGGGGCTGTTTGGATATTTTTGTTTGTTTTTTGTTTGGGTTTTTTTTGTGGTTTTTTGACAACCCAAGAAAAAACAATTATGGGCTGAATTCTGACCCCAATTCCCCAACATTGCCCTAGGTTCAGTTCGGGGGCCTCACAGCAGCCCCTGGCCTTTTTACATTAACCTTCTCTACTGGACTGTGCTCAGTGCCAGGCAGGAACATCCCTGAGCTTTCACAGCATGGCAGCTCCCACCATCCACCCCATGGTCAGAGCATGAACCTGTGCCCTTCCCAGCATCAGTCTGGCAGAGACAGGGCCACTCTGGCTGTGCCTGATGGCTGTGGCTGCACCCAGAGGAATCCTCACCTGGGTGGTGGGGTGCTCTTCCAGGAGAGCACGCAGAGCCACCTTCCTCTGCTGTGCAACACAAACAATGATATTTGCTAAAGTAAATCACTCCAGAGCAGGTCTGATCTCTGCTGGCAAGGAATCCTGCCCTGAAACCCCACAGGGTGGGGATGTGATGATGGGGTGCTGAGCTCCTCCACAGACCAGGGGGAAAATAAGGTGGAACAGAAGATCCATGCAGCCACCTGATGTTAAACCAACCCTTCCTTTAGAACTGGGCAGCCTAAAGGAAAACACTTGCAGAGCAGCAGCACTGTGAGGTGGTCCTTGAGGCACAGCACAGCACACACCCTGCTGCAGAGCCAAGCTCTGGGCAAAGAGCTGGAGAGCTCTTGCTGGGATTTCTGCAGTGCTGGCACCAGGCAGAGTGGGCTGCAGTGGAGTTTGGTCCTCACTGAACATACCACTGAACTGCATTGCAGGCAAGGGAAGAGCCTCCACCCTGGTGCAGTGAGGAAAAGGAGGAGTTTCCAACCCCAGAACACGGTGTGGGCTGAGCCTTGGATGGGATGCACTTCCCAAGCCAGCATTTTTGAACGTTTCTCCCCAAGACTGCCAAGCACGAAAGCAGGCTGGAAATTCACAGCCAGCCTCTGCACTTCTTTGGGAACAAAACTGATATAAAACATGCAGACAGGTAGATTAGCCTTCCTACAGACGCCAAAATAGTCCTGTCATTTGCAGAAGCAGCACCACAACATAAAAGTAGGGCCAGATGCTTTCAGTCCATTTGTAAGAACAGGGGTGTAAGAGCCCCTGCCCCAGGCAGCATTCATACCAGCAGCAATACTCCTCTGCCTCTCAGGACCCAGCACAATAATTTTGATTCTTCACCACCAACCAGAAAACATTCCTAATGCTCCTAACTCAAGACATCATCACAATAAAAAGTAAAGAAATGAGGGACTGATGACTTTTAAAGCCTACAAGCTGTGGGTTTTCAGGAATACAAGGAATGGTTTAAATCTTGATCTTGTTGCCAGGGAAGGAAGTTTTTCCCACCTCCCTGACAGGGAAGAGCAGTCAACTGTGAGTAATGGGGCCATAGAAGTGTATTAACTCTGTTGCTAGCAAAGCACATATCTTTCCAAAGGTAAAAAACAATCCATCAGAACTGGAAGCACCAAGAGAGGAGAAAGCATGATCCAGTAAAAGCCAAGATGTAAGGCATGAGGGGCCTGAAGGAGGGGGCAGCATGCAGGAATCCACGGTATGGACACAAAGAGGACAAATTCCCCTGCAAACACTGTGCCAGCAGATTCACTTCCCAATGTGAGGCTGTGCTTTGTACCGTGGTGGTTTTCATAAATTCAGCAGGAACACTTTTCTGATGATGTCCTCTGTCCTGGTTTCTCTGTGCTTAAGTTTGTACCCCTCTCCTGGTCTTGTGAAAACTGCTGTGCTGCAGAGGGTGAAACAAGTGGAGCAGCTGGGACAGACAGGAAAAGTGACCATTCCTCCAAGAAAGCCTCCAACCACCTCACATCTCCTGCTCTTCAAACCAACAAGCTTGAAATGAGCAGGCCTCCTTCCTGAGCAGGGATCACTTGCAGGAGCAGATGCAGCCATTCACACACACAGCCATCTTTACTCTGCACTCAGTATCTTGTTTCAAGCCAAGGTGGCATCTCTACAGCATCAAGCACTGCTTCTTGCTCACAGACTACCAAGGAAGCCATGGTGGCATCTTCTCCCTCCCTCCAGAAGGAGCAGAGCCCTTTAT
The DNA here is from genome assembly GCA_018697195.1 of Certhia americana. Taxonomy (NCBI): domain Eukaryota; kingdom Metazoa; phylum Chordata; class Aves; order Passeriformes; family Certhiidae; genus Certhia; species Certhia americana. Next base: position 266,116 of record JAGMWU010000048.1, read on the forward strand.
GAGGGATGCAGTCCATCTTTCCCTCCCTCTCTCCCTCCTCACAAAGCAGGACTGTGCCTTATCCCTGTGTTCAAGCCATCAATTCCTTTGACTCTGAACTTTCCTCTTACCTCTGGCCAGAAATTATCATTCTTATCCCCCCACCAGGCTGATGACCTGAAGCATCTCCCTGGTGTTTCACTGCTACTAGATGGAGCTTGTGACACCAGAACCCCCATCTTTAGGGACAGTTTTTTGAAAGGGATGGATAAACACCCATAAAGGGTCCAAGGGGAAGGCAATGACAGGATCTGCAGCACAGACTCCCAGAGTTTACACTCACTGTCACCACATCCCTACCTGGCCCCCACCCCCATTGCTCTCCACTCAGATAATTACTGATGGGAAGCACCATCACCTCAGCTTCTGCCGTGCTTCCAGCACTTGAGCTGAACACAGCAAAAATCAAACCAGATTATAGGTGCTTTCTGCATTTTCTTGCCCTTGCTGAAAAGACCATCATTCACTGCTGAAGCAACTCCTGCCACATGTTGCTGCAGACTGGAAGGGTTGTTATTCTGTTATTTGGCAATTTTTGGTTCAGGAAGTGGGAAAATTGTCCTATTCCGTTATCAAGCACCTATCTCTGGGCTAAGTGTTTCTTTAAGATAACATTGTACAATTCTCTTGATTTCATCACACCGATGTATTTGCAACTGCTGATAAATACAAATAGAACAAGAATCTTAATGAGATCCTTTAATGAAAAGCTGTCACCAAATTAGACTGAGCCAGTCCACGTGTGTAATAATTGTTTCACCTTAAAAAACAAGATGCTCTCTGTGTTAACATGTTCGTGGTATTAGTAAAGAGGAGAAGGGGCGGGGGGGAAATCAGTGCCACAGAAAACAAAAATCGGTCAAAAATCATAAAACACAGTGCAGCCAGGCCCAGACACAGTTCCAGAAATCCACTGTGGCCACCATTGGGTGACAGAAACTCTGAGAAACTGAGAACTGAGCCTTTGCTGTCCCAGGGGAGATGCATAGATGGGAAGGGAGAACCAGAGGTGATTTCCAAAATCAGACATTTCTGAAAACAGACTGCCTACATACATAAAATGGAGAATAAATATGTAATGGAGAATTTTGTCCCCTAAATAAAGCCAAATTCCCCAATCTGAAAAGATTTTACAGCAATTCAGAGATACACCTTAAAGAGAGGCATTGAAGAAAAATGAGAAAACACTGATTTAAACACTACCTAGAAGGGGAAGTGAAAGCAGTTCTGAAAATAGGCAAAATGAAAATAAAAGCCAGAAAATGGATATTAAGGGCAGCAATGAATTCAAATTAGAAAGTTGTTCAGGGAGAGAGAAGGATAGACAGGAAGGCTATACCTTGTGGTGGTAAGAAAATAAACAGATATTGAAACAACATCCAAAAAGAAGTGCAAAAAAGAAAGCCCAGCCCTGTTGTACTGCACTGGCCATGGCGGGGCAGAGAGCTCAGCACTGGGGCTCACCCACCTGAGACCCCAGAGCTGATGCAGGAGCCTGGGATTTGTGGGACCAAGGCAGACCCTTCCCAGCCCCTCTCCAGCTGCAGCTTTGGGCTTTCTCCTTCTCTCAAACCTTCCCCTTAGACAAGCTGGAAATGCAACTTTAAATAAAGGTTAATTAATCCAAGGAAAAGAAATTAGCAATACAGGGGAGTCTTCTTTGAAGAAATGTTTTCCAATCTTTTCAGGAGCTCTGGTTTGAACACCACATTAAAGCCTCTAGAAGAAATTCATCTGGAGGACTTGTGGGGCTGCAAGGGGAAGCTCTCAGCCCCTACATGCTGAGTAGGAGCTCAGTTCCTGCCCCTGCCCTGAGTTTACCTTTGTGCACAACAAAGAAATCACTTTATGAAGAAAACCAGGCAGCTCCCAGGCCCTGGAGGAGTTGGATCAGCTGAGTTGGCCCAGGAGTTGAGACCTGGATCAGATGAGCACCAAGGCACTGCCTCTCAGTTCTTGACACCAGTTGCTTCAAACCAGTTGGCCAAACCAGCAGGGACTGTGATAAAGATGGGGAAAAGCAAGGAAAGAAAGGACAAAGAAGTGATTTATTTTCCATGCCTCTGGAGTAAGCCATGGACATCCAGCATAGGAAAATTCCCTTTGTCAGCTCATTCTCTTCCCTGCACCCACAGGCCAGCAGCATCTCCAGGGAGGGAGAAGGCACTAGCCTGACTCATCCCCTCCACTCCTGCTGAAGCACACAGAGCTGCAGCTGATCACCATGACTGCAGGGACACTTGGAACAGTCTCCTACTGATCCCAGAGGGTGAAGAGACAACGTGGACACCAAGGCAGGGGGAACTGAGATTCAGGGAGAGGAAGGGAACATGTGAAAGGAAATGAAATTCAACTGGAATAGACTGGAGAAAAGACTATATAAAGCAACTAACTGTGCTGGCAGGTCTGGGGAAAAAGTCTGAAAAAAAGACATCTTTTATTCTTCTCCTAGCCACTCTTCAAGTAAGATTTTCTTGGCTAACTACAAAGGTTGCTTTAAAGCATCAGAATTAAAAATCAAAACAAAACAAAACAAACCCACCAGCACTGCCCTTTCAAATGCCTCATTCCAACATGCAGCACCTCTCCCCTTTTGCAGATCCAAGACCTGCTGTTATAGATGGGACAAACTCTGTCAGTCACACAGGCACAGGATGCCCATGTACAGACATCTTCAGAGAATCTTTCTCTGGTACATACAAACATCAAGGCATCATCTGGGCAGCAAAGCTGAAGCTGCTTTTAGCAGCCTCTGGAAAATCCTCTCCTCTTGCCTTGCTGCCCGCACCGAGCAGGAGCTGGAACATCACATAACAGAGGCAAAGTGGGCCTAAACTCTGGGGCCTGTGCCTCAGCTCTGGAGCTTTAGGTACCCTTAATAGCTTCAGCTTAATCACTTCTGTGCCACAGCTAAAGGCAAAGCCATTCCCTTGTCAGTGCAAAGCACTGACAGGCAGCAAGGTAGCAGAAATCCCATCAGGCACTCCTGCCAGGGAAGGCAGCACTGAGAGAACCTTACAGACCATAGGCCATGAATAATCTAAGAAAGGAGGGGAACAAACAGGGAACTTTTAAAATTACAGATCAGTTTTTGATAGAGAAATGACAGATCAGGTTAATTAAGAACACAGTAACACTGTTGGGAGAGCAGAACACGTTACTTCTTTCACAGAGTTAAAACTGCAGACCCAGACTTGTCAGCAGTGGCTGCAAGACACCAGCAGCTGCCAACTCTTTGTCCAAGGGCAGTTGGCTAATTGGTGTCTCTGGGAATAGTCCTTGTGCAAGACAACAAGCCCCAGCCCTGCTGCAGCCCTGCCAGCCCAGGAGTTACCACCTGCCTAAATAACAAATCCAAAAGCTGTGCTCAGAAGGCAGGGGTCTGTGGAATAGGTCCCAGTGACAGGACAGACCCAATTCACTGCCTGCTGTTGTCACTTGATAAATGCTCCCTCAGCCTCATAGGCTCAGCTTCAGCTCTTGTACCTCTTGATCCCTGAACAGAAGTTTTCCTCCCAGCCTGCGAACCAATATTAAACCAGCATTAAAAAGCTCAGCAGCATCTCTCTAAGAGAACACAACGTTCTTCCATAATTCATCAGTGAAAGCAGAGCATTCAGCTCTGCTGTATCCCCGTGCTCTGTCTCTGCACATCTCTCAGTTATTTCTCCAGATCAGCCCAGGATACAGCATCAGTGACAGCAAGGCCCTGAGCTGCCATCCTGCTGGAGAGGGAAGCAGACTCAGTCTGAGATAGCTATCAGCACAACAGGAAATTGTGACATGCAGCTGTGCCATCCATCCCTGCTCCTGACAGACAGTGCCTGCACATGGGTCCTGATAAAGCCTGAATGCTCCTGAACTCCATCTCCAGCTTTGCACAGACTGTGGCAGTGGCCACGAGCTGGAGCAATGGATGTTCTGCTACTGAAAGGCCTTCTCCACTGACTGAGGATGACAGAAATCCAAAGCAAGGGGAAAAAACAACTCCAGAATGGGTTGAAGCAGGTGAGAGGCACTGACTGCAATACAAATGTGCAGCTTGCCTAGAACAAGGTGTGCAACAGAGCCATTTGCAGGCAGGTCAGGGCAATGCTGGGCCTGGTGAGCTGGACATTGTCAGTGACCCACCAGCCTCACTGCTCACTGAGAATCTTCATGTCAGAGTGACCAACAGACACCTAGCAGCAGCACCATGATTGTATTTCTCATTACAGGCTGATTTTAGCCCCAATAGGACCAAAAGCCTCAACATGGAGACCCTGGTAACATTTAGAATCCCTGACAGAGAACAAAAGACCTGCTCTCCATTTCTTTCAGAGTTCCCTGCTGTCTCTCTCAGCTGCACAGCTCGGACTGGGACTGGCAGTGCCTCTCACAGCCATCAAAACAACCCTTTACCAGCCACCTGGCAGAAGCAGTGGTGACACTGGAGCTGGGCTGTGTGCAGGCTGCACACTCACCCTGCTGTCACACACCTGACACACACTGCTCATGATTCACTGCCCAGCCTCAAATTTTACCCTGTGTCCAAGCATGCATTTTCCTAATCCTTCTGCTCCTTATAGGGTACAGATGCTATCCCTATAACGTGGGAAAAAGCAACAGAGCTCCTGAGAGCACCTCTGTGAGGGTAAGCCCCCACCTCAGAATGTTCCCAGCTCGCCCAGGCTCCCCTCCCACTCTTACCACAGCCATTCTCCATTAATATGAATGATGGTTTCCAATGAGCACAGCTCTGTTGTGCAGCTGGGCTGCACCACAGCAGTGCTCTCTCCGTGATATCAAAGTGACCACGAAAAAGGCAGCACTGTGTGAAGAGCTGCTGCAGGAGCAGGGACACACGGGCTCCACATCTGCATTTCAAACTAAGCACTTCCCACCCCCAGGCAGTAACCCCATGCTCCCCAGGATGCAGATGCTGTGGAAGAGGATGGAGTACTTTGAATTTGCTTGCAGATGGGAATGTGCCAGTCACACTTGACTGCAGTTATGTTGAAAGATTTCAGAAAAGCCTCACTCCTGGCACAGTCACAGCACTGCAGGATGGGAGAGCTGGCACTCAAGTCACGTCCTGTTTCCAAGAACTGGCTCTTTTCCCTCCTTGCCTCCCTTATTAAAGCATATGGCTTCTGTCAAAGAAGCTGCAGTCTCTGCAGTGCACCATCTGTATCCTCTTAGTGGGGGATGCACCACCCATCCCACAGCTGATGTGACTTGAACAACTCCCCAGAGGACAACAGCTGATTTGGTGTGCACCACTATCTCTCAGATATGCAAGGGGAAAACACTCACTTCTCAAAAGGGAAACACCAAGCCACACAGATGTTAAACTCCAGGTCCCTTGGAGTCTGGCAGAAGTCTAAACTCCAGTGCTGTGGGTCCCTGCAGGCATCTAGGTCATGACACTGGGCAGTGTGGTGTGAACAGCCCCCTCTGCTCCCCACCCTCCCCACTGCAGCACATCCAGCACTGGGAATTGCAGCCATCACCCACTTCCACCAAGACACTTGACCACTGACAGCATGTCACAGCTTCTCCAGGGCAGGTCTGTGACCAGAAGAGCAGCTGCAAGAGCCACCAGAGCCACCCAGACACCCCTCTGAAGGACAGCAGGGTCACGGTCTTCTCTTACCACTGCTGTTACAAATGCTTTAAAGAGAAAAGAAAACCCTGACAGGCATTTAAGCTTTTCATAAAATTAAATCGTGCCTTCAATTATGGCAAAACACAACAGTAGATACATAATCTCCAGAAGTTTAAATCCATAAAATACCATCAGCAAAGCTGCTGTGACTGGTGAATTCCCAAAGGGCATCTACAGCAGGGACACATGAGCAGTGTCATTTGGCCACAGCCCTTTCTCTGAACAACCTGAAAGACTTCCTGCATGCTACCATGACACAGGGGTCATGATCCCTCAACAAGATTATCCCAGGCAGGTGAGGACTGAAGGAGCCAAGTGTCAGTGCTAGGGCTACACCCAGCAGAGCTCTCCAATTCCAAGCTAAAATTATCCCTGTGTCCAGGGATTTTTTTTCCCTCCTTAGAAATAACAGTGCTTTCAGATCTACTGCTCCTGAGGACTGAAGGCTCCCATTACCACCTGAGAAAGACTTACCTTACCTCAACACCTCAGCTGCAGGGGAGAACATGCCTACCTCAGAGTCTGATATGGAGACCCGATTGGACTCTATCGTTGGTCTCCTGATTATACGTGGTGATGGCCCTGTGGCATAAGGACCACAACCTGGAGTGTTGCTAGAAGCCAAATAACCTCCTGATGATCTTTCCTGAAGGGACAACTTCCTACTTGATAGCCCAGGTCTAGTTAGAGGTCTCTTGGGAACATGCCTTAAGTGATCATCTTCTGACTGCTGGGAAGGCAGAAATTCATTGATTCCCATGTCACTGCTGACTCCATTTCTTTGGATGTCTTTTATATTATCAGAAAAGACTGTGTCATTTTCTTCAGGGTTGTCTTCACCATTTTGGTCACTTCTGTCTGGGACAACAGACACATCTATGGCTGCCACCCTCTCCACTAATTCAGTCTGTGTGTTCATGCTTCCATCCATGACATTTGCTGGAGAGTCTCCCATGGCTGTATCAAGCTTGTTTAGTTTCAAATGGTCATGCAGAGAGCAGTGATGTTAGTGCTCAAAGGCTCCATGAAATACCTGAAAGGAATCACAAACAGAGGCAAACTGAATAATAATGTTCATTCAATACAAACCTAACCAGTCATTTCTGGCTTCTTCCAGCATGCAAGAAAAATGAAGGCTGTAAACAGGTACAAACACTCAGATTAAACCCAGGCATTGAGCTAGACAGGAAAGAGATAAAAATGAGATTTTATCTGATGTGTAACAAGTGACACAGCTAAAGAGATCTTCTCCTTCTGTAGCCAGACCTACAGCCAACCAGAGCTTACAATACTGGGAGAAGCAGCCCAACAGCTGAGGGTCAAGGGTTGAACTTTCGACCTCTTGATTTCTTATTTATAGGATACAAGAGCTCCTGGCATGTACTCAAACCAAACAAGCATAACAACAACTCCACAGCCATTTAGGGCTCCCCAGTAGTCTCTCTGTCACCCTGTAGGGCCTTAGAGAGTATCACAGAATGACCAAGCCTGGAGATTTCCACACTGCCATTTACAATACAGTCAGCAAAAGCAGAATTTAAAAGCAAATCCAGTTCCAGGGTTGCCCCTGGCCCTACACAGTTGCAATCTGTGTGCAAACACATGTTAAACTTGCTGCCCACCATGTTTAAAAGCTATAGTGAGTTGCAAATCAACAATGCTTAATGATTAAAGTGTGGTGGGAATCAGCTTTTCCTCGGGGAACGACCTACAGAACACAAAAGCACAATACAAAGCTATAACTGCTGCATAAAATCGCTGTTTCCTGGATGCTAATTTCAGTCTCAATTTAAAACAGACTTCAGCCTTCCCAGCACAGTGCAGAGCAGGAAATGATCCCCTGCAGCACATGGCTGTCAACATTTAATCACCTCTGAAGATGCAGCACTGCATCTTTTCATCCCTCTGCCCAGCTTCTAGGGATAGTGGAGGAGCACTTGATTTTACTCACAGCATCCTTGCCTGCATCCAGTGAATTCCAGAGTAGGCTTAACCCTGAAATATTGCAACCTGTGGTTCTCTGTATTCAAAGCAGGTTATGCATAAAACGCTGCAAGCCAGGTGACATTTCCCTCTACATTTCATTTATATGAGGACAAGGTGGGGGTGAGCGAGTCCAAAGATCCCCATCCAGCATCAGCCTGGGAACACACACAACCCTTGTCAAGGAGCACAGGTTGAACTGGGCTCAAAGCTGCCCAGTTAAACACACTACAGTGAACTCTGCTGCACAGGGTTGACCTCCTGAGTCCCCCATGGCAGCCAAGCTCAAACAACCTTTTATATCAATGAGAAGACTAGATTAAGGTCTTGACTGGAGGCTTCATCCTAGGTCACATGACAATTATAGGGACACATGTTGGGCACTCGGTGTCACAGAAAGGGAATATCCAAATCCAAGATATACCTCTCCACATCCCACTGTTCACCTCCTTTCCCCTCTCCTGTCTTTTCTGCAGGCTTGCTCGAAACAAATTGCCTGAAGTGTCACTCACTCAAAACAGTAATGAAACTGTGAGATCAGCTTTAAAAGCTTCTTGTAAAACTATATTTAAAGACATCAATCCCAAAGCAAAAATCCCCTTTGGAGCCAGGGTGCAGGCACTGGGGGGGGCTCTCAGCAGTGAGGGAAGGGGTTTGGGGTTCAGTCCTGCACACACAGCACATAGTCCCACAAACCTAGGGGCAAAGCAGCATGAGCCCCCCCTCTGCCAGACCTCCCTGCTCTCCAAACCCCCAAACCCAGGCTGCAAACCAGCAAGCCAGCAATGACCCTTCCAAATCGATTTGCTGGGAGCCCACCAAGGATTTACTGTCTGCAAAATGCTTTTGTGAAGTCTGGAAAGCTTCTGAGCTAAACAAGGAGCATCAGATCGGGGCAACTGCAAGCCTGCAGTCACCCCACTTCCTCTGCAGAGGCTTTCCCTGCACTCCAGAGCAGCACATTTCCCAATGACACACATACATTGGCTCTAGGGGAAGGTCATCCAACAACTATCTCCAGCCCTGCCTGCAGATCAGGGCTTCCCAGGGCTGCTCTGCACAGCCAGGAAAGCACCAGCTACATCCTTGCTGTATGGCAAGGCTCTCCTGGTACATCATGGAAATCATTCTAAATGAAGGGAAGGAGGGAGAAAAAATGCTTCCATTTAACCCAGCCTGCCCAAGGGATAGGAGGAAGCCTTCAAGGCCACCCTGCACTAAAAGCTGTTTCTTCTGCCTGTAGAGAAACAAACCCATGGCCTCTCCTTGATGCAGCTTTAGCCCCTGGACAGTCACAGCTCACCTCACTCCTAGGCAGCACCAAGAGGAAAATGGATCTGCAACTGAAGCCTGAAGCTCCTACACCTTCTTCCCTCCTCCCACCAAGAGGTTTTCCCATTATGGGAAGGAAGAATCTGCCCATGTTGCTGTGTGCTGGGAGTGAAAGCCCACAAACCACCCATCTGGACTGAACATTTTTGAGACTCATGCTGCTCAGCCAGCAGGAAAAAAGGGCCAAGAGCACTGGGAAGAGCAGCCCAGCAAACAGTGATGCTTGTATCAGTCACCTGAGCAGCTCCTCACCACACAGACCAGGCACCTAGGGGGTCTCCCCCTCAAAAGCTGAAGCAAACTTGCTCAGTTCTAACCCACAGTACAGGCTGCAAAATAAATCTTCAGCTGACAACTGAACTAGATAAACAGAAGATAAACCCCAAAAATAAGTCCATTCGATCAAAACAAACAGACCCATACATTGTTGATACATATAATACAGTGCTGCTAAAAGCAGGCTAAAAAAATCCAGCAAGACTTTAAAGAAAATAATTGCTCATCTCTAGAGCTGGGCTTTGATTCAAATTCTGCTGTTTTGAAGGATTCCTTTTCACTGATAAATCCTCCAAAACTGTATTGGAAAGCAAAGATTTCTGAATAAGCAAATCAGTTACATGCAAGCCAGTCTCATTGTGCATAAACTCAGTACAAAAGGCAACTATTAATTTCTGCAAGGCTAAACTGATGGTGGATTTGCAGTTTTTCAGGCTGTGGCACAACCATACATTGCTGTGATGGGAAATCCCAGCAAAACAGATATTCTACCACCACCATCTCCCAGCTCCTGCACAGCATTGCTGTCCCTGCTGATCCCCCCACAACACTGAACACCTGCTGGAGAGCACAGGATAATGTTGCAGACACAAACCAAAGCTGTAAACAAGCTTATATGAGCAAAATTAATTTACTTACAGATATCTTACTTACCATTTTTCCCCGTAGCTATTTGTCTGCTGCAGGCAGACTGCCACTTCAACCATGATTTTCACAATATATTTATCAAATGGCTGCACATGTTTCCCAGACTGGCACTGAGCAGAGAATGGTACAAAAAACCCTTTTGAAAGGAATATGATCCTGTAGAAAACCTCTCTGTATTTTATGTAGGAGTGGGAGATGAGCAGATGCAATTTGTTTTGCTGCTCAATAAAGTGTTCCAAAGCATTGTTTGGAAAAATAAAAAACTGTAAATCTAGTTTACTGCCTGGTCCATCCGAGAAATGTTCCTATCAGAAAGGATGGGGAGCCTAAAAGGCCCTAAGCCACAGCAAACCCATCTTCATTTCCCAAATTTGCTACAGACTCTAGAAAAGTGACTTTATGGCTTTGCTGCAGTTCCAGGTTAAGAGGAATGACACTGCTTCTCCTTCATGTCCCTGAGAACACACCTGCCCCGTGCTGAGGACCCAAGGGCCATTGTAGTACAAGAATCCCAGTAAATAATACCTGTAATGAGCATTTGCACATAAAAGGTTTGGGCAGCAATTCTGCTGCTGCTCAGTCACAGGCTTCAAATGCTCATGGCTGACATCCCCCACAGGGAGAGACAGATCACTGAGACCCTCCCTGCAGGCACGTCTTTTAGGGGCCTCTTGACCACACAAGACCCACAGGCACTGTCTGAGAGGTCCCAAAGATCACAGCAGCTTTACTCAGTGCTTCACTATTCACCAGCAAGGTCAGGAACAAGGCCAGGTTTTCCAGTCAGTGCAATGATCCACGTACCAGGACCGGCTGCCTGCATGGGGGATGTGATTCCCCCATCCCCAGCATCAGCTCAGGTGAGACCCCCCCCAAAGGGATGCCCTCCTGCCTGGGGCAGAGCTGGCAGCAAGCCCAGCCCTGTCTTTTGTGTGTTTCCTTCAGACATTGCCCACACCAGCATGGCCACGATGCAGAATCCACTCTGACTGCTGTCAACAGCAGCACAAACTCCCTTTAAGGAGAGAAGCAGCGTGTCCCTGGGCTGGGTTGCCAAGTCCTGGACAGCTCCTCAAATGACATTTTAGAAAAAGCAGGTCAGCAAGTCCCTTCCAGAACCAAAGCTGTCTCCTCACACCAAGCAACACAGACTAGGAGTATTTCCATCCGGGAGTGTGCTCCCAGCTCTGCAGGACTTCCCTGAGCACTGCTACCCTGATGTGAGGGAGATAATTCTGCACTCCCCACCCTAATCCCATCAACTTTTTTATACATGTGGGAGGCACTTGCCCCAAGCCCAGCCAGCTCACCCCAATACCTTCAGCCTGGAGGAAGTTTGAGGGGAACTTGGGTCCCACAGCCATGCACTGTAGCAACATCTGAGCTGCCACGAACCACACAAGCAGTTTGAAACACATGGTACTTCAGATATAATGCACCAGACATTTATGGGTATCACTGCAGTGTGGAAGAGCAGCTAGAGGGTTCATTTTTCCTGTAGGAATTAAATTCAGAGCATGTTGGCCTACATTTCAGCTCTGCTCACCCCTGGCACACCAAGCAGGGCACCTGAGGGTGAGATTGCCTCCTGCCCATGTCCACTCACACTGCTGCTGCCAGGAATCAGGCCCTGAAGAAACAAATGAGCTTCTTGGCATCTGTGAAAACCAGTTTGAGACATTGCTGGCCAAAAGGCAGCCCAAACCAAGAGGCAAAGGACAATAAGAAGTTGCAGCTCTGTGAAGCTGAAAAGAAGCAAATCCCTGCAGACTTTTTGCAGTCAGGTGTACACCAGACTGCTCATTTGGACTGTGTCCTCCCTGGGAAGGGGCAGTAATCACTTTGGGTACCAATTTCTGACTAGAAGCAGAAGACATTAACACAACCTAAATGATAAATAAGAACATACTGTTGGTGCTTTTTGCACACCCCCCATATGTTTGCTCTGTCCTAGGGCTCACAAGGCTCTTGTTTCAGGGCACAGACAAGCACATCTTGCTGAGAAATCCCTCAATCCTGCTGTAATCATCCAGTCCCTGTTCTCTCCACAACTCTTGGCAGTGAGCCTGGCTGTTGTGCCACAGCTGAAAATCAGATCTAAAGCGAGGTACTTTTGATGACTTGTGTGAGGCTCCTTCCACAGCTTTAACAGGAACCAGGGAATGAGAAACAACAGCAGTTTTTGCAGTTCAAGCACTGTGTGGGAAATTGAAAAAGCAACTTCAGACCCCTGCTCCTGCCAGACTTCGTAAATGACAACAAACATTTCCAGACCCCAGTCTGGCAAATGCAGCATTCTCTCTCCTCCTCAGTCCTTTTCAAGGCAGGGTAAAGGATTTTGGGGCCAGTTCTGCCCCTGAGCTACAGACAACAAGCACCCCAAGGTGCAAAACTCTGTACTTGTCCTGCTCTCCTCTCCCTGAGAGGCCCCAACTGAAAGCAGAATCTGGGGCTTGGATCTGATGAAGGTTTGATGCTTTCATGACCCTGGATGTAAAGTATAGATGCACATATGAGATACAGCCTGAGCTCAGCAGTGATCTCCTGATATTATCATGTAAAAAGCAGAAGCTGCACACCATGAAGGCAATGTAACCACTTTTAAGAGCAATTTATACTGTATTTAAAATATGTTTTGAAACTAGCCAGGATGCTGAAACAAGATCTGCAATCTACCAACCTACAATTCAAGAGATAACAAACACCCTGCACACAGTCCCAAGCCCAGAAAGTTTTACAAAAGATTTCTCAACTTCATTATATTTCATTCCTCCATGTTCTAATTATATGGTTAAATACATTTGCATAATCAGATGCAATTACACTAATTGCATATATAAGCAATAATCAACCAAAAATTACTCTGAAGAAAAAAGTTTCTACTTAAGAAAATTTCTGTAATAAGAAAACACATAGGAATGCCAAGTCTAAGCAGGAGTGATATTAACATTAAACATTCCAGATAATGCAGGTGAAACAGAAGCCCTGCCAGAACATTATCAGAGTGCAGCTCTGTTGGCACATTTTAACCATGTCTTTGGTGGGGACAACAGCAAGGAACTGAAGAGGAGTTGTGCTCCTTTGTACTCAAGCCCTGGCTACAAATTACTTTGGTAAGATAGGTTTGGCTGCTGTGTTTTATTGTGTTTCACAGCAGAGGTTCAGCGAGACTTGTGGGCATCAGCTCCTGATGCTGGACTATATTCACTTCTGCTTTAATCTTTTAAAGCTGTTTATCAGTGTATGAGCATCAGAGCTGCTTTTATTTTGCAAATTACAGCTGGGAAAGCATGAGGAACAGGCAATGAGAGGCACTCAGCCCACATATCCCACAGTTTTTGCTTTCAATGATGCCACGTGCTGTGACTCACCATCTCTGCAGCAGCCCAAAGTGACCACAAACCAGCACATCCCAGCACCCAACTGCACAACGACTCTGGTGACAACCTGAGCTCAATTATAACAAATTCCATTTGTCCTTATGACAAGCATAAGGACACCCTTATGCCCTTATGTGGGGCGAGGATCCTGGCCACTGTGCCAGCCTGATCCTTGACACTGTGGCAGTGAGGGATGGGAGGATGGAGGAGGTTGGTGTGGGCAGAGAGCCCAAGCCCAGTCCTGCTGTGTGACCACCAGCCTTACTGGATGACTTGCCTCACTTCCAAGTCACCCTTGGGAAAGCAATGTGAAGGATTTGGCCTGGACAACATGGGGCCCCTACTCATGTGTCAGAGGAGAACAAAAACCCATTTCTAAAGCTGCTCTCAGCCAACACAAACTCAGACCACAGAGCCTGCCTACCCCAACCCGCTCTTCCAGTCACCATCAAGAGTGCAGGAAACACCCTAAATGCAACCTGAATGCTGCACAATGAAAGCTGATCCCCATAAATCCAATGGAAAAGAAGCCTCCCAGCCAGCACCTGTAAGAGTACTTGGTGCTACATCTTGAGGTGGGCACAGACAACATCAGCTCACAAAGGTCGATCCCATATAGAGTCAGTGCAGGAGCTGTGCCATGGAGGGAGCAGGCTCCTGGGGCTGAACATGAGCATGGGAGAGGAGGAGGAGGAAGAGGAGGACAAGTGCCATGGTTTGCTGTCACTTGCTGGGCTGACAGGCAGTGTGATTCCCAGGAGAGGAGGCAGCCGTGGCAGGGAGCACAGCTTGCTGGAGGTGGATTTAAACAGTCAGTGAGGGGGTGCTTAAAAAAAAAAAAAACAACTAAGAATGTCAGATTATATGAAAGTTGAAAGACTTAGATTATTTGTAAAATACTAACAAGTAAGAGAGTAGCCAGGCTTTATTGATTAATGAGCAAAATAACTGCTCCAGAAGCAGGGAGGCTTTCATATTTAGTGCCTTCATTGCAATAATGGCTTTCCAAACATCTCTACCATGGCAAGGTAATTGGCAGGTAAAAGAAAAAGAAGGGTTTCAGTTGTTCTAAGGGAAAGGGATTGGTCTCAGGTGAGCCATCTTCTGCTGCAATCCATAATGAACCTCAAAATTGCCAAGGAAGATGATGCAAACCCATGTATCACTGTTGTGATAAACTGAAAAGAAAGAAATCAAGAGGACCAGAACAGACTCTCAGTCTGCAGGGGCTAAGTGTAATATTCCACAACAGAATGGCCAAATCCCCACTGAAGTCTTGGGAGCAGAACCAAGCACTCAAATCAAACCTGTCTCTAAGCCAAGGCAGTCAGTTACCCGTGTCTTTGCCAGACAGCAGCAGCAGCAGGGCAGCAGCAAGCAGCCTATGGAAAGAACCTCTGTGGCACGGAGAGAAAGAAAAGGGAGTGGAAGACAAACAGAACTGAAAGCAGACTTCACAGCAATGAGCTCATGCAGAGATTTGTGTGAACAGCCACAGCACAAGGCACCTGCCCTCTGGTTTTAGTGTAAGGTCTGTTTTTTAAGCCTGGTAAACCCAGCCTGCAGCAAAGGCTCTGGAGCAACGGGGAGCCTGCCAACCAGGTAAGCCAGCTCTCACACACACACACCAATCTATCACCCTGAGGAACAGAAACCAAGTGCACAACAGCTGATCTTGTGGGACTGCATCCTGCTTCCACAGTGGAGCCCATGAGATACACTAGGAATTAAATAAGTTAAGGAGGAGGGCAGAAGCCACCTGGAGTTGTACAGACAACACTGCACATTGGCACCCAGATGTTTCCAGGACATGTCTGTCCTCCTCTCCAATTTATTAATTTCAGCAGCATATCTCAGCTCTGCATCCCTCCCCTGCACCCACTAGCACCTTCTATACTAACTGACATGGCTAACTCTGCTTTCCAGGTGCTCAAAGAATTCCTGCTGCTCAATACATGAGAATTCAATGACAGACAGCAAATCACAGCAGAACAAAGCTAGTTATTCAGTTTAAGAGCAGCATAGTGGGATCTGGGAAAGGACACATAGAGATCATCAACACAGCAAAAGAATTCTGCATCAAACACCTTTGCCAGGGTCAGATCTCACAGCACAGACCAGCACTGTTTAAACAATTGTTTAAAAAGCATCCACAACAAGCCAAACAAGCCACCAGGCAGAACAAGTTAGCATTTATACTTGTCAGGTCTTAGAGGTTTATCTTCCTCCCAGATAAAGAGAAAGCTTTCAGCTGCCTTTGAGAGATCTGGAGGTATTTCAGGGGATATATCAAGTTGCTTAGTTCTGTAAGCCAGCTGCAGTGAAAAGTCTTTTCAGCATTTTAAAAACATTAATTTCCACCTGTTCCAGGATTGCAAATCTACAATAAAAGTATAAGCACAGAACACTGCAGGCTTTCTTCTTCCCAGAAATTCAAACAGGGGTAGAGATTTCTATTCAAGGTGATCTCTGCAAAGAGTTTTAACCAGGGAAATTATCCCAGCACCCATCTCTAAATGTCCGTGGGCTGAAGGTCTTCATCAACTCTGCCAACCTGCATAGCCCCAGGCAAAGGACAAAGCACAGAACTGCACAGGGTAAAGCAAAAACAGTGAACTCGGTACGACAAGATAAATGGACTTCAAATACAGAGCTCAAAGTATCTGTTCTATTTCCACATGGATAACTTCCATCTTCTGATAATCCTCACGTCTTTGGAAACCCCAGAACTTGAAAACATGTCCTCAGATAACCTGCTCAATATCAAAGGCAGCAGCAGCAGAGAGGCTCTGGACAGAGGGAACAGGCTCTGGGGGATGAACAACAGATCCCACAGGAGTCAGAACCAGGTACACCACAACGATTACCCTTGTCGTGTACACACTACCAGCACTTGGAAATGTAAAGGGTAGCAGGCTTTCTACTTCTTTGAAGCTTTAAGCATTAGCTCTTTAAGCCTAAATGCACTTTCAAAACCCCGAGGTCAATGACTGGAGATTATCCAGGCAAAGGCTGCTGGGGAGAAAGCTGTTCTTTTGAGTCACTGCAATGCTATCTCTGAAATTTAGGCTGATGACAACTCTGAGCATTTGTCAGAGTGAAAAAGACTTTACAGCCCAAAGGGCCAACAATAGTTCCCAGGTGCAACTTTAGACAAAACACAAGTATGAAAATGTGACCCCAGGGCACCCTAATTTCACCCCAGGGAACAGGTTGACCCCAGGCTGCCCAGGCTGGGGTTCCAGGCTGCCCTGGGACACCAAAGCAGTGCCCCTGTTCTTGTGTGCTCAGGACAAGTACTGCACACTGTACTGGAGCAGCTGGGCTGTTTCTCAAGTGTGAGAAATGATGAAAAGCCACATTTCTGCACATTTCTGCAAAGCCACAGGAGCAGTGGAAAAAGGCAAGTTTCTGGTCACCAAGTCAGCAGGTGCCAGAGCAGAACGGGGAGTAAATCTGCTGGTAAGAAGGTGTCCAGACAGTTTTTGACAAGCCAGGGTTTAGTCCTGCCCCAGTGAGACACAAGGAGCAAGGGAGGC
>JAGMWU010000048.1:284723-311540 GCA_018697195.1 Certhia americana
CAGCTTTTGAACTGTCCTCATCTGGAAGGGCTTTTTGTTTAGTAACAACAGCAAAACACTAACATTATTACTATTACTACTATTACTATTATTATCATAATACTATAATGTGTTAGTACCATTCTTTTGCCTTTGAGGTTAGCAACAATAGGTAAATTAGTTAGGTAAATTTAAAAAATATTTTAAAACGGAACACAAAAAATCCCTTCTTCTGCAATTAAGAGACAAAGCAAACTAGAAAACTTTTTGAGGAAGTGACAGATTCCTCTTGACTTGAATTATCTGAGAGGAACTGTTGATAAAATCCTCCACACCTGTGACCCAAGAGATCTAGCACAGACAACTATAGAAAACTGAAAACCTACAAGCCTGTGAATTATTCTCTATTACCTGACAGAAGACACTCATAGGAAAACCATTTTTAGCTTTCCTTTAACCATTTCTGTTTAACAATAAAATCCAATTCTTCAGCTTTTTTTGAAAATCTTGCCTAATACATTTCCATAGTGCCTGTCACCTGCCATGACCTACCTGTGTTTTACAGACAGTGAGACAGTGCCTACTCACCAGGGGCCAAAACCACATTTACACAGAGGAGTTAGGAAGAGACACTCTTGCTCAGAGTCACCCAGACACCACCAGTGTGAGAATCCCAAATTTCTGATTCCCAAACTCTGCCTATTTCATGCACCTTTGTACTCTTCCTATAATGAACACACCTTTGTAAGAGTAGATCTAGAACAACACTACATGATTGCTCCTGACACATACCAAAACTGGACTCCTCCTTTCAGACCTGATTCTGACAGTCAGTGCATCCTCATTTTCAACATTTGAAGCAGTGATAAGAGTTTAGCCACATCCAGCTTAGCAAAGCCTATGCCTAAGCCAGCAGCAAAGCCCCACGTCAGCCCCTGTGTGACTCTCCCACTTTGGCTGCAGCCCAGCCACATGGGTCAAGTAAGATGCAGAGATCACACTGTGCCACTGAGTTCAGCTGATCCACCAGGAACCTACATTAATCAGGAATTAGATCAGGAATTGCCTACATTATGTTTCTCGTAGGATGACTGTGAGATCAGAGAGATGAAAGATCAGAAAGAAGAAGAAAAACCCAATAGGTTTACTTGCTATATAAAGCTTAGAGTGGATTACAAAGGAATTTCCCTAGGCTCTCAGATATGCTATTCACTTGCTTACACACGTGCATGCTTCTGAACAATCATAACACAATTTCATCAATATTTTGGCAATAGAAAAAATATAATTACACATAAATAAAAGCTGAGAACAAGGTTTTATTTGCATAGCAGTGTTGACTATTTCAGGGGGTAGCTTCCATCTGAGGGTGCTTTTACTCACTGCTGATGGCACAGGAGTTTGAGAATAGGCTCAGACTTGCACCTACACACAAAAGAGACTCATTAGAGTAGGCTGAGACAGAGCTCGAGAAGTCTAAAGCCTGAGATCACTCTGCCTGACCAGAAAGCAGAGCAAAATTTAAGTCTCACTTTGCTGTGGAATTCAGGCAAATCTCCTGGGATACACCGTATTTGCAAGATAGAGCTGTTTCCTCTTCTGTCAGATGAAACATTGCATCATGTTCTAGATGCTATTAAAAAAAAATTATCAAAAGGCAGGGATGGAAATTTTCAGCTCATCTCCACCCATCCCATTCTGGAAGCACCCAAAAGAGAATCACTTATTCTAAAAGTGACTAAGATATGAGTCATCTGATGAGTAAGCACATTGGCTCTGGAAATCTTATTCAATCCATGACCATATCCGAGCCATTTCATTACCTAAATCATTTATCCATTTTATACATTAATGCAGTAGCGCTCCAAGGCCAGGAAGAAGCTCTTGTTTCCAACACCAGGCTAATTGCAGCTTATCTTGTCCTGCTGTGATAGACAGAACACTGCCAGGAAACCCTGTGCTGAAACAGCAAAGTAAAACCTCATGGCAAGCGTGCATTATACAGTGCTCTGAAAGTCAGCTTTGGAGATGCCTCCAGCCTCAGCCAACACTTGAGTTAAGCTGTACTGGCACCAGCCACTTGTGCAGCTCAGCACCCCTGCAAGGGCAAACACAAGCCCTGTTCCTGGCAGCAGGATGCCAGCAGGGCTCTGTGCAGGCAGTGCCAGGACTGCAGCTGAACACCTTCAACACCCTCCTGTTACTCTCTCAAAAGCTCTCAAATGAAGCTGCAAAAGCATTAAGTCAAACCACTACTGAGCCTACTACGACTAAGAAATCTCTCTCCACTCTGGAGGAACATGAGCACCTCACAAAGCAAAACTGCTCAACTTCAGAAATGTCCTGTGGGATAATATGTTCACAGGCAGGGAACTGTGCTGGGGAGAAGATGTAATCCCCAAGAATCCTTCTTAACAGACCACAACAGATACCTTGATGCCTTTGAAGTGCTACCTTAAGATCCAATAACTGATCTGTGGCTGAAGTTTGTCTGCCCTCTTCCTAAAATCCTGGTGAGCACATCAGTAAGCAGGTCTGGTCTGTCCTTGGAAGGCCCCTCACACCTCAGCAGTGATGCACCCAGGGAACAGCCTGGGCACCTCCTGAAATGATGAGTCTGTTCAGCCTGTTTTATAGCCACTGCACAACCTTTCTTCAGGGCTGCTAATTTCTCTGCATTCCATCAGCACAGCACAAAAATACACTTGTAAGTGAAATAACTTCAAAGGACTAATTTAAGTTGTTCCGCTCCATTCCACTGGCATCACACTACAACCAGTGTCTTGACACAGCATTTCCACAGCTTTAAGTTTTCTGAATCTTTCAACAGACTCATAGAAGAACACAGCCAGGGTTTTCACCTGAATGGCCAGCTCTGTGAGCATCTGCCTTTACATAAACAAGGGTAAAAGAATAGAGATTTCTCACCAAGGGATGAATTTGCAATTCACCTCTGTTGGACTATATATTAACAATTGCCACCATCCACCTGCTTTCTCCCATGGAGTCAAGGCTGTTCTGCCTCCCTTTTGGCATTGAGGAAAACTTTTCATCCCTTTGCTCTAAATCCAGTGACCACAACTCAACCTCTCACAAACTCAGGTCAAATAAAAGGACTTAATCCCATAACCACAGTCAGCCTTGGCTTCACAGCTGCTGTGCTGGTGTGGCAGTGATCTTTCTTGCCTGAAATATTAGACCATGTCTGTCCATGGATCATCTTTCAACATCCCTCTTCCCTCCAAGAACTTCAAGTTTACCACAAAATAATCTACTAAAAGGGAACACGACCCACCTCTGGAAGCTCAATGGAAGAAAGCCCACACAACAGGCTGGCCTGAGGATGAAGAGGTTTATACACAAAGCAACAGCCCAGAAAAAGTTTGATGCTACCACAAAGCAGCAGCTGCCAGCACTGATGAAGAAGGATGAAAAGGTTGAAAATCTCCACAAAGGCTCCTTCCAGCTTCCTGCAGGTACAGGTAGCCAGGATAAGCTGGTTTTCAGCACCATTGCAGCAAACACTTCTGAAGCTGTAGTGGGTTGATGCTTACCCCTGGTAGGTTCAGATAGAGGTCCTTGGACTGACAGCTCAGCTGTGACCACAGCCCAGCTGCTCCTAGGATGGCACATGCACTCACTCACACCTTCCAAGACATCTGTGCACACAGGATGAAGGGAAGAGCTGCAATCCCACCAGCACATCATCATCCATTGCTCTTCATGGCAATCGAATTGGATGCACCAACAAAATCTCCAGGAGGGAGGAAAACCCAACAGCCTTCAAGAAGAGTGCACAGCAGCTCCAACACAAGTCCACTTCACACTGAGGCATACACATCCCCTCTCTCTCATGCTAAAGGCATCCTTCAAAATAAAATTACCACCTCTTCTGCTATGTTTGTAGCATCATGAGATCCATCTGTTCCCTATTGAGATAACTGCTCTGTGTCTGCCTCTGTCCAGCCACTCCCCCAAGCACTTGACAGGGCAGCAAGACTTCACTGGCCTCCTCCAGCTCCCCTGGCCATCACTCACTGGCTGCTAGAGGATTGCAGACCAGTATGGTGCCATGGCCCTTTGAATTTATGCCTCTGGAACTGGTGAAAAGGGAATTCAAGGACAGATAGATCCTCTGAGCAGACAAACAGCCATCCCTTGGGGGAAGAGAGAGGCAGGTAGAAAGTAGCTTTGTGTTTTCCTTAATCCCTTTCTCTGGGAGTTCTTTACAGAGGCCTAAGGATGGCCTCACCTCTGCAAACCCTTCCTCACAGCTGTTTGCATCTAGCCCATGGACAAGGCAGGACTGCCACCAAGGCCACCAGCAACACAATGCCACAGCTCTTTCCTGGCCACTCAATTCAGAGGGAAGCAAAGAAGCAGCAGGAAAACACCCAGGGTAAAACACTTCATAAGGACCACCAATTACAAGCCCCCCATTTCAAGCTAAGGGTTTCACTATGCACAAGTCCCAGAGAGGTTACACACCTCACACAGCTTTCTCAGCCCTTGGGAAGGCTCCTTCCATAAATTCCATAAATAAAACCCCCATAAATAAGCACATTAGTGAAGCCAATAATGAGAGAGCTCCCCAAGGATGGACCTGTGTGCAGCCACCACCATCCTGTCCCACTGCTGGCACTGGATCTGCTCCATGGAGGGGCACTGACTGCAGCCAAGGCAACTTCATTGCCACTATGTTTTAAACAACCAGAGCTCTCTGAAGTCATTAACTCATATAAACATTTCACGTCTGTTTAGGGAGCTCTATTCTTACAAGCATTCACACATGAAAAGCAATCACTGAGTGCTTTCAAGAAGAGGTTGAATCAAGAGAAGAAGAAGCTTCTGCTATAAATAGTGGAACATTTCTTGTATTTTGTGCCACGCAGTCTTTAAATCCTGTTACCTTCAACATCTGCATCTTCCCTTTAAATGTTCTGCCTCCCCATACTGCTGCTGTATTTTTCAGAAAGTCAAAGTAGACCAGAGCATTTGTGATCTGCCCAAGGGAGACTTGTCTGGCTAAAAATTTGTGCTTTCCCCTGCTTCCCTACCCTTCTCTCCTCCCTTTGCTATATCTTGACTTATAGACAATAAGTTTGAGTCAGGGTCTGTCACCAACCCTGTCTGTGTACAGCACCACAGCCATCACCCAGTATGAACCATCAACAATATAAATGCAAAATTCTGCTTGTACAGGGGCTGGCCCAAAGCTCATTGGAAAGAAATCTTCTCCAATGGCATATGGACCAGAGCCAGCATGAGCAGAAAAGCATGATTTGCAAAGGTGACTGTTTGGAGAACGCAATCATGCAAAAACCCAATCCTTCATCAGAATGTCTTTGCATTTTCAACAGACCAAAAAGAGTGTGTGCATATGTATGTATGTTTTTATCAAGTGTTTTTCACATAGGAAGCATTTTGATGCCATGGTGATGGATGCATCTTGTAAGCCTTTAAACATAACATATAGAGATAAACCTGAAGCCAATTAGGAAAACAGTATTGCTGTGCTTACATGATCCACAGCTACTCTGAAATAGACAAAAAATTAACTCCTGTGGAAAAGATCAAAACAAAAACCCAGATCCATTGTTAAACAGATTAATCAGACTCTTGGAAAGCTCATGAGGGATTGGGCTCAATCTCTGCAGCTGTTATTAGCATAAGCCCTGTACAGCAGTAACAAAAGACCTGCCTAAGTCCCATGCTCCTGTTTACTTTGCAATGAGACTCTGCTCAGGCTCACAGCATTTAACATACACACTCTTAATTAAGGGGACAGGGCAAGAGGAAGGAGTTGGCTGAAGTTTATACTGAAGCAAAACAAAAGTCTTAATGGCCCTTTTTATAAGGGTAGGTCTACCAGTAGAAGAGTAGAAGAAAACAAAACCCCAGTTCCAGCAACACCTCTCCTGATCCAGCAGAGTCTGGGCACGATGCTGTGCAGAGCTCCCACACTGCTGCAGGGCAGGGCCCCAACCCATGTACAGCAAGAGCCAGTCCCTTCCCAGGGAGATGATGCCATGTCAGGGACAGAGGGGAGCCAGGGATGAGCATGTACAAAGTAAGGAAAAGCATACTGTGTTGGCTGGAATGAGCCTGGAGTGGATGGAGCACCATCCAGCTCAGGGCTGGGGAGGCCAGGCACAGCCAGAGATGAACTCAGGGCAGGAAAGCTCCTGCTCACCAGTGCAGCAAAGGTCCAGCCAAGAGAAACGAGGCTCAGCACAACTGCAGAGTGGTTCTCACAGCTGCAGGGACTGGATGGGCCCCATGTGTGCCACTGGCTCCAGGGAGAGGCTGCAGGGACGTGCTGTGGGAAATGGGTTAATGGCATCCAGAGTGAGATGTCTGCACAAGAGAGCTGACAGGTAAATGAAGCAGGGGAATGACAGCCTGCTGAGAAACACCATCCTGCACCCCTCGTTGGGCGTCAATCACGCGCTCCCCAAAAATCCCCAAATTAGAATCAAATACGACGACGCCACCTCCAGAACAGAAATTATTCATTCCTTAAAAAGCATTTTAATACATCTCTCTTATGACTCTTCCATTCCTCTCCAGGCCCACTCACTCCTCTCCCGCAGAGGAGTCATTTGATGAAGGAACTTTTCTGATTGCAGCATTCTGCAAAATTGTTTTGTAGAAGGGTTAAATGAGTGTACTCCTGCAGGGATGGCCAGTGTCAGAGGAAAGGGCCTGCAGTTACGACAGTGACAGCAAGGGAGAGGGGATTCCTCCCATTGCAACTGAGCATGACATCTACTTTTCTGAAGGCAGGGGGAGTCCTGCCACCCCTTCCACTGTGATTTTATCATACTGTTTTTCAAAAGGTGCAGATTGGAACTAAGTAAGTATCTCAACACATGCTTCATATGCTTAAGTCTTGTTAAAGCTAAGCAAATGCTTAAGGACATGTATTGTTTCAGGAAGCACTGCTGGATGGGATCTGTGCTTTGCTCACGACCAGGCTTCACGTGAATCCAAGAGGTTTTCCAGGTACAACTCAGGGACCTGGGCAGAGATGTGGGTGCATGGTCTCACATGCAATAACATCCAACAGTGGGTCCAGGGAGCATGTGGAGCCAGCAGTTCCTGGAGTGTGCCCTGAGAGCCCATGAATTCAAAACCAGTTGTATGGCAGGGGCAGATAAGAGCCACTTTGTTTTTTAACTGCACTTCTCTATTCCAGCCTGGAGGAGGAACCACAGAAGCAGTGAAGAAACATTGTAGAAGTCCCTGCTGGCAGCCCAATGCTTGGGAAGTTTAAACTCCTGACTGTCATAACTTCATCAAACAGAGTCAGACATGTTAACCCCACCTTGCTGCTTCTCCACAAACTGGGGCCAGCAAGTTCTCGTGCTGGGGCTGGGAGGACTGAGCCATCACTAAGCATCTCCCAGGCCCAGATCTCACTCAATTCCCCTGGTGCTTGCACCAGGCGCCACACTGTCACCTTCCACTGCTCAAACTCCCATTGTCCATAAACCAGCTGCAGCACCTGCATCTCCTGAAGCATTTACCTGGAACAAATGCCACATTAGACTCTGCTGAAGCACTGCTTGGTGAAGACTATAGAGAGCCATAACATCAAACAGAAGGTTTCAAGTGGTAATTAATCAGCTACAATAATAAATAATACATATACTTTCAAGTGTTTACTAATTTCCCGAATGTCTCCCATAAATATCTATCCAATAAAGCACACTTTGAACAATGACACTTGTATCTTTTCCCTCCTGAGCTAACTCTGTGCTATTTACTTAAAGTAGAAAATTCTGTAGGAGAAAGGTTAAAAGGTAACAGAATTTTGGAAGTAGCCTGAGCATTCAAATTTGCTCCGAACAAAGAATACTTAATACCAGTATTTAAACTTTTTCTCAGTCTTACCTTATTTTATGGACAAAGTTTATACACCTGTTTTAATCCATTCAGTCAGTCAGGCTGCTGATCTACAGCTCTCTTCAGCAAGTGTCACATGTGATGCTTGCTGGTCAGGCTGCACTCCTGCCATAGGGCACAGCTGGCCTATGCAGCCTCATGGAAACCAGCACCAAGATAAAATCCTGACCTCAAAAACACAGACCAAGAAATCTCCACTGAAGTACAAGAGTTTTGCTTTTAATGCAGATGGGATTTCTGGTTCAGAAACAAAGTGTTGTGTTAAAAAGTAATAGTCAAAAAATTAGCACAGATCTCCCCCCAAAAAAGGAAACCAGGGCAGTGAAAACAGCTGGCATGCTCTCCACAGCCTTTGGCATTTGCCTGAAATGGCTGGAAAAGGTCAGTGTCATTTTGCTCTTAGCAAGGTCTAGACAAGCTTCAGCCCTTTGTGGACAGCTGGCCAGTTTGACAGGGATTCATTCATGTGGGCCCCAGAGCCCTGAGGACACACCAGCACAGGCAGGCAGGACCAGGAGATGCTCACCACCACCATCCTCCCAGGGAAGCTCCTGGGTTCCACACTGGCCTCAGTCTCCTCTCCACCACAGCCCAGGGACATTCAGCTATAATCACCCATCCCACCGGGGCTGACCAGACTTGTAAGCTACAAATTTACCAGGAAGGTGCAAAAAAACCTACCTTAATATTCCAGCTGGTACCTAATCCCTTCAACTCTCCTGGAGAGGTGCTTTTCATTTCCAAAAAGAACCATGAGTTACTGTTCTTGCCAGTGTAGTTAATCAGAGCAGCAAAGCCTCTTTTCACCGTGCAAGGCCCAGGTGACTATCTCCAAGGGATTAGCTGTTACCACATTTAGTTCAGTCAAGGATTTATCTCAGCCATGTTCACAAAGGCAGACTGTGAAGAAATTCGGCAGCTGAATTCCTGAGGACTGATACCTTGAGCAGCCGCAGGGCTTGGAGCCCACCCAGGAAAGGCATGGAATGGTAATTGGTAGGAGTAGGGGGATTTTTACCCCTCTCCAGCACAAGAAGACAGGGCAAGAGACAGCTGTCTCTATCTTTATTCCCTCTTTTTGAGGGATAAAGCCACTGTCGGCTTCCAGCCAAGGGATGACAGGAGGGTGAAGGAGCAGCAGGGGTAAGGGAGACAGGGGCAGGAGAGAGAAGATTTTCAAAGCCCTCCAGGCCAGGCACCAAGTCTCTGTGCTGATGGTCACAGCAGCTGCTGTCATGGACATGTGGTTGCCAAAATCATGAAATGTATTCCAGAGAGCCTCTGAAAAGTCCACAGGGTGGAACAACTGGACTTGTGCCACCAGCTTTAATCTGGAGCTCAGTGAGGCTCTGCTAAGCACTGCGAACCAGGAGCAGGGCTAAGGAGGGACTGGTGTTTGCAGTCACCTTGAAGGTTTCAGAGCAGACCACCAGTTAAGCATCCAAGCTCTT
The DNA here is from genome assembly GCA_018697195.1 of Certhia americana. Classification (NCBI taxonomy): domain Eukaryota; kingdom Metazoa; phylum Chordata; class Aves; order Passeriformes; family Certhiidae; genus Certhia; species Certhia americana. The sequence goes on from JAGMWU010000048.1 coordinate 294,062, forward strand.
CTCAAACCAGTGAGACCTTCCATCTATGAAGAGGAATCCTAAAAATGTCCTAAAAATCTAGACTTTGTGCATTGACCAAGCATTTTGATTCCTAACTTGCTGCCTGCTCCAACCTCTTGAGCAATGGCTCAGGTTTTCACTAGTGCCAAGGACTGAAGCTTTGGGACTGCTTCTTAAACTCTTCACCAGAGCAGAGGGAAATTCATATTTTCCCTCTTGCTCATCAAGAAAGCAGGCTGGGTTGGGGCTGGAAAGATTTACAAAGCCCTGGGCACACAAGGGTAAGAAATTCCACTGTAATGCTGCCTCCCCTGCTCCCCCAGCTCACAGGGGGCTCTGCTGGCATCTCACACCAGCTGGCTGAGCACTCTGCCTGCATTGTGCCAACACTGTCGCCTGAACCCTGGAGAGAGCTCTTCTAACAGCAATGTCAAGTGGGTGAACAAAGAAATATCAGAAAACAGGGCTGGAAGGAGAATGCCTGAAGATATCAGTGAGCGGGCATCACTGGGCACTTAGAAGAATGACAAAAGCAATTTTCACAAATGGAGGGGTGAAATAAAGGAGAAATGAGAGTGAAGATTGAAAACAATTTCCTACTGTTTGGCATGCTCTAAAATTAGTGCTGTAATAGATCTCATCAGCCAGCATTTATTTTCCATTCTGAAGACAAGAATTCAAATAAGCTGCAGCAAGAGAAGCACTTGCTTAGCTGAACAGCCTTGAACACAGGCAGCAGCACAAACCAGGCAGTTCAAACCCAGATGGATCTTGCTTGGGGCTTTCAAAAGGGAAAACTCAAGCTGGAGATCGACTTTCCTTGACCAGATTACAACCCCACCAGTAGAGAGGTGGCAGAGCCTCTGGAGCAGGAGGGGACAGGCTGCCCATGGCAGACTTGCTCCAGAGATTTGCTGCATTCATACAACTGTAGGAGATAACTGAGGGAACCTCAAAGTTACACTGCCTGGAAAGGACCTGAGGCAACAGGTAATACACTCTGCTTTGGGAAACCCCTGCTGTTAATTGTCCTGATGGCTCTGCCAGGTGAGCCCCAGAGCCCTGGAGGGGCTGGGAGGGACTCCCTACAGGGAATCCCCAACAGCTCCAACATTTTGCTGTGACTGCCCAGGGGCACAGGGCCAGTTCTTGCCTGGCTGAACTCAAACTCTGTCCCCAGAACTGGAACATGGGTCACCAGACCCCAGGTGGAAATGCTGGCACACACCCATACCCCACTTGCTGCTGGGCTGATCTGCATGTCTTGGGGACCAGGCCCACAAAGCTTGGCACAAACAAATGTGATGTGGGTTTGAATTCAAAAAGCAAACAGCAAATCACTACAGGCCTCATCTGGCTGCTCCCATGGCTACACTGCCTCCTCCAAGCACGCACATACATGTAAAGGTATTTTACATACAGGGTACCTGTGGAGTACCAGGGACACAGAGCAGTGCCTGGGGAGCTCTGGAAAAGCCCCCAGACTCAGCTGGGAGCAGCAGTGGAAGCACTGATGTGACACACCCACTGCTCTTTCAAAGTTTAAGAACAAATCCCTGATGGCAGAGGAGATCTGGCAGGATCACGCAGCTATGAGGTGTCAGAGATATTTCAGGCAGCCATTCCTGAAATATATTTCCATGCAGAAACCCAGAAAAAGTCACTCCCTCACTCCCCCAGCTGCCTCTCTTTGCATTACTGCTAACATGGATGTGACTCACTAGAGCTGGGTTTATATTAAACTTCAGAAACAGATTGTTTGGCTGTTATGTAAATCCAGTAAATGTTAAAACACCAGAATAAATCAGTTAGGCAGTTACCACTGCCAGCTCTCCAAGGGACTGATTTTTTTAAAAGGTAGAGGTGGTAAGAGATGAGGGGGAAACAATAACAACAACAACAACAACGATAATAACAGTAATAGTATCACCACAGCCCTTCAGCACTTTTCACGGAGAGCTGGGCCAGTGGCTGCAGTGCCCCCCCCACTACTGATGGCAGTGTCCTGCCCAGCCATACAAAGGCAAATCCCCCAAATTCTGCTGTGCACAGGTCATGCAGCATCACCTGCACAGAACACAAACTCTGTGGCAGCAGAAGTGACTCCTTATCACACCACTTGAAACAGCAGTGTGACCTCGGGGGAGGTCAGTATGTATGACAGCACTGATGCTAGGGTTATCAGCCATATCATGCTTTAAAATAAAATAAGCCCCAAACGAGGAATGAAGATTGTTCTTCCCATCCTGTCACTGGGAAGGAGGCTCTTCTTTAGGAGCTGCCTCTCTCCTATGGTGCAGAGGACATCTGCCACTCAGAGCACTGTCTCCTGCTCACAGTGACATCAGCAAGCCAGCACAGGAACAGATTTTAAAATTTGCAAACACAAGTATTTTTACCCGAAACCTGACTCCAGGTTTATAAACAGTCTATGGGCCAAAGGATTAGTCAGAAAAATTATCTGGCAAATAATCTGCAAGCATAAGCAAAACCAGAGCATATCACCATCTGCTCATGGGTAACACCTAAGGCAGAAATGAGGAACCTTCAAATTAAACCCTTCACTTTGTATGTAATTGTTGATAACCAGGCCATTGCACTCAAAATGCTCCCATGGCTACATTAGCAACCAAAAAAGGAAGCAGGTAGAAATTAGGACCCCAAATCTTAGTTGAAGTGTAAAGCATGTTGGCTGAGCTGCCACATGTGTACCATGGCCTACACAGCCCAGACCAAACCCCTACTCAGTTTCAAAAGCAGCTGCAGCCTGTGGGTCTCTACAAATGTGAGCCCCTCAGGGATTTCCACACCACTTGGCACATCTGGACAGGTAGATCTGGGCAGGAGACAGTGACCTGCCCAGCCCGTGCACTGGCAGAGCACAAGTTCCATTTCCAGCTGCCCTGGAGTTGAGACTGCAGAGCAATATCATCACAGCACTGAAATGATCTCCGAGCTGTGTTTAATTAAACATAGTCTGGGAAAGTCTCTGCTTTTGTTAAACACTGCCTCAAAAGAAAAGGGCTGAGTAATTCACCAGTGGGGAAAAAACACACTCTTTAGCTACAAGGTGTTATTATTATAGGCTTAATATCAAAATGGCTTGTTCAGTTTATTAGGCTGGAGCAAACAGTCCCACCCTAGGCAAGACTGATACTACAGCTCTGTTATTTCACACTTCCATAAGCACTCAAGGTTTGTATGGAGAGGAATCTCCTGTCTGGAGAGGGAAGGCATTGATTTGCCCCAGGCTTCCATGGCCCAGTAAAACTGGTCAGACAGACAGCAGAGGAGTTGTGTCTGTACTGGGCACCAGCAGGAATGGCAGCCTGTGCTGCAGCAAGGGCGGTGAAACTGGTGGTGGGAATTATCTCCCTGACTGGGACCAGTAGCAACACAGGTGGGTGGCTGCAGCAACTCCACACACAATGGCACAAGCACAAGCCATCAGGGAAACACTCCACAGGTCTCCTGAACACTAAGGCCACTGACCTCACACCCTGATTAACCCAGGAGTGCTGGCTTCCTCCTTCTGCAGAACAGATGTGATCATCGACATGCAGGGGAAAAGGTTTTGGAGCAGAGGGCTGAGCAGAGCTTAAGTTACGGCTCCTGACAGCCCACAGCAGCAGCCAAGGATTGCTCCATGGCTCTGCAGCACGGTGGGGTTGGTGATGCATTGCTGCCTCCAGCACCTGCTCACCTGCCTGCAGGTGCAGCCAACCACAGGCTGACCCCTGACCCCCAAGTAGTTGCAAATAGTAATTGTAAGTACCTGAGACTTTCAAGACACCAAGACATTAAAGGCTCTTTTTTGAGTATTTGGTGCAGTAGAAGCTTTCACTTCTCAAGTTGAAAAACAAACTCTTTCTCTGTCTTTTATTTGTTAATTAAATGTGTTCATTGTATTCAGATCTCATTTTTTGTGCATAATGTTTTGCCCATCTGTTTGATTAAAAAAGAACCCAACCACCCAGCTTCATTAAGCTAATTGGATGCATTCAGCCTTTGGTTAATATTCTGAAGAACTTTACAATTATTCTCCCCAGTTATTAAATCTCCTCTGAGGATCTTATTTTCTGTATAGACTCTTTACCAGCCAGCACTCGAGCCAGACTCCACTTGCCCACTCCTTACCCACATGCAAACATCCCACCAACTCCTTCAATGGTTTGTGATCTAAGACATGGAGATAAATCTGTGCCTTGATCTGACACTCTTCAGCTCACCCTAACGACAAAACATAGCATCTTCCTCCCTCTGTGCAAGAGGGTTCCTGCAGGTGGATGATGAAGCATTAAAGAGACAACTACAAATTCTGAGTCCTGTGGGAGCTCCCACAAGAACTTTTAAGGGAAAAACAGTCTCAGAAAGGGTCAGGACCACAGTCCAAAGTGGACCATCCTAGAAGATGAAAAGTGACACCAGCTGTACCAGTGTAGCAATGGCTTGGCTTGTGGCCTCATGTGAGTGAGCCAAGTGAGCCTTGCTGGCAGTGCACTGAAGGGGTCTAAGCTCTCTTAGGGATCAGGTTTCTGTATAATTTGTGGTCAGGCAACCTACCTGCCTCCAAGGTGTCCCCAAGCTCTCTGCTCCGCCACAGAGAACATGCAGTGGCTCTGAGGCTTCGTCTTCATACACCCCACCATCACTGTCCATTGCTTCTCCAAATAACCCATATTTTGGCCAGCAGCGCTGTCCAGCAGCCCAGCCCTGAATCAGAGCAGTCCCTGCTGACCCTCAGAAGTGGTCACAGGACAAAGATTCCCCAGGACTAAGCATCAAGGGCAGGAAAAGGGAAAGAATGGCACCAGAATGATGGCAGGAAACAGACTGAAGGTGAGAGAAGCAGCATAAGCCACCTTGACCTGGAATGAGCAGAAGTAATGACTGGAGCCCCTCACTTTTCCCTCACCATAACATCTTCCCCTTCTACCTTGACATCCATTTCCTTGAAAACTTGTAATAAATCATTGTAGCCCTTACCACTGCAAGATACTTAAGTCCAGGAGGGCTCCAGCAGCTGATGGATTGCAGAGTGAGAGACAGGACTGACAGACAGACTCACACAGCAGGTATCCAGCTTGTATTTCACACAGGGTCTTGTTTCAGAAGGAAAACAGATTAAATTAATTTATTTATTTTACAGAAAGCTCTGATTTACATGTTTCTAGTCCTACCCAGCCTTAGCTGACACCACGACCTTCCATGCTGAGAGGGAGCTGCAAGAGATGAAACTTTCCCCACATGTGAATTATGGAACTGTGACTACTGTCCCTTCCTGAACCAGCACCAAGTCTGAGATGTAGGTCAAGAGCTCCTAGAAAACAAGCCAGCAGATCATTTATAGGAAAAGCCATACTGAGTCAAGCCCTGGACCCACCCTGCCCTGATTTCTGCCTCTAACAGGGGCCAGCAGTGGATGTTGGGAGGAGTGCTGCAGCAGAAACTAAGAGCTTAAAAATAGTTCTGATAATGAGGAAAAGTTTAGAGTTTGGCCTCCTGACAGCACCTCCTAGCTTCAAACAGTCACTCAGGGAGCCTTGACAGAACATCTCTGAATTTGTCTACAACCAATTTGAAGCTATTTTTTCAGTCTCCATAACACTGTAGGGAACTGAGCTCTGCAACATGACAAACACTGCACAGGAAGCACTATTTGTGCCACACCTGCCAGTCAAACAGGGGAGTTCAGGCATCCCAACACCAATTCCACAGTGTCAGAGGGTAAACCACACACCCCCAGTGCACCCAGGGTCAGCAGGAAGCCAGCACAGGCACTCTGTACAGCACTACAGGGCCAGGATAGAAAATGACCTCTTCTACTTGTTTCTGCAATCCCAGCCAGCCTCTACTATTTGTATTTAAAGAAAACAGCCAGTTTCCATTCTCTTGTTATAAAAGGTGGTTACACTTGCAAAAAATCACTTGGTAGTAAGTCAAGGGAAGGAGGAAGAAATTCAGAGGTTGAGGCAGCTGTGATTTGACATGGGCTGACCTGGCACCTGAGGAGAACCTTAATGACATTTCCTTCCAGCCAGCCTGTTCTCCTTGGTTCACACACTGTAATTAGCTTTCCCTTTTTTAACATCCAGGCAGAAAGCCTAGACCACACTAGAAAATTTGGCCACATTATAACAACTTTTCAATAGCCTGGCAACAGCATCAATTAATAGAGAGCTCACTGCCCTACTGTGCTTAATGCTTTAAGAAAGGCAAGGTTTCAAAGAGCTTAGAATCAAAGCAGGCTTTAAAAATAGAGTTTAAATGTAGTTTAACTTGGCAGGCAGGTAAACACCACACAGCTGCTTGTTCACAGATCCCTCTCCAGGAAAAGGGGAGAGAACTAAGGGGGAAAAAATGTAAAATTTGTGAGTTGAGATAAAAACAGTTTAATAGGATATAAAAAGAAGACAAAATTATTAATAACAATTTATTTAGAATATACAAAACAAGTGATGCACAATGCAATTGGTGACACCTGCAGACCTGTCAGGCAGCTCTCCCTCCAGCTGATACACTGCAGGCAAGGTGGGATAATGCACAGCATTTGTGGAATCTTATTCAGCTAGAGTGAACAGCTCTGCAGCCCTTCAGAGAGGGGAGGGATATGAGATGAGGCTTCATTCACAACTCTGCCTCCCTCCCTGAAGACATGGCCTTCCCCTGGGGACACAGTCAAAATGAAAGAGAGTGCACAAAGAGCTGGGTCTGAGGTCCTGGGAAACATAAAAGAAGCTGCTCTTCTGCATCTCTCATCACCAGCAACATTTCTTTAACTTAGCCTTCAAGGGAAATTACAGTTGCCAAGGACTAACTCGGACTGTTCCCTAAGTGCCACCAAGAAGGTGAGCTCTGCTACACATAGTCTGAGGTATGCCTAAATCAAGAAATAAGTAGGGTTGGAAAATTAATGTTCTTAGTCAAACTTGAAAGCAGTGCTGGCTCTCAGCCAGGAGTTACTCCAGATGTGCTCCATGTCCTGCATCCTGCCTGGGCTTTGGCTCCTCAATGTTCTCCTCAGACATGTCTCCAGCAGGGACAATGACCTTGTCTATCTGTGAAAGGGTCACGGGTCCCAACACAAAAAACACAAGGCTGCAGATTTCCAATCCTAGCGCTTCAATTCCCCGAATTCTATTTTTTTTTTCAGGCTGAATCCATCTCATGCCAGAGATTCCAGTCATATTCCTGAATGCCTGTTCAGAGAAATAGGTCAGTACCCATGGGAGGGGGTGCACCATCCCAGCCAGGCTTTTGGGAAGAAGGCAGCAACTTCACAGGGAAAGCTGTCCCCCATGAACCCCAGTAAGGCAATGAGGTGGTGGCTGCTCCCATCTCCCTTCCACCTGATGAACAGTGTGATCCAGCTGATCTGTGCCAAAGCTGCCAACAGCAGTAGCAGCCCCACAGCATTATGTGAACTATGGATTTTCATCCTCCAAAGCCCTTAACACCCACAAAAACAAAAATCTCTTCAGTGGTATCTCCTTGGGATCAGCCAATGTACCAGACAGCCCAGAGCCCAGAAGGATGCACTTGCCTATGAGAGACCTGCAGCAACACACAAATGCACTACAGAGGGGACATCCACCCTGAAATTCACTCCTCTCACTCCCAAGCTTCCTTGTTTTCTTTAAGATTATGTCTGCAGCTAAATGAACAAATTACAGCAGAAAGTTTACTCTTAATTTGTCCCTTGGGTGTTTTGCTGACCCTACCAAGAACTACATTTAAATGTGCAATTTCCTGGCTAGACTCATTTGCAGTCCCTCCCCCCGGCTGCCTGTGCAAATCTGGCCCAGAATCCAATTAGCTACTACCACCCTTTAAATCAAAGGAATTACACTCAAACACGAAAAATAAAATTAAAGATTTTAATTACATGATTATTATATGTCTAAATACTTACAATTCCCATGTTTTCTGGCAGGTGGTCTCAAAAGGCTAGAAAACGACAAGTTTCCAAAGCAGACAAAATTGTAGCCAGAACAAATAAATTGACAGGAGACTCTGCCCAGCCCTATCACCAGAGCATATTTGGTTTGACACACTGCAGATCTGGATGTAGGACCTGCCTGGCACCATGGAAGGAGCAGCTGCTTCCCAGCACCTGTGAGAGGTACGGGGAACCCAAAGGCTCGCAGCTTCTCACATGAAGGAGCAGCTGCATTCCATCTGGCATTAATCTGCTTTCATCAGCATCAGCACCACCCTACCCAATGCCTAAGAGGTGTTCCCATTGTAGATTCCAAAGCAAAGGAACTGGTTTGCTTTTGAGAGTTTGCTGGTTCACACTTAGTCCTTGCTAGGTTCAGGAGGTCCCAGTGACATCCAACAGTGCTCCCAGCTGTGCACAGGAGCAAGGCAAGGAGGATGTGGATTCCCAAGGCCATACAGTCCAGGGGCACAACAGAGGGGTGTTCTGTTCCTTTCCCTCTCACATCTCTTAAGGCTCCAGTTTTTACAGGTCAGGTTCCCAACTGTGTGATGCTGTGGCTGTTCAGACTTAACAGTGACCTCAGAGAATCTTCAGTGTCCCTTCTGGACAGGCTTTCTATCCCCCCTCCAGCTCACCAGCCCATGCTCCAGCTCTTGGCTTCCTGCCTGCCTCCAGGAGCTGCTCAGCAGATTCCCCCAAATCCTTTGGCTCTGGTCAATGTCCACAGGACTGTCCAGCCAAGGGGATGGGGCTGTGCAGGGCAGGAAGAGCCAGGCACTGTTAGGTTGGAAGACATCAGGAGAGCTGATGTTACTTGTGGCTCAAACTTTCCAACTACCAGCACAGCCCAGCTTGGGAGATGCCAGGGCCACAGAGAAGTTCAGAGGAAGTCAAGGATTTTGGAACAGCCAAGTCGCTGCTGGAAATGGTGTTTCTCAATGTCAGCACATAAGGAGTGGCTAGGATGACTTTGCTTCAACTGTCAGGTGCAAACAAGGTTCAGCTCAGTGCAACCCAAACAGTGCCTGCTCCAGGAAAGCACAGGGGCTTCGTTGGCCCTTCAGGAGCCATAGCTGCCACCAATCCAGATTACTGCAGGAATTCCACATACGAGCTAAACAACTCCTATGTTGGATAGCTCAGCCTCCTGGGAAGTGGAGCAGGAAGGAGTTCAGTGTGAGGCACAGGCTTTTTGCCAAGAATGTACAACTGCAGAGGCAGCAAACGATGCACAGGCCATGGCAGTGGAAGGGACAGCTCCAGAGAGGCTCAAATCAGTACATGTGGTGGGACAGGGATTTGCTACAGGAGGGAGTACTGCCAAAATAAATGTATTAAAACACAATGATACTCTTTCTTCACTGACTCCCCAACTCCATGCCCTTCCTTTTAAGGAGAACAGATAGACAAGGACACAGACGGGGCTGTCAGACACTTTTGAAGAAAGCCATCAGCTAGGAAAACCAAATTCCCCAGAAGAAGAGCAACTCTGAGCCATCTTCCCCTTCTTTTCCAGGCAGCTACACTGACAACTTGAAAAACACTCTGCAGAGCTCCCTAACCAGTTTGATGGTGAAATGTCAGCACATTTCTAGGTTAATAAAAGCTGGGGCATGGGAGGAGACAGGAAAGGAAGGAGATTGATTGTCTTAGACAAAGAGATTGGAATGGATTTCACAGCAGGAGAAGGTTTCAGGGCAAGGAAAAATTTATTCATACCTAAAGAGCATGGAATATTAAAGACTCTGGGTTTCATTTCCTCCACAAGGCCTTAGTGGAATGAGACTCTCAGCACTTTTCAGTAACCACAAAACATCCTCAATGAATCCAGGTGGTTTTATCCAGCTCACAGCAAAACCTCAAAAATACCTTGGCACTGCAGCCATGGCAAAAGCAGGAGGCTGGAGCAGCCACTGCATGGAGCAAACAAGGGAGAGCAGAGAGAGCCAGGGATCCCCCTGGGGATGAGGGGAGGGGGCTTCCCTGGGATACTGGGCAGGGACCGAGCCAAAGGCAACCCAGCAACATCCTGCTTTTGGAGTCAAATAAAAGGCATCTCTTTAGATAATTTAATGCTCTGTGCATCCCCAGAGCATCTGCCATTTTTTGACTTGGTTGTGGAGGCTTATTTTCCATTACTGTGGCACTTCAGACACTGTTATCACCTGGGCCTGATGCTTCACAGAGAAAATGCTGGTCCCTGCTGTGAAGTTTGCTCTTAACACAATAAACAATGAGGCAAGCAGGCAGATGTTTGGATAAGAACAAGGAAAGCTGTATTGCTTTTGTTCTTTCCTTTGGTGGCTGAGAGGATGTGCCACAGAAGAAATCAGTTCCCACATACTGTTACTGTCCTCTTGCATCTGTGATAATCGTTCTGCATGGAAGACAGATCCAGTGGCATTCCAATGGAGCACAGACACTTTTCAGCTCCTTGGAAACAGCAAACTCTGAAAATTAACCAAAAATACCAGTTCCATTCTGCATTCAGACTTAAATCAATCTATCTATCTGGCATTAAGGCATGGACTCCCAGCATTTGCTATGAATAAAGCATGCCTTTTCACCATTCTTCAGGGCAAATTACAAACACTGCTCACATCAAACTGCATGAGAAAAGAAAGCAGAAGCCTGATCAGAGTGTGGAAACACCCTGGAAGAGATGCCTGATCTCTCTAACCTGGAAATGCACATTAATAACACAGCTGAGAACACTGAATTTCATGCCCACTGTTACCACAGGACAAGCTGAGGCAGAGGCCCTTGTTCTCACTGTTATAACAAAACACACCCTGAACGTTTCTGTTCCCCCTTCACTCAGCAAGGATTGGCCTAACAACCTTCACTTGGACATCTTTCACTTTTCCAGCCCCATCTTTCAGCCTGGAGATGAGATGCTGACACATAAGGGCTAAAAGACTCATCTCAGGTCTGTTTTACACTCTGCCTTCTAGCCCCAGATATCATTAACCTTTGTCAGTCAAGCTGCCTGACAGCTACAGAAAGGTTAATCCAGATTTCAGCATCAAAGTACCTCATCAGCGAGAGGTCAGCAGATGAATTTCCTGTCCTCATACTGCCACCTGAAGCAGGCACACCATTAGCAAGCAGACCAAAACCCCTGGTTCCAGCACAAACAATATCCCAGAACAGCACTACCCAAACAGCATTTCTAAAACCAGGTGTTAGGAAGTGTTTCCTAACAAGTGTTTGGTTTCCACATGTGTACTGTAATAATTTGTCATAGGAACACTGCACCAAGTCCTACTGCCTTTCAAGTACCTTGATTTCTTTAGTATAGGGTTACCACCTTCTATACATCACCAGTATCCAAACCCAGTTCTCTCTCCTTCCCTCCCAGTTTTTCTGCACAAAAGACAGGGGAGGAAGCTCTAAAGCAATAGAATACACTTCTCCAAGGCAGCACTCAACTCACTGAGAGGCAAACTCATCCTTTTTCTTCCATGCTACAGAAAAGAAGCCTCCTTCCCCAGTGGAGCTGTGGTTCATCCTCAGATCACATCCCTGCCAGGCTCTTTATGAGGAGGCCTCTCACACATCTTTCAGCTTCTTGTCCACACCACAGTCAAGACTCCATGGGCTGGGCTAGAATGAGGGAGAGGGAGGGTCTGGTAGCACATAACCAGCATGAAGCAACAGCTACAGACTCTCTTCTAGGCAGGGGTCCCTTTAAGCACCCTAAATTCTCTCTGAGAGACCATGTTAAAGCAGCAGAGCAGACTAAGGCCACCAGCAGCACCCAGCACACAAGGAGGTCCAGGAGCAGGAGAAAAACTCTGACAATGCCTGCGTGCTGCCAGTACCATGGTGATAAGCACAAAGGCAGGAGGCAGTCGAGAGTAACTTTGACAGAGGTGGACACAACAGCAAGACAGCAGGGGAGCTGTGATAATTAGAGCCAACCCCAGGTAGGTACACACATGCACACACTACTCTACAAAGCTGTGCTGCCTTAGGTTTTTTTGCTACTGCTGCCCAATTCCTTCAGCTTTATCTACCGTAGATGTGACAGCCTCTAACCGTGGGCTTCAGAGGACTGTGTCTATGTTATTTGTGTACAGCAAATCCATTCTCAGCAATTCTTTTGAGGGTTTAGGACTCACTTCTGTCCTATAGAATGGAAATCTGAACTACTGCCAGGAGTGGGGAAGAAGAGACAGGTACCCATGATAAAGTCTCATGACCGCAAAACAGTCTTTGAGTTAATAAATACACTCTACAAAAATGAAGCAAAACCAAGACAAACTATGGAGTGGGTGGTCCGAGCTCTGCTGCACTCACAAGACTGCAAGACAAAATTGTGACCAGTCTCTGCAGCAGAGGCACAGCTGAGGAACAGCAGGAGGAGAACAGCAGCACCTGACTGGGAGCACTGCTCCAGCACAGCACTGTCACCCACAGTCCAGGTCACCAGGGTAGGATGATCACTCATCCCTTGGTACCACTGATTCCCACTCTCACCTCAACTCCAATCAGTCACAAATACAACACTAACACATCCTCAGAAAGTGTTATTTAGCCTCGGTTTCCCCAGCACTTAATGCTCTGTCCTCACAAGGTCACAAAATCACAGATTTATTTGGCTGCAAAAAACAATCAGCACAAATATTTATGGGATATTGCACAGGAACTGCAGGCTTCAGAGAGCTGCTCTCTTCCACCTTGGCACAGTGCTCTGTGCTCAATACAGGCTCCTCTGCCCCATCCCTGCTCTGCAGCAACAACTCCTACCAACATCCCAGCTCTAAAAAGAACGGGACACAGTCCTTACTTACACTGCTGTGAGTGAGTGGAAACCACTGGAGACAGGGAATTGCAGGAGGCAGCAAAAAAAGTGAGGCCATGAATTTGGCTCCACTGCCCTCAGGGAAACAGATGCCACTCGACACCAGTACCAGCAGAAAGAAAAGCTGGACTTTCATGGCTCTTCTGCTTGTCCAAAACATACACATGGCTGCTGTGCGGAGACTACAGCACAGGAACAGGAAAAAGGAGATGTCTGCATCTCAGAAAGACACATATTCAAGTGCTGCTCCAGCACATCACAGCCTTGCTGTTTACACTCACACCAGAATAATTACAGCAGTCACTGTTAACTACCTAACAACTTCACCATCAATTCTCTGAACAATACTGAAGAATTCATCACAACATTTCACAGCCACCTCTGCAGAAACACTGAAATCACCCCAGACACAAGCAGTCTAAATTAATCCTACATGGATTCTAGCAAAAAGAACTATTTCAGCAGTACTCACCCAAAACCAACACCTTCCCAGGGCTGCAACCCAAAAGAAACAAGTCCTCAACAAACCACACCTTATGCACAAAGCATGACTCAGCTCATGCACTGGGCCATCAAGAAATAAAATACAAGAGTTCATACTCGGCCAGGTTCACTCCCTAAAACAGCAGCTTTGAGGGATATGAAGCTCCCAGCTGCCATGGGACAGCCCTCCCTTTCAGCTGCCAGCCTCAGCTCACTGAGAAGCTGTGTCCTCAAAAGGGTTTGGGCTTTCAGGAGAACTTCCCCATCCAGGGACACCAGCACCTGAAAACAACAAACAAAATTTCTCCTGTATCAGGTACTTGACAGATACGACATTTGTGCTTCTTCCTCTGTTTCTATCCATACCACTTGTGCCAAAAATATAAAACAAAGTAAATATCTAATATATAAAACAGGTATGAATATAGAAAATGTATAATAAAACTGAAGAGTGCAATGAAACACAAAAATCTTTCTAAAAACTTAAACCAGTAGAAAAAGTGACCAACAAATCCAAGCTGCAAAAACCTAAGTGAGTTCTGCAGTCTGACTGCACCTCAGCATCAATGACACAGTCTATAAAATCTTTTTCTGTGATTAAGGACTAAATCTATAAAGTCATCACCTGTGGCCAAATACACAAGCCTGAGAAACATCCCTGTCTCTGAAGGGCTGGAACACATGTACCCACACCTCACCCACCAGCATAAATCAACAGCCACCCTCCCACACATGGATGAAGATCACTGTTGCTCCTTCCCACCATACCATCTTTCAGATTAGTATCCTTCTCTAATTTAGCAGTTATTAGGATCTGTTCTCTTTAGGTTTCAGACACTTTTCTCCAACCATGTTAAGCTTAACCACTGTCTTAATTAAAATAACATGCTTGACATGGCATTTTTTGGTATCATTCATTTACCAGCTGTACCCGATAGTTTATCTATCACAAATATCCCTAACCCATCCTCAGACCTGCCTCGATGACTGCATTATGTCAACAACTGCTTTGCACACTTCAATCATTCCCACAGCCAGCCACACACATTCCTTTTTCAACTACATATTTTCGGGTCACCTTCCTCCATGCTGGAGGTTTGCTTCTCAAAGCAAGTGACATCCCATGCCCCACCCCCAGAAAAGAAAAAAAAAATTACTGAAAATCAGAGGAGCAATCATGAAGATCAAGACACAAGAGGAAGAATTTTCACAAGAGTTACTGAATACCTGGTTGTCCTCAGAGGGATCTGCTTTGCTACAGTTCAAGACACAAGCCAATAACATTTTATCTCATGCCAACTCTCCACTTGGCTTTTACACTGACAGCTCAGGCTTTGTGTTCCTCCCAATGGTGAAGGGGTAACTTGCTTCCATGCTCCTTCTCAGCAAAGGGATGGCTCAGCTTTCTGAGCCTCCCTCCCCACCTGCCAAGCTGCAGCAGTGGCAGGGCTGAGTACCAGAAAGCATCTGCCAGAGGCTGTGCAGAAGAAGTCTCCCCCCACTCCAACTTAGAGGTAAAACCCCACCCAAAAATCCTGCTTCCTCATCCTCCTTCCCACTCAGGAGAGCTCCTACTATAGCCTGATGCTGCCCAAAGCTGAGCTCTGATGCTGACTTCACACAAACCTTTTCCCTCCCACCTTTCACCTACTTGTGCTGCTTAACTCAGCATCCCTACCAAGATGAGGAACCAAGAGAGGTTCCATGCAGGCAGAACCTGCCTTCCCCTAAAGCCAGCATTTGTCAGGGCTTTGAGCAGCTGGACAGACCCATCAAGAGTGCTCCTGCCCATCATCCACCTGTGCTTTAGGGCACTAAAGGGTATCCCCTCTGCAGGCATCTTCCCAAGGCAGACTAATTGCACACACTGATTTCAGACCCTACCAAACTGCCTTCCACAGCTCCAGCACTGACAAAATCCTCACACCAACACACATCCCTTCTCCACTAGCTTGGATTTATCCTCTCTGCCCTTTGGCCAGGCAGACACTTCCTCTGGAGACCAAAGCCAACCTGCCAGAAGCCATCCAGCAACCTCAGCCTTTTCCTGAAGCCACTCTTACAAAAGAAGTTTCTCTTTCCCCTGTCCCTAGGTAGCAATGACTGTATAAAGGCTCTTCTAAGGTCAGCATTGACTTTCAGACAGAACTGTTCTTTCCACAGTTCATCAGAAAGGGGCACAAATACAGTGTTAATACATCCTTCAGTAACTCCAGGGAACAAATACCAGCAAAAAGAGATCCTCTACCCCACAAGCAGAGCCTCAGCTGAAACACAGTGACACAGCACAGTGCCACCTCTTCACGCCCCGCCAAGGACTAAACCACAGAAGTTTTGTCGTGTCCACTGCTTAAATAGTGCTTCTTGCTCCAGCAAAGAGAACACTGCAACACCATCCTTCCAGACATCCCCTCTGCTGCAGGCTGAGGACATTCCTACTGCAGCCACCCCACAAGAGTCCAACAGGAGAAAGGAAATCCCACAACTCCTTACCAGCAAAAGAAAAGCTGGGCCTAGAAAGCCTAGCTAGTGCAAGGACAATTAATTGTATCAGGCAAAGACATTTAGGGCTTAATGAACACATTAATTAGAGAGCAGCAGCACAGGCTTTGAAAGCCATGGCAGAAGTACAGATCCTTCTGGCTGTGTGCAGTGATGGGGAAATTCACTGCCCACTGAGGCAATGCCAGGACAGGTAGGGTCCCCTTGCAGCTTCACTCCAGAAGCACCTGGATGGGCAGCTCTGCCCACCCTCTCTGAGCCTGGAGCTATCCTGGGAGCACTCCCACATACCCTACTCCAAACTACAAGAGCCATCCCAAATGCAAAGAGAAATAGCTGCAGACAGCTCTAGACAGAAGGCACATCATACCAGCTTCCCTCAAGGAAAGAGATCTGTTGGGACCCAGTGGCCCAGTACCTACTGAGACTTAAAGCCCAGCCTTCAGACCATATCTAACCATGACATGCCTGAACTCCTTGCTGGAATGGTAAGAACCTGGTGCTTACACTTCTGGTTGCTAAGATCTGACCTTCTCCAGGCAATAGCCAAGGAAAGAAAATTTATTGCTCTTCCTGGGGTTTAATCCCATTCACACCAGGCATTCCAGCCCAAGCCCAGGGCTCACATAGCAAACCATGCACAGGACATCTTGGAGCCCTGCCCTAGCACACTGCCTTTGGTTTTTCTCTTAAAGCAACTGAGATAGCGGCTCTACTTGCCTTATCCAGTTTCAAAAGCAACACTTCAAAGCCATCCCATGTCAAACTCCAGAACAAACTGAAGCTGCCAGAGATGCCTCACAGGGAGGAAGTTAACACACGATGGGAAGCTTAATGTGATATTGCAGACTGCTGTAAACAGAAAAAGCAACAGTTTCTTATTAAATGAAACCCTTGCCATTAAGTCACAACTACAACAGAATGGTAATTTCACCCTCATCAGAGCAGCTGAAGAAAGTGCCGTCTTTGCAGGATCAGCAGTTTTCCTTGTTCACAGCACACAGGCCATTGGGAGCTGCAGGTTATTGTGCCTCAGAGCCAAGGTAAGCAGAGACAAGCCCCTCTCACTTCAGCCTGGCCGCCAGGTGCGCGCTCCGAGACACGGCCAGGGCAGGACAGCTCAGGCCAAGGCACCGACCCACGAGAAAACCCAAACTTTTGAGGAGCTCAGGCTGATCCCAAGGGCAGCAAGGAGGCTTAGGAAGCCATGACAAACCTGCACGGAGCTCACCGCACTTCTTACCTTCTTCTCTGCGCCCTCGCGAAAAAGGCGAGAGATGGCTAGCACGAGAGTCAAACTGCTCCAAATCCCAGCTTTCAGAAGGATTTTAATTTTTTTTTTCCCCTTCTTATTTTCGAGCTCGGTAAAATCATCACCTCCGGAGCTGCAGCTGCCGGGCGCATCCCCGGCCGCGCCGCGGCTCCCCCAGCCCGGTGGATGCTGCACTCACATCCATTTCACGCTGTCCACCCGCGCCGACCACCCGGATCCCACCCGCGTCCCCTCGGGCGCCGCCGAGACGCTGCCGGTGGACTGTCCCCACAGGCTGTCCCCCTACAAGCGCGACTTGGGGCTGACAGCGCTGCGGACGCAGTGTGTGCGGAGGGGTCCCTCCGTGAGGGTCGCCCCTGTGGCGGGGGCCGCTCACCTGCGCGCCGCTCCCGCCGGTCCCGCCTGCCCCGCGGCGCCGCCGTTCGCGCCGCCCGCCCCGCCCCGCATTGGCCGCACGGGGCCGCCCCGCCCC
>JAGMWU010000048.1:311767-410477 GCA_018697195.1 Certhia americana
CGCGACTGGGGCCTACAGCGCGCACCATGGCAGCCCTCCGTAGGCGCCCTTGCCGCCCTCACCCCCCCGCTCCCCGGCCGCCGCCCCTCCCCCCGTCCCGCCGCCCCCCCCGCCCGCATTGCCCACGGCCGCCCCCCCACCCCGCGCACGCCCCCCATTGGCGCCCGCCCCCCCGCGCGCGCGCGTGTGGTCGTGAGGGAGGTGGGGGCAGGCGCTGGGGTCGGGGGGCAAAAGGGCCGAAGGAAAAAAATAAAAATAAAAATTTTTAAAAAATAAAATAAAAAAAAGCTTTTTTTTTTTTTTTTCTGTGGCGTGTGGTGTCCAGACAGAAGCGCATCTGAGGTGCGGGCTTTTGGGTGAAAATATGGGTCTTTTTGCTGATCACAGCATCAGTTAAGTTGGGAAAGAGCTCTCAGATCGTCGAGTGCAGCCTGTGACAGAACAGAACACTGAGAGCCGCGTCCAGGGAAAATGACTCGCTCGTTTCTCTGGGCAGCTCCAATGCATAATCACCTCTAATGCGGAGAAATTGTCCCTAGTGCTCCCTAATGTGTGTGATCGGGGAAGGTGGCACTGACACGGCGGGAGTGGAGGGCCCAGCCCCGAGCTGAGGGACACAGCGTGAGGAACCGGGATCCCGGCACACGGGTGTCCCCTTATCCAGGCTCTGGATAAAGGTAAGTTGTCCCCTTATCCAGGCTCTGGATAAAGAAAAGTTGTCCCCTTATCCAGGCTCTGCCTCTAGAGTACTAACACCCAGCCCTGACCATACACACTTTCTCAAGTCTTGCAGCAATGAGAGGAAGTGTCGCACACCAACTTACCCCGCTGCTATTCTTCAAGGAATTCCTACAAGCAAAATGCCCTCTTTGGTTTGCCGCGTGTTTTGGCTTTATTTTTCCCTCCCACTCTCTTTTACCTTCTGGACTCATAGTGGACTGTACCCCTGGGTCGAGGGGTTCCCACTGCACCCAGCAGTGAAGTGTTTGCAGTGGAATTTGTGAAGTTGTGACAACTGACTCGTGGCAGGACTCACTGGGCTCTGCTGTGACTCCACTCACAGTCAGCGTCCCCACCAGGAATCTTGGATTTAGCCAGAGAGCTAAATGGATTAAATCCACATCCTGACTCAACCCACTGCAGACTGCTCTTTCCTGCTGCGACAACAAGCAGATAGAAATGCCTGTGCCTGCTTCCAGTGAGTCTCAAATAATCCTCTGCTTTGGGAACAAATTAATTCCTTACCATGGGTTTTATAACTTGAAATAACATATTAATAATGCATCTTGTGGTTTACTACCAACTTTTTAATCTCAAAATATCTTCATCTGTTGTCAATGTGTTGAGAGAAGTATAAAAATGTAATTGAGAGGCACTATTCATTAAAACAGCAAAGTCATCTTGTAAGCCTAGCAAAGAGCATGATTTTTTTCATTTCCTTATTCTGTGTGTATGTTTATTACAGTCAGCCATAGCCTGCTGCTATTTGCTATGTAGATCCAAGTCTTACTTTTCCTGCAGAAATGTGCTTTGTCACCCTGGCTGGTCACAGGCAGCTGAGCAACTCTACAGATGAACAGGTTTATTCAGAGCTATTACCCTTTCACTTCCACCTAAAATATTTGTGCATTCTCTTCGCCAATTTTCAGTCAAAACCACTTGGCATTGAAATGTCATGTGTTTCAGATCTTGACTGCTAAAGAGTTGCTCCGTTCAGTGAAATGATCCCGGTTAGAAAGCCACAAAGGGTTCTGTTTTCAGCTCATCCCAGAGAAAACCCAGCAGAGATCTTCCATGAACAGGAAGCGCTGGGGCAGTGAAAGGGTCTTGGGGCAGGTGAACAGAAGCATGATAACCAGTGAGAGGATGGCACAGCCTGCTGCATTTTAGGATAACCAAAGACATAGAGATGTGGCGCTTAGGGACATGGTTTAGTGGCAGTGTTAGGTTTGTGGTTGGACCTGATGATCTCCGAGGTCTTTTCCAACCAAAATGATTCTATGATTGTAACAGCACAGCAGAGAGCCCCATCTCCTTGAATGTGTGCTTCCAAAGCTGCTGTTGTCTTCCCGCAGCTCTGGATGTTAGCTGATGACACTGATTGGACATCATCTCAGGAGCTGAGCTCCTTGGCTGTGTGTTTGCCTTGGTGGACTATCAGGAAAAGTAAGACAAGCCCATGAGCAAAAGCAAAACCTCCTCCCATCCCTGAGTAAATCCCCAGCAACCTCCTTCTTGGCTGCCTGGGAACATGTGCCCATGGACTGTGCTCCTGTAGCTCCAGGGCATGAGAGATACTCGGAAAGACCGTAACATGTAAGCCAAAACACTGACCTGTTTCACAGAGGCTTTCAATTCCATCATGCAGGGCCTTGCTCATGCAGGGCCAACTCAGCTTCTCCTGAAAAATGAGTGAACCTTTCAGCCTCCTGCTCCTCTTGCCTTAATTACTGTTGAGGAGGTTTTGCATGGATTTCAGGAGTCATTTGGACTGATACATTTGCCTTTGAGATGTTTACAAGATGCTGGCTGTTTAGAAAGTGCTGATATTTGTCCCCTAAAGATCTGCCTCCTTTATCACCAGGCAGTTTAAATCTCCAGTGATGTCTAAAGCAGAGTTTAGCACCAGTATCAAGGTTTGAAACGATCAATTCTGACAAAGACTGCAAGCACCTGACTTAATGAAATAAGCTGGTTGGCTCAGCTCAGTCAGAACGTGCTGTTTCTTCCAGAAAACAAAAACCCCAAAACAAATCATGTGCCTCAGCATCCCTTTTCATCATACACAGGTGATTACACTGCAGAGCATTTGTGGCCAGTGGAAGGAGAATCACAGACAACGTCTCTCTGATGCTTAGACCACGATGGCTTATAACAATGTTACAATAAGATTTTGATATTTCTGTTCAATAATGATTGAATGTGATTGATTGGTAACTGATTTTGCACTTTTTTTGGGCGCAAGGATTGGGAATGTGTTTATTTAACCTGTCCTTGAGTTATAATGAGGGGGAGAGCTTACATTTCCCCAGTCATGTCACTAGTACATTTAGATTAAAAAATATTTAAAGCCATCATTTTTTAATGAAATCTCTTAGCTGGGCCATAAAGCTGAGCTGGAGCCATGCTTGGTACTGGTAGGCAGAGCCCTGTTAACTGGAGCAATCCTGATTCACCCCTGCTGAGGAGCCCATCAGGTGACCAGGCTGTTGCTATATTCAGAATCCATTTAGACACTTTTGAATTTTTCGCTTTCAAAAATAAGGCAATAAAGCAATTAGAAACAAATAACAGAAGGAGAGAGCACTTCAAAGACAGCCAAAGATTATAGTGTGGCATAATTAATACAGGGTTGGCAGCAGTGAAAATGGGCTGTAACAACCGCACTGTCCCCAGGAAAGTGGCTGCAGGCTGAGCTGCAGATGTCAAGTATTCAAATGGCCAAGATGCTCCCTCTGCCACCCAGCACAGTCTGGCCTGAGAATGCCCCCAGCTGTGGGACAGAAAGAAATAAAAGCTGCCTTCAGAGCTGGGAGGATATGCCTGTTCCTGCCAACCCTTCACTGTGTCAGCCAGAGGACTTATCCAACTGAAAACATGCTCCCACAACAAAAGAGAAAGGGAAATAGTGTAACCAGAAAGGCAGGAGCTTTTTTAGGGAAAAATCCAAGAATGTCCTAAGAGAAGGACTGGGTTAAAAATAACAGGGAGTCTGTTGTGCCAGGGAAAGAATGAGTGGGCATAAAGATAGGAGAGGTTGCACAGGAAAGGAGTTATCTATTTCTTGAGTGTTACTCATTTTAATTTGCCTTGTTACAGTGCCTGGAAGCACCAGGTGGAAATCAGGGCCTCATTGTGCTGGGAATTGAGCACAAACATAATGATTAAATGTTGCCAGTTCTGCAGAGATTGAAATATAATTCCTCATCTCTGCAGAATCACTAACCAGCATAATTATTGCCAAATAAATTTTTCTGTAATTACTCTTCTGGAATATCTGTGCTACTTGATTTTTTTCAAAATAACCCTGCCTGAGGGAGTGAAAAGATATATCTTATACGAGGTCCAACCTAGTAGCCTGTACAGATAACAAAAGCTGGTCAGAAGCAGAAAATTCCCACTACATTTAAATCCATGTTCAAAAATCACTTGTTTGTATCTTGGCTTCTGTTTCTATGAAATGGGAATAGTCACACTGCATTCATTGCTTGCTTTTGTTGTGTAATACCCATCATCAGGGCAAGAGTCCTCTGTTAGATGTTTGGAGCACTGACACCATCACACACAAAGGCTTGTTACTGCTGATTGTAAAGATTAGAGATTAGCTGGATAATACGCATTCTTTCTTGTGTATTTTCTGGGACAGTGTTTGAATTGCTGAAAGGTCCTTTTCTATTAGTAATAACTGTGTAAAACCCAAAATGCAATCAAACAAGGAGTTAAAAATACCCCACAAACAGCCCAACGCTCAACTGGCCACAGCTTGAATGGGAAGCAACACAGCACACTGTCATTGAAGGGGTCTTGGCATGGTGACCAAATCCCTTGGGGATTCTGCAACACTTCATCCTGCTGCTCAGAGGTTAGAGAGCAGGACACTCTGGCCACATCAAAACTGCTTCAAATGTAGTTGTTTTTTAGCTACAATGCAAAGAAATTCTTCTGTCTAAGAACAGTAAATTCTCCCCTGATCCTCAGAGCAAGATCAGGTCAAACCCAGAGGACAGGAGTATGATCCTGCTGGTCACCCACACTTCCCCACAGGAACTTGCAACACCAGATGTCTTAACCTGACAGCATTTCCATTTGTGAGGCTCTAGCTTGTAACTGTTGTGTCCTATCCTGCATTCAGTAACTTTGTGTGAGCTTTGACAAACTGGAAGGCACTGGGAGTGGGCTGGGAGGTGCAGTGCTGTAGCAGAGCATCTGTGCCAAGGAAGGCTCCTTACAGGGCTGAACAGAGCAGCCCTTCCTCCTTGGTCTCCAATCCCTGAGCACCAGCTCCAGCCTCTTTGGAAAAAGAAGGCCTGAAACAAGTGCCATGAGCTTTCCTTGCCTTTTCATAGAGCAGAGGGTTCCAGTGTATGTTAAAATCTGACACTTGCTCAATTTTCCTCCAGCCATTGCTCTGTTTGGCACCCACCTGAGAGCTACAGGGCCTGGGGCCCCTGGCTTTGAGGAAGAGCTTCTTTAGAGGAAAGAATTAAAATTGCAATATTTCATTCTGCTGGTTGGAGAAATGATGAATAAAAAGCAAAAAGTATCTCCAAAGATTGTGCATTTAAAGAAAACAAGTTAAAGAGATGAAAAATAAATCCTCCATGATTTTTAAAGCAGCCTTGGGACTTTTAGGGATCCCAGCTCAGAAGTTTAGAATACCAGCTAGAGGGAATCATTTACAAGTCGCATTTTTCCTCATTTCATATTCTGCCTTTTAATTCTTTCTAGGAAAGAATAGGGACTTTGCATTACAAGCAGCTTGAAAGATTAAGCAGGCAGAAACATCCCACAGCTCTACCTGCAGCCTTGTGTTTGTTCTTTTAAGTTTTGACCGGTGATTGACCCGGGGTAAGTGTGTGCGAAAGGTTAGCTGAACACTCGCTTCACTGTCTCTGGAAATTGGATTTTCCTCAGGCACTGTCAAATGGTCTTGCAGTCCCCTCTGCTGGTGGCAGTTTGCTGAGGAGCTGCACCGTGGCACCACATGGGACCTGCTTGGGCCTCGAGGCAGGAGACCCCCAGGGCATGGGGATTCCTCAGCCCCCACTGAACAGGCACCGACTCCTCCAGAGACCAGGAGGCTTTCCCTTATCCTCTCTGCACCCTTTATTATAAGCACCTGGCACCTCTAGCACAGGACAGCAGTACAGCAAAGGGTGAAAAAGTTAACCATGGATACCTTACAAAACCCCACCCTGCCTGTGAAAGCTGAGGCATCCTGCCGAGAGCAAATGATCTCCCCCTGGGGAATGTATAGCTTGAAATGTTTATTTGAGCTTATGACCAAATATTACCTGCATCAGTTTATGGCTCACATTCTTGTGTCCCTGAGAGCTTGGAGCAGTGCTCCTGCAGGCTCTGGCTGCTTTACAGCTCTGTAGCTTCTCCACTGACTTTTCCATGGCCATTGGGATCTACTTTCAAAGCAACTAAAGCAACATTTTCCCTGGGGAGGTAAAAGAAGACATTCGGAGACGAACTGTGCAGAAAGTCAGTGTTGATGTGTCCTGGAGAATTGAAGAGGGCCAGCAGCAGAGGGCAGGGTCTGCTCACAGGGATATGAGGTTTGAGCACAGCCTGTGATGTGCAGTTGCACATAGTGAGTAGTGTAAATATTCTAGCACAGAGAGGAAGTTTAGCTCCTGGGTGCAAAGAGGTGGATTTTGAGGCTGCTGCTGAGAAAGTTTTTCTGACCAGCTAACACTGACTGGCATGGGCAGTGGAGGCAGAGCTGGCACAGGACAGTGGATCACCATGGCCAGCAGTGTGTCAGTGCTCCCTGCCAGCCAGCCTGTCTGAGGAGGAAACCCAAGTGACAACTCTGATAACAGCCCCTGCTCGTGGCAGGAGGCCCAGGGGCCCTGCATGGCAGAGCAGTTTCTGAAGGAATCATCACTGATGGGATTACTTTGTGTGCATAAATCCTCCAGAAAACACTGCAAACACCATGCTCTGGGGCAAGCATGGGCACCACAAAAAGATGTAGTAGAAAAACTAAACGTTTATTTTTTTTTTTTAATAAAATACATCCTTACAAAATAACCATTTTTCTCCCAGGCAGAGGGGCTGGGCATGGTACCTGCTCTCCTTCCCTCCCCTTCTCAATTTGGAACTGCCCAACGGTGCTCCTGGGGCAGAAGAGGCAGCTGTGCTCTCCCCAGGGTCTTCAGGTGCAAGTGACCTGGCATGGCCCTGGCACACCAGGCAGGGTGCAGTGTGAGCCCTTCTGAAGGGCCTGCAAAGGCAGCAGACCCGGTGCTCTACAGCAGGGCTGGCAGAGGGCCCCAAGATCCCTTAGTCTGACCCATCTACAGCATCATGGCATGTTCCACTAGAGGCTGTGTGCTGGGCCAGCCAGCCCCTGCCCTGGCTGCAGGGCACCACCTTCCCAAGAGCTGGTGCTGGACGCTGCTTCTGCTGGTCTTGGGGCTGGCCCAGGGTGGTGACAGAAGGGCGACCGAGTTTTAAGAGAAGAGGAGGAGGAAGAGGGGTGCAGGTTTGTCATTCAGCATGGATTCTGCTGAGAGAGAGATGCACAGTGATTTCTGGTGTCATGCCCCCCCCTCCCCCCAAGTGCCCTTCTTCAAGAGATGAAGGTCATCATCAAAGATACAATGTCAGTCCCATATCCTGCATCCACTGCTGCCCCATTGCTTATGCTGGGAAATGCTGACTCTACATTAGGCAATACAGCCCACAGCTCAGATCTCCTTCAAGCCTCCCTGGAGTCCTGCTGCCTTCCCTGAAACCCTCCTGCTTTCCCTTGGGATAGCCCCAAGATGTATAGCCCTCATCCCTACCAGATGTATGCTAGCAGGGCTGGGGAAACACTACTCACCTCTCACTGTGTGTTGTCTGGCTCCTTTTCCTTCTTATGCAACTTTGACTGGGGATTAAATGAGAGAAAACAAGGATTCTTTTACAGACCTGCTCCTTTCTAATGCCAGGGAAAATGTGATTGCACAGCAACTCATAACCTGCTGTGTATAGCATATTTTCAGATTAATTTGAGGGGAACTCAAATTCAAATTAAAGGTCATGAAACATGGTCATGGAGATGCTCTCAAAGAACAGAAAAAGAGACATTTTCTAGTTTGCTAAAGCACAGATCTGCCCCTGCTTCCCTTAAAGCAATGCAAGTGTTACCAGATATTGGAATATCAGAGGTTAAAGGGAGAGAATAAAGTTATTATTAGTTAACAATGAGTCACACACAACATCTCAGTAATTTTGGAGAGAAGATCCATGGATCCCAGTCTCCAACAGTCCCAAGGGCTCAGGAAGGCGCCTGGTTGCCCCTCAGCGTGGATGTTTGTGTTACAGCATCATCACTCATGCACACATCCACACACACACACACTGCAAGAGCCTCTGCAGGGCAGGCGCTCACTGTTACTTACAGGCTCCTGTTCTGCATATTTGAATTTCTTCTGCTTGTAATAGTCTCGTCCGTGGAGAAAATGCAGCAGGAGCAGGTCGCAGAGGACAGAGGCCTTAAATAAAAGTGCAGTTAGATTTGGAGTTGCCCTCGAAGCTCACCTGGACCACTGTGTATTTCCAGTTTTTCCTCATTTGCTCTACAATTTAGGTTACTTCTGCTTCTTCCCACAGCATGGCAATTGCTGAAGTCTCCAAATGTCCATTTAGGACAGAAGTGAAGTGTGATGTGTTAAATAGTCAGTGATTTAAGTCAAGAGAAATTAAGTGTTCCCACTTTAGGTAAGTGAAGAGCACAACACCCAACTTGAGCTGTGCCCAAGTCTTTAATGACCATAATCAAATCAGATGCTGGGTTTCTGTCCTGCATGAAATACTGCCAATCACCTGCAGACCCTCCCTCAATGCCAGCTCTAACTTGAAACTATCAGGATACCAAGACCTGCCAAGAGAGCTGGCCTTCTGTTTATCAGCAGGGCAGAATTCACATCAGCCAGGGACCACCAGGAATCTATTTTCCAGAGCTATCAAGGCAGGAGAGCACCTCCTTTCCCCCTTTTGCCCATCCTCTGATTCCCTGAGCAACAGCCAGTATTTCACTGCAGCTCAAGGACACTTCCCACGGATGTCACAGGCAAGAAGAATAATTTGAGAGTCTCCAGATAGAGGCTGGAAATATCTGAACTTACCACTCCAAAAATACCAATTCCAGAGCCAATTGTGGTCATGGTTGGGATGATGTCAAATTTGCCTGCCTGGATAAAGTCAGACAAAATAGGTGATAAGTTAGAGTCAGCCCAGGAGGAGGGGGGGGGGGGAAAGGGTGATCTAGCTGTAGATGGGGCTCAGCAAAAGTGCTTCACATAAACCCAAACCACAACCACAGCACACAGAGAAACAGGAGCTGGGAAAGAGCTGGTCAAACAGAAAAATATTGTAGGTTGGTTTTAGGCTGAAATAAATTGAACTTACTTTTCTTCCTGTATTTTTTAAATACAAAAAACCCAACCAAAACCAAGCAACCAAACAAAGTGTACACTTTGAATATTCTCAGTGGGAACACAATAAGGAAAGCTTTCTCTCCCAGTGGGAAGAAAAAGACAAAATAGAAAAATGCAAATGTTCAGCTTTTGGAAATATCAGTAAATGGTTTTGAGTTTCCACAGGTCACCCCCACTCCCATCAAAAATTTTTTTAGACAAAACCACTAATCAAGCCACAGCTGAAAGATGTGACCTATAAAACATGTTTTCCTCCTCTCTTCCCATCCCCAGTATTTCCCAAGAGTTCCTGTGAGCAGGCCAGCACCCACGGAAAGCATTCACACTAGTTTTCCTGATCCCACAGGCCCTTGTAGGAAGCTGGAACCTTCCCAAGGATATGGCAGTGCTGTCCCAGGGATCCAGAGGATCCACCCTTACCTTGCCGTTCACCAAAATGTCAAGCCGGATCCCAAACACCTTGTAGAGTGTCCTCTTTTCCATCCCATCTTCTCTGTAGTATTTGGCATATCTGTGCAATTGGATGGGGAGTGTTAATGGTGTGCCAGGGTGTCTAACAGCTCCTGCAACCCTACAGCATCTTGGACAAAGATCTGGGAATGTGCTATCACAGACCTGCTCCCGACCTTGTCCTTAAACCCCCTGAAGGAGCTGAGCTGTTGGCACTTCTCCTCTCTGTGCTTCAGTTTCCCTGCCTGCAGGTTGGAGTTCCAGCTCCTGCTCTTGCTGTTTGATCTGATATCCCCAAGTTCTGCGTGCAGCAGATATTGGTGAAGCACTAGTGACAGTGCCACACGGAGCAGAGGATAGAGACTATGAGAACATGTGAAATGATCCTACATCATCTCCAGTCTTTGAAGGGGCATCCCAAAAGCTCAGCCAAGCAGGAGCACCTGCAGGGGGGAGGAGATGGAAAGGAAATGGGGCAATTTTGGACCCAAGGGGTGTATTATCACTTTTCTCATGCCATTTAAAAGAGCACTGGTACTGCTGTCTGGCCCTGCAAAGGTAGTGAGTATTTTGAAGGACAGTCTCTGGCCTTCTACCTTCCCTAGAGTGGGAACCTGAAAGCTGTCCCCTCTAATTACTCTTGAGAATTAACAGGTGTTTCCTTACCTGAAGTTGAATCCTGGTGAAACATTACTGTCATCATTGTAAAGGCCATGGAACTGGTAAATGGGTTTGCAGTACCGCAGGGGCCAGTCAAGGTCACAGTTCCAGTCTATGGTGATGCCCACCACTCCACCCTGCAGCCAAGAGGGGGGGTCACAAGATTGCCCCTCCTTGAACCTGGCCCACACAGAGAAATGCTGTCCCTCCTTGTACATGCCCTGTCTGGATGCCATGAGGTGTCCTGGCTCTCCAGATGCATGGACCCCCCCTGCTGCCTCAGCCCTCCTGAGCAGCCTTGGCTTTGTGGCCTGTACATAACCCCTTGCAGAGGCTCTTGTTTCTGCCCTGAGTGCTGGATACACAAATAAATTCATACTCTCTTGTTCCTGGTCAGAATCCTGTGCCCAAGGCATGATCCTGAGAAACAGTGCTCACAACAAATTCCCTTCTGGTCCTCATGGGACAGCCTTCCCTTGCCTGATTATGGCCAAGAGATTGCTCAGGAAATGCGGGAGTCCCTCCTCCCTCCTGAGCTCACTCCAGGTTGTAAAGCTGTAATAGCTGTGCCCCAGAGGCTTGTCTTTTTGCACTTTTACTGTATAGAATCTTAGAATGGTTTGGGTTGGAAGAGACCATAAAGACCATCTTGTTCCAAACCCTGCCACAGGCAGGGTCACTTTCCACTAGACCAGTTTTCTCCAGGTCCTGCCCAGCCTGGCCAGGAATGGAGCAGCCATAGGTTCTCTGGGCCATCTGATCCAATCCATACAATATATGTTCATATATGCAAGTCTCTGATTTTATTTAATGTCCAGCGAAGTTATAACAAGGTTTTGCAGCACAGAGATAGCAGATGCTCTCACACACCAGCCAGGGGAGTGTTAGGCAAAGCTGCATTTTGGAGCCCAGGGAAAGCCTGCAGTTAGCACTGTGCAATAACCAATATTTGACCATCCAGCTGGGATTTCCAAGCTCAGTCAGATGGAATTTGGCCACACAGATCTAGTTATTCACTGCTCAAATCAAAACAAGATGAACCCTGGGATTTACTGCCAGTGGGTCAAATCTTCTCAAGAGTTTCCAAGAAAAACGAATATATTAGGCCATGTCCAAGGAGATTCATCATCCTTATGAGATAATTCTGACACTTTTGTTTTCTCAAGAATTCTTGAGAACTGGGGATGATTGCACTGCCAGTGTCCCTCTCCATTAACAGCAAGGAACATAATTTGAAATTGAAGTACCTTAACAGCCAGGAAGGTAAAATTCTGACCCGACTCCTTCACTATGTATCCCAGTTCAAACACGGGACATAAGGAATCAGTGACTTTGTGGTAGGTGCATTTCTTCAGGTACTGCTTGGTAACGCTCTCAACCAAGTTGCGCCTGTGAATAAAAAGAGAGTGAGAAAGATTCTCAGTTACACAATACTTTGGGTGGGAAAGAACCTCTGTAAGTCACTTTCCCAGTCCACGTCACTCTCCCATTCACATGCCAGCTTGTCCATGGGCTCTGCTAGGCAATGCTCCAAGCACCAGCAATTCTTATCTGGGATACCTCATGGATAGTGAGTGTATCCCACACCTTTTACATTTAGCTGGAGTTTGCTATCTCCTACAGCAAGGGTTAAAAGGAAAGGGCAACTTCTTGCCTTCCATCCCACTCTGCTCTTTTGCCTAAAAACGTCCTGTCTGTGAAGCCTGTGGCTCTGTAAGTCTTGTGCCATGCTCAACCTGGTCCCATTGCTGATGCTCAGCAGTTAATTGTCAGCAGTGATTAAAGGCTGGAAGTTTCCCCATAGCCCAGCTGGGTTTGGCACAGCCCTTGCCACAGCAGCCGGCCCAGCCACCCTCACCACCAGGACCTGCTCCCTGTCTGTATTCCTCTTCAGCCTGCCCTTGCTCAGGGCACCTCTCCTTGCAGCTGGGGAGATCCCCTCTCCCAGCCACCTCTTGGGGTACAGTGTGAGGTCTGCCCAGGACTTTGCCAAGCATGCTGGCTGCCAGGACATTTAACCTTGGCTGCATCATGGGGACAAGATCAGCTTAGAGAGAAGAATTTGCTGTTTTCAGCACAAATGGCGTCTGTTCATTTGTTCCAAATCAGATATATGGTCAGTGCCATCACAAATCCTCTTACGAGTGTGCCTTCAGCCAGCAGCATTTCCCCCAGTGCTGCCAGGAAGGGGCCAACCTTGCTGAAATAGGTGGGATCTATGATGTTAAGGGGGACTCTGGGGCACCAACCTTATCCTGGCCGTGTGGTATTTTAATTTTGTCTTCAGAGAAGAAAAATGAAGAATTAGAGAAGCTATATTTTCATGTGCAACTTGTGATGGTAACTCAGGAGAGGTTAATTCCAGAAATCCTTCCAGTAACTACAGCTACCAGCTGAGGTGGGACAGATTTGGGAGGGAAACGTCTCAGTTCCTATGAGCTAATATGGGGTTCAGTGCAGCAGTTAGAGTAGTCCTGGATCATTGATGAGGTATGCAATCCTCTATGCCAAGCATCCAGTCACACCCATCCAGCTAAACCCATGGTTTCCTCTGAGTGACACAGCTGGAGGAACCAATCAGGAGCCATCCCCCCAAACCTCTCCTTACCTGGACACCTTGAACTTGGGGAAGGTGATGCTGTTCTTGATGAACAAGGTGAACTTCTCTGCTTCTGACAGCAGGGCAGGGCTGGAAAACACAAGTGTAGATGTGTCCATCACTTGGCTCTCCAGGCTCTAGAGAAAACCCCATTTGGTGGAAATTTACCCAAACTGAGACAAGCAGACCCAGAAAACTGGTGGTTTCATCCCTTCCCTTTCTGGTCTGTCACAACGCAGGCTGTCCTGGCCACATTCCACAGAGCCCCAACTTGGTCTGCCCAACACCAAGTGCAGCTGGGGTGGGAAAAAGGGCAACAACATCATTTCTTACCTGGGAACATGGTAATCAACTTCAACAGGGCACCAGCCAAAGATCTCGCAGGTCTTCACAGTGCTGTTGAAGTGTACACATTTACCAGTCATGAGCCCTGTGGGGGAGACAGCTGCTCACACCCCTGGATCCTGTGAAATCTCAGCCTCACGCTGGGATGGACGGGATCTGGTGGGGCTTCAGCTCTGCCAAGGGCATTCAAGACACAAAATGCTCAGGGCTTTGGCACCTTTCTAAACCAGGAAAATAATTATAGCCTCTCAGCTCAGGGCAGTGGTTTCTCCTACAATGCTGTACAGGGGAGCAGCTGGAGATTTTTCTTCTTAAAACACACCAAAGAAATTGTTGAGCTGATAAGAGGACAATAGTTTGGAAATGGCTTAGTCCTGATTAACCTTTTGTTGGTTGAGCTGTTTGTAGCTCAGGTATCTCTCAAAAGAGCAGAGCTGGACCAGCCCAGGTGGGAACTTCAACCAGCATGTCAGAGGCTTTTCCTAAACCCTGTCCAAAGCAGGTCCCTGAGCCAGGTGATGCCCCAGCTAGGCAGGCGTGTCTCACCAGAAACACCAGGGCAAACACCCCGGGGCTGTGTGCCATACCTTGTCCCTGACGGCTGTATTTCCCTTTGCTGCAGTCGCTGTCCCGCGTGCACAGCCCGGCATCTGGCAGCTGTTTGGAGAAAGCAGTCACCTCTTAGCATCCCCCCCTGCAGCTTTAATCCCTCTGTCCCTCCTGCCTCACCAGATAGCATTTTTCTTGAGGGATACACTGCTCAACTGCAGCCAGAGCCTTGTCCATACACTGCTTCACAACCAAGGCTGTCCAGATAAAGCAGGAAAAAAGGGACTATTTATTCACTCCAGGCAGATGTTTTCATTTAAGCCTC
This sequence comes from Certhia americana, assembly GCA_018697195.1. Taxonomy (NCBI): domain Eukaryota; kingdom Metazoa; phylum Chordata; class Aves; order Passeriformes; family Certhiidae; genus Certhia; species Certhia americana. The sequence continues at coordinate 325,854 of JAGMWU010000048.1, forward strand.
AAGTCTGCTCTGCTTGATCATCTCAAAGGGAAGAAAACTTAAATGGATGCTGCCTGGTTTTCAGCAGAATAAAAGTCTTCACATAGCACACAGGAGTCCGGAACAATAATATGGGTCCAGGCTCTGGCTTTTACTAAACCTCCCAATGTCAGAAGAAGTCTTTCCCCAGTGACACCACCACAACCCCTCTGAATTACAGAAGCTGAGCCCACTGAAGGAAGCCAGTATGTTTACCTCTGGGCAGGTTCCTTGTTTCTGTCCAGGAGTGACAATGAAGTTGGTCATCACCACAAATGAGTTGTCCCCCTGTGAAGACACAGCCAACAAGCTCACAGCCAGCACAGGGTCTCCTCTGTGAAAAGCCTCTCCCTGGCTGGGGACCTGCAGGGCCACCTGCCCCAGGGACAGTGGAGGACCCCGCTTGCTGCCTGAGATACTGCTCCAGAGTCACTGGATGAACCCTGATCCTCTTGGAGGCAGCCTCAAATGTGCTTCCTCAGCCATAGTGGGTCCCAAGTTCCAAATACTCCCCAGGGAGAGTCTGGGCAAAGATTTGTGACAGGAGCAACCTCCTTTCCACCACAGGGACACCCTGTCATAGTTAGTCCCATGGAAAGCCTATGCCGAGGACCCATCTGCACCCCAGCACATGGGGAAAAGCAGCCACTGGGACAAAAGCAAATCCCTAACCCACCCACCCTCCCTTACTCCTTACCTGGGGTGGGAATACATAGTCCACCACATCCCAGATGTGAGGACCCAGGACACTCTCGTTGGTCAGTGTCAGCCCTTTCAACTTCACTGAGACCGAGCTGACGATGCTGTCCTGAGACTGGTAGCCCTTCTCATAGAGGAACACCCACCTGGACATGGAAAGGTGGCAGGGTGAGCATGGCCACCAGCACTCCTCCATTGGGGCCCAATTCTCAGCACAAACCTGTGGACTGGGGCTTTCTCTACCAAATCTCACCTGGAGAATCATTTACCAAGTTTCGTCCCGCTGGATGAGGGATATGTTGCTGAACTTTCCTACCCTTTGACTGAGGCATGTGGCAGCTGCAGGACCTGACTGTCATGCCAGGATGTTGTGTTTTGGGGACTGGGACACATTTTATGGCTGAGGGTGTGCGAAGGCAGGTGGAGCATAGTAGCCATCGGTCATTTGCTGTTAAAACCTACAGTAGGTTTGCAGCTTGCTGGTCTCAGTTACCTACCTGGACACTCCTGATCTCCTGCAGAGGAACTCTATAAAACTCAATGCCTCCAAGGCCAACACAGAGCTGAGTCTGGACATGGTTCACATTCAGAGCCACTGTTCTCCATCCAGCAAAGGGAATGTGGAGACATGATGCTGTGTGCAAGAGGGCTGCAGGGGCAGGGTTGGGGACACTGCTGTGGCAAGAACAGGGCTCTGCCTGCCTTTCCCAGCCCATCAGACACTCATTAGGGAAGGCTCCTGACACTATTTAACCTACAGCATAAACAAGCTGCCGCTGGATTAACTCTGACTCAGGGAGACGATAAACATGGGCAAGCAACCATTTCGGGTAGTGCTCCCGGCGGCGCGGAGCATTCCTGGCACTAAAAAAGGAGCGATCTGGATTTTGTCCCCACTGCTGCAGGCATCAGTTCTGCTGGCTGTGACAGAGGCAGCAGGCTACCCATGGGACAGCCCATGACACCACCCTGGTGTGTCAACCTTACCTCTGATACCTGGCTGATGGGCAGAGGGGAAAATGGGGAACCCCTAGTGCTGTCTGGAGGTTTTCCATTTGGTGCTGGACCTTGTGGGGAATTCTAGGAGAGGGAGCTTTTAAGCTTGTAGAAACATTGACATCCCAGGACTAAGGACAAGAGACCTCAGAGTGCCTGGGGATGGGAGCAGAAATTCAGCACTGCTGCCACCCCAGCTGGGACACCCAGCTCCAACATCCTCCTCCAAAGCAGAAGACCATACTGGGTTACACTGCTTACAGTGAGCATCTTCCCCGATGCCCTCGGGGCTGCAGGAGGTTCTGAACTGGGCAGCACCAGGAGCAGAACGTTTCCTTAGATCAGCCTCCAGCACAGACTCTGCTGCTGACCTTTTCCCCCTCTGGAAGAGCTGACTATGAGCACACAGCACTGGGCAACCCAGCCTCCCTTGCCACAAAGCCAAGGTCATGACTAACAAAACCCTTTCTCATGAGGCTGTAAATGCTGCAGCAAGTCCTGCCCAGGTGAAAAAGTCCCCTGGTGTTACTCCCTGATGTAGCAGAGCCATCAAGCCCTCTTCCCTTTCTGGTCTCATCCTGTGGCTCAGCCTGCAGCTCCTTGCATGCAAGATTTCAGGACACGAAACACAGAAAGCAGCTGGCATCACCTGGCCAGCAGCAATACCACCTTATCCCAGTTATCACAGGAAAGAACAACTGTTCCCCAGGGGTGACATAGAGTCTCACAGGGGGTTGGCCCCACTGATGGCACTCCCCATGTCCTTCTAGCAGAATCGTACATTGGCACACATTTCCATGAGCATCTCATGCCTGCTGTGAAGGCAAAAAGCTGAGAGAATGGTGAATAAACACACATTTGGCTGTCAAATTTGCTTTGAAAGGACAGAAAATCTCAGGCATTGTGGCTTGGTGAGGGCAGTGAACTGGGGGCAATGTTGTGGACAGGGAACTGGGAGTAGTGCTGTGGGAAGGGAACTGGAGGCAGTGCTGTCAGCAGTGAGGGGATGCTGGGGACTGGAGGGCTGTGGGCAGCTGCAATCATAGCCAGCCCTTGCTAGAGGAGCCTGATCCAAACAAACCAGGAAAAATTTGGGAATTACAGCAATTTCATGCCAGATTTCTCCCCTCTGCCACTGGCTATCACGCCCTGGCTGGTTCTCTTCCTGCTCCCTCCTGGTTGCCTGTCTCAGTTTAGCCAAGTTGCTTAAGCCACATTTCTTTAGTTGCTCTGCACAACCATCTGTGCCAGTTCCCCATCCACAGGAGCAGCTTCCCAGCAGACATTTGGGACTGGAGCCCTGGGACTTCACAAGTTCAGTCCTTAGGAACAACAAAGCTGCTCCCAGTAACACCAGTGCAAAACTCTTTGCAACAGACCATCCTTGAGACCTCGGTTTCAGTTTTGCATGAGGATTACCCTTGGGAGCCAAAGTGCTGATAAGCAGGGTGGGACCAACGTGGGGATCCCACTCTGATCCCCTGGGAAGGTTTTTACCCTTTCTAGGGAGTCTTTGATAAAAAGAGGGAGGGCACCTCTGCTCCCCATAGTGACTTGCTTGCACTGAGGCCTGGGAGCCACTGCCTTTCCTTTGCATGAGACACTCTGCACCCCAAAAATTCCCAGGTTTTCTAATTCATGGCCAGACACCCCCTTTCCTTTGAAACATCCTGCCCTGGGGCCCTTCCCCATGAAAGGGTGCTGGTCTCCCTCTAGGGTTGAGCCCACAGCAGCCATGGGGCCACAGCAAAGGCTTACCAACCATCACATCCCGTAGCATCATCCCAACACTGAGGGGACAGGGACTGAGTAACTGTAGCAGGAGCAGCAGCCCCAGGGCACCTAAGGACACACATCCTCACCCTGTTCTGATTCTGCCTGCTCCACTCGCTGCCTTTTTTAAGCAGTTGCCCTTGCACTGTGTTGGCTTTTGGAGCTGCCTCCCAGAAGCAAATAAGACCAGGAATTTTGGAGCCAAGCTGCGTCTCAGCCGCGGCGTCAAAGCGGTGAACAGGGAAATTTATGGCCCTGTCTTGAGCCGCTTGGGTCTCACAAATCACTGCACTGGCCCCAGATGCCTCTTATTTAATATAAATGAAAATAAAAATAACAACAGATTCTCAGGCTACCGTCCAGCAGCTGGAGCAGGATTTGGATTCTCTTCAGTGAGAAGACGGGGCCCTGGTGTGTGGAGCACGGCTGGACAGGGATAAGCCTCCATCCCGCACATACAATAGCTTCTGGGGAGGATATGGGGACTAAGTAGCCATCTAAAGGAGCCATGGTGGGACACTAGGCTGCACAGGAGCAGCCACAACCAGAGGGATGTGAAGCCACTAGCAACAACCGCCCCACACTGAGATACAGGGGATATAGCAGAAGCCCCTCCCTCTCCATTGCTTTTTAACCCAGTGGCAAGGCATTAATTTTAGGGAATAATCTGGGAATCCCCAGATTCTGGGGAGCCTTACCCGATGATGTACGCCAGGACGATGAGCTGGATCAGCCGGAAGGTCAGTCCCACCTTCTTGTTCCTCACCAGCACCATCCGAGGGGTGTCATACTCGAAGAGGAAGGAGGACACCTTGTCCATGCATTTCTGCCCCATGGCTGCACCAGGGCTGTGCTGCAGCCTCCTGGCTCTTCACTGAGGGTTGGGCCGTGCCCACCGCCGCTCCAGCAGCTCCTCTGTTTGCAGAGAAAAAAAAAGGAAAATAAGAATGCTATCGGCGTGGCTCTGTGCACATCTGGGCTGTCGGGTTTCCTTCTCTGCGCAGAGATGAGGCTTCCTCTTCCTATAAGCTCTGAGCTGGGAAGAGCGGGTGCCCTACATGGTCTGGGGGTGGGACAGTGTGTGGGAGGGTGCAGGGCCACCCTGCTGCCAAGCCCACATGCCACCAGGACGAAGCCATCTGCCCACGAGCGATGCTCCCTTGCCTGGCAGGAGCCTTCCCTGGGGACAGAGAGGATGCAAGCAGGGCTTGGGATGAGCAGAGACCACGAGTTATTCCTGGGGGCAGCAGTGGGATGGAAGAGATTGTGGGGGTCCCGGGAGAGATTTTAGGAATTAGGATTCGGGTATCATCTTTCCTAGCACAGCAGCCACCTCAGGCTGTGTGTCCTGAGCCCATGTCTTACTCTCTCTCCCAAAAGCCCAGAAAAAGGGTCGGGAAAGAGAAGGGGGAGTCCCAGAAAGCCCAGCTCAGCAATTTGGAGCTGACCCGTGGAGCAGAAGGGCACCCAGCTTGGCCCCCTCCCGTGGTGAGGCCAGACAGCTGGGACTTGGCTCATTCCCAGCACTTGCACTGGGCTGGGCTGGGTGCATTTGGAAGCATTTCCAGCATTTCCTGAATGGCCCGGCCGCGAGCAGGGCCAGGCGAGTCGGGGTCACAGCGAGCGATGCTCAGCAGGGTGGGACAGACACCACTTTAAACAAGTATCAGTGAGAAAGGGACTGGATTTGAAAGTGCCAGACTGAAATCTGGGGGCCAGCAGCCACAATGGGTAGCTTTGAAGGGGGTTGGCTCAATGCTGGGGAAAGCACAGAGACTGTGGATGGGGGACCCTGTGCCCTCAGTGCATCCCACTGGGCAGGTCCAGGGCACAGCCCTACAGAACTGAGCTCTGTGCTGGGGAGCACTGGGGCTGAGGAGGGAGCACTGGGGCTGTGTTTCTGTAGGAAAGAGAGGATTTTTCTCTGGAAATCCCAGTGCCCAGCTGCTTCAGCACTCCATGCAGGGACAGGCTCCATGAGCCCCAGTTCATTTGTTTCTCCCTTGGCCTCAAAGGAGACACTGGCTCTCTGCAGCCACCGAGCTTGGGATAAAGGCTCTCTCTGCAGGAGGAAATTGTTTTGGAAGCATGGAGAACCTTAACCTGCTGGGATAAATCTTTCCTTTCAGGAATATTTCTTTTAGCATCACCACCTCTCAAGTTCACTTGCTGATTGCTCACTGTCACATTAACCTTTCAACTCAATCTATTACAGACCTGACAGCTGTGAAATAAGTGGAACAAATCAATGATATTTGCTGGGCAATAAGGAAAAACTGGGGAAAAAGCAACTGAATCGTTTATCCAAATCTTTTGGGCATACCACAAAGCCTGGGAATCAAAATCAGATGATCCCATGTTGCAAGTGACGTGATATGGTCCCAATGCCCCAGCCCTCAGCAACAAGGAAAGTTGTCAGAAAAGGAGCCAAAAGCAAATACAAAATGCTGATGTTAATCATACAGATTGAAGGCTGATACTGCTATTGAGCGGGGCAGACAAACCTTATAAGCTTAGATATCTGTCAGGAGAGAAGCAAATAACTTACTGTATGAAACGAGGCCTTTTAGGGAAGGCTGCTCACCCTTGCCAAGGCTATGGGGATAATGAAAATAGGACAGCTAAATTTAACAGCAAAATGACTTGTAAAAGAGTCACTTCTAACCTCCTCTCTGGTACTTGGAGTCAATAAAATGGTTATAGCATGGATTTAGCTAAAATGTTTTCCATTGGGAAATAATATGCATCTGCCATTTTATAATCTCTTGAAGCCATGTTGCAGCTGGCGAGTGTGGCCAGGCCCTGTCTGGAGTGATGTGGAGAGCAGAAAACCCCAGCATGGAGCACCAACAGAACCTGAATCTTTTCCTGGGCTGATACCAGCACCCAGCATGGGCACCCACTTGGCGACAGCATCCAAATGTTTGAAAAAAGCACAGCCTAAACAGTTGTGTGCTCACACCTCTCCCACATCCACACCATCCCTGGGATTGCCACTCCTTAAATTACTTTATCACAGAGAATTTAGTGATAAATGCACAATTTAATGCACCAGGTGGCTGCCAACCCACCTCCCTGCCTCTGCAAGGTGGTTATTGAGGGACAGTGCCCTGCTTGGGCTGTTCAGTTGTTGACTGACCTGCCCATACAGGGCAGTCACTGGCCAGAGATGCTGAGATCATGGGGCTGTGATGCTTCCAGCTGTGGTGCAGGCACTGGGCTGTCTTGAGGCCAGGCTGAGATGTCTGTTTGCTGTGATAATAAATGCATTACTGTAACACCCAAATAAAAACAGAAATAGAATTAGGAGGAAGAGTTTTTTATCAGCCTACTGTGTAAGGTGCAGCCTGGGGGTGTCCCATGACTCTCTGCACCAATACCCACACATAGCTGGGACCTTGGGGATGGTTTTTTCTCGGAGTCCCACAGACTCCAGCTGGTATGATGCTGTCAATACACTCACAGCCATCTCATCTGAATAACCTTTGTATCTCTTGGCCGCTTCCAAGCAAAGCAGACAGGAGGCCCTGGGGGTGCTCTGCATGAAGTAAAAAGGTGCAGGTGCTGCTGGAGGAGCAGTGGAAGCTTGAGTTTATCTGCAGCAGGTCCTGGGCACTGAGGATGGGTTTCCCCAGGGCACAGAAAGTGCTGAACTGGACTTGACCTGAGCAGCATGAAAACAAAGGTTCAAATGGGACAACACAGGGACACGCAGAGTAGAACTGAAAGTGTTTGAGGCCAGGTTGGATGAGACCTTGAGCAATCTAGTCTAATGGAGAGTGTCCCTGACCATGGGAGAGGGTTTGAATAAGATGATCTTTAAGGCCCCTTCCCAACCCAAACCATTCTGTGAATCTGTGAATCTAAAACCAGGTAGAGATAAGGAAAATGAGCCCATCTAGCTCCACTGCCCATGGGAGGGGAAAATGGAAGCAGAAACAGCAAATGAAGCTCTAAAGCCCCTGTGTTTGTGTCTGAGATTGCCAAGACTTAGGGCCACATTCCCCAAACACTCTCCTGGGTCAGTTGGCACTGACTGGTCCCCAGCACCAGATTTGGGCCTCATCCAGCATCTCCAGCTGGGCCAGATGCCAAGGGCATTGAGGGCTGGTGACCCTCCAAGGGTATCCCTGGCAGTGTTGGGCAGGGTTAGCACAGGAGTCCATCCATGGCTATGAAAGGAACTGCTTCCCCCTGCCCATTGAACATGCTCAGCCTGTGCTTGGGGCTGAGAAAAATGAAAAATCTGGTATTTTTAGGGGACACATTTGGAAATGCAAGTGCATCCTTGCTTTGAGCTGGGACAGGAAGTGCTGGAACACAAAGAAGGTTCTGAAATCTCTGCACAGGGCTCAAGCCCACTCACGCCCAGAGAAGCACTGCTGTGGAAGGCTTAAAAGCTACCAGGTATTTCCAGGCCCTCAGACATTGATAGGGCGAAAATAAAACATAAAAAATAATAGATGAAGCACATTACACAACCCAGACTCATGCTTGGCAGCATCTAGCATGGAGCTCTGAATTTCAGCACAAAAATGTGTGGCACGCTGCAGATCCGTCGATGGGGAGGAGTAACACGGAGGCAAGATTTAATATATGGTAGTGGGTGCAGAAGAGACCTGCTGTGGTCAAGGCTGCCTGAAAGAGCCCCTGAGAGCTGGTGGCTTTTCCCAGTAATTTTGGCTGCTGCAGCCCCCTTGCCCTCACCAGTTGCAGGAGGTGCTTACACTGCACCATTGGCAATGGGAAGGGGAGGGTGGAAAAAAATTGGCAGATGAGAGCAAGCAAGGCCCTACAAAACAGCATGTTCAGTTTTCTTTCCAATTTTAACTTGTCCTTGACCTCTCTTCGCTCCTTCCCAGCAGGGCTGGCTCGGCTCTAGACTTGTCTCGTGCTGCAGCGCCCTGGCACAAGATGTTTTTGGTGGTACTCACCTCTCAGAAGTGGCATTTCCATCTCCAGTTGCTGTGACAACACATCTCCCTGGAAATACTTCAGCAATAGTTTAGAAAGCAAACATGAACCTGAGGTGCTGGGGGTACCAAAAGGTGTCAGTGGCCCTGTGGCCATTGTGGCCTCCAGAAATGTGGATGAACATCTAATATGGGGCCTGGACCTGTGCCACGGGATACAGGGACCCTTGGGATTTTTTTGTTTTCTGAATCATGCCTTCGAAAGACAAGCATAGCCCCAGGTGATGGTACTCAGAAATCCGGGGACTGACACAACATCAGGTGGGGAATTGGGGTTTTTTTTGCCTTCACTGCTGTGTCCTGAGACAGCATTTCTGGTATGGGGGACTGGCTTGAGGGTCACCTCCAGCCATGGCAGTGAGGCTCCTCTTGCTCTGACATTAGTCTGCACTGGCAAAGAGGAGGCCAGGCAATAGCCCTTTCCCCAAAAACAGCATGTGCCAGGAGAGCCCATGTCCCTCTTTGGAACCCCCTGTGGGTTACAAAGCTTTTGGCTTACCTTGTGCACCACCTTTGTCCTGCTCACAGCACTGGGAAGGAATATATGGGGCCACATCCCAGCAAAAAAACACCAAGGGTAAATGTTGCTCCAAAACAGGACCTGCAGCTGGATCAGGATTTTCTGCTTCAAACATCACCATGAGCAGAACTCTGGGTGATGCAGAGATGGAACTGCATGGCTCCAAGCCCAATGCCATCCCCCCCAGAGGAGGCCAAGTTATTTAATTATTATTTATTTCACAATTACTTCTTGTGGAGGTTATTGCAGGGCTTATTTAAACCTCTCCTCTCAGCTGGGGGAGATAAGGTGATGATTATTCTGGATGCAGTCAAAATTAGCACTGTTATTTGTATTCTTGTGCCCCAAGAGTGAATTTAAAAATTCCCAACAGTTGTATTATGCCACTCTGCTCATTTTGCCTTTGTCATCCCATGCCAGGCACAACCTCAGCTCCATTTCTAGTTTGGCTCCTCTGAAAACCCACAAGAAATCCTGATCTGGTGAGCACAACTCCTTTTACGGCTGAAGAATGCCCTCAGACACTCCCATACAGCTCCATGGGCTCCCAAATGTCCCCCAAATCAGCCACAAATGGAACAAGAAAAGAAAAAAAAGGAAAAAAATGGTAAAAACAACAACAAAATAGACAAAAAAACCCAAACAAACAAAACCCAACCCAGAATCATCCAGTAAAATTGCTTTTATTTCTGTAATTTTCTAAGTATAAAACTAATCAGCCCAATATTGTGTGAACAGAGTGGATTGTATGGATGTGACCACAAGGAGCCTTCCCACGTCTTCCTGGCACACCTGGCTATTTACAGTCAGACAAAGGACATGGTTTAGGAAGTGGTAATTTAGTGGAAAAATATCTCTCATATAATAAAATAGGAAACCTCATTTCTTTCAGTTCTACCCCTCACATAACACCCTCCCACCCCCCAAGATATAACAATTTACCTTTTGCTATGAAGCACAATCTCAGAGATTTCTACATTTGGCTGTTCAGGCATCTCATATAAAAAAAATCAGCATTTTCCCAGACTGAAGCCACTGAGGGCACCCACTGGCAGTTCAGTGGTCACTCTCCTCTTGGTCCCAAGTGCCCATCACTTCAGGCACATACAGATTCTGGCTCATTTAATGCCCCACTCACACCAAAAGCTGAATGGCATCACTAGAACACAATTGTCCTCCTCACTGCAGCCTTGCAAATCCTAACCCCAACTGTGCCACACAAGATCTGCATGGGGTAAAGCCCTCTCTTTGGTCAGTATCAAAAACCTGAGTCCCAGGCTTTCTCCCCTGACAGAAAATGCCACTGCAGAAGTGGGAGGGAAAAGAGCCATCCCATCTGGATGGGACTGAATCTCTGGCATCATTTATACAAAGTGATGGCCATGCCAGGTATGATCCAAAAATCACATTAAGTCTTAGGAATTGGTAGTGGGGACTCTGGTGTGTTTGAGTTTCAGGAGTGATGTAATGCCAAGGTCACTGAACCTCATGAACATCTCCCACCCAGGGCCACTGCACACCTCAAATCATTATTTGATGAGTTTTGGTGGAGCAGGACCCTGACTGGGAAGCAGTATTATCAACCTGATGTACAAAAGAAGGACCAAAAGTTAATTCTGAGTTTTCCTATTGCTGCTCCTTCTGCCATCCACACCGTGAGCAGAAACTCTGACTCAATTCCAGATTTGATGCTCTCACAGGAACAAAGTCCCCCAGACCCACCAAAAAGCCTGTCCCTCCTACTGGTGCCTGGTGGTGCCATCCAGCCTCAGCTGAGCAGAGCATCACCAGAAAAACACACACACACGGAATGTTCACAGTGCCAAAACCCCAAATATACAAACACAAACCTCACCCAGACCTGGGCCACATGACAAATAAAATGCAGGATGCAGCACTTGGCTCTTTTTCTTTTTCCAACGTGCCTTCCCATGGGGTCACACACCACAGGGGGAAGAGCTCAGCCAGCAACTGGTCACAATGACACAATATCCCAAAACAGTACAAAAGACTTTCCACAGCTGATCCCCCTGGTGCTCACCCCAGGAACACACAGGACCTTCCCCTCCCACCTTGGCTGTTCCCCAGCACGGTGCTTGGCCCCTGAGGAAGGAGTATAAAGTGCTCATGGATAATCCTAAACTGCCATCCAGCACATCCTACACCCTTCATCTTGTGGTGGATCTGTCACAGCAGCCCACCAATGCTAAAGGTCTTGCTGGAAAGACCTGAGTTTTATTTATAGACTTAGAATATGCCAGGCAGCACTATCAAAATAAAACTAAAAAGGAAATAATTCCTAACCTCTGTTGCCAAGAAAAGCAAGGATCCCAGAGGTTTGCCCCTAAGCTGTTTTTTAAAAAAAGCTTTAGGGTGAAACAGTGACCCAGTGTCCATCTCCCTTGTATTGCACAGTCAGAAGCCTTGGTAAGACACAAGAGCCTATCCCAAAGTGATGGTCTTGGCTCTGGGATCCCCAAGTTTACATAAGAACATGTTCCAGCCTGTAAAAGCTCCCAGCATGCTGCTGCTGGCACACATGCAATAAATAACCACTCCATGATTTATCCTGACCTTCTACTAAAGAATAAAGGAAAAAATACATCTATGGATGTTTTTCTACTTCATTAAGATGTTTGAAGTATAAGCCCCTGTAATCAAAAGTATGGAGTGATACCTGTACTCCAAGTAGTTAAAGGATGGGAGGAGAGACAAGAGATGTGGTCAACCATTTAGAAGGGAAAATGGGGATATGTCAAAATGGTTCCTCCTAGCAAGGGGGGCACCTGCTCCAGGAAGCTCTAGTACAGATTACTTGGGCTATTTTCTAGACAGATTTGAAGGCTCACAATATAAATAAAATGCAATTTGCTGATGCTGGAAGGATCAAGCTGGGATAGCTCTGGTTTCTTGCCCACGATGGCCCAGGGTTGGGTAACTCACAATTGTGACCCAGTGATTGTATGAACAGACTGATAGTGCCTGGGCTTTTACACAAGAAACTTCTGCACAGCACACTTATCTGGGTTAAATTAATATTCCTCCACCAGACATTAAGTTCGGGGAGAACAGTGTAACTCAGGTGGTGGATGGACCAAACAGGTTCCTGTAGGCACAAGGGACCAAGGCCACCACATCCCAGGGAGATGCCATTGGACAGCTGAAAACCCTGCTGGACCCTCTGAACAGGGCTGGGGTGCTCTGAATCCAGCCTAACCTATGAATCCAGCCCAGCTTCTCCCAAACTGATTGTTAGCCTCAGAGAAACAGAGAAGCTGCTTCCTCTGATGACACTGAGCTGGAACTGGACTAAATTCGCACTGGTTGTTTTTCTGCACAGTGATGGAGATGGACTCAATCATCTTGGATGTCTTTCCCAACTTAAACAATTCTTTAGTTCTGTGATCTGTACTAAAATAAAGTGAAATCCACCCTTTTGAGGAAGGGCAAATCACATGTCTACAGCATTAATCTTATTTTGAAGGCTTATACAGTACCTGGGTCATGTCCTGGTCCTCTACACCAGGGTGGGTCTCATCCATGGTAAAAATTTTTGAAGAGGAATTGGTTATCCCAAGGGATCAACTGATTAAATCATTTAGACAGAACACATTTGAAAAATAAAACTTCTTCAAGACAAAGTATATTAAGATTTTAAAAAATCAGCAACAATCTTCTAACCACAGAGTGTCTATAAAGATCTTTTTAAAGAGCTCCATATTAAAATTTCTTGAATACATTATATATTAAATACAGTAACAACACTTCATGCAAGGTTTTCTGTACAATAAATCAGCTCAGTAGTATAACAATTCTGTACATTCCCATTGGTCTGGGGGCTCTGCTCATCTTCAATGCTGGTGATGGGAAAAACAAAGGAGGGATGATATTTGGCACCTACTGTATGGAAGGAGAGCTACCCTTGCCCAGATGATACAGCAAAACACTGGAAGCTTTTAAGAGGCAAAACGTAGAAGAGAAAACCCAACAGCAAAGGAGCAAATGCTATCCCACACCCTTGCTCTAGTGCTGTTGCTGGAATGTAAGAAATAACAAAGAGACAGGCTCTGGCTAACTAAGAATCATCAGGATGGATCGTAGAGGACCGTGAGAAAAAGAGGAGGGAGGATTTGGAGAACTGGAGAAGAAACCAACCACTATCAGCTTCTCAGCTGATGCAGCTCAATGGAGAAAGATAAATTTAATGAATCCCAAAATCCTGATCTACAAACCCTCACTGAAGACTGTCTCACTCCTGCTGCGGAAAAATCCCCAGAGGGCAAGATAAAGTTGGTGCTTTACAAAAAGGGATGCCACAACAAACACCACTCACGAAGAAAGACCATGTTATGTACAAGCATACATTCATTCCCATCTTGATCCCTTGTCAAAGATGCCCTGTGCAAGTCAGTGATGTTCTCCAAAGCAGGGCACATGAAGTCATGGATGTGCTCCTAAACACTTAAGCTCTACTCCTGCTAGGGAAATAGTTAAAAATTCACTAAGGAAATAAAGTGTGACCAGGAAGGAGTGGTAGATATGAGGAATGCAAAGTGGGCATCCCCTTGCTTTTCTTTACATGGCTGCCCCTACAAGGAGAGGGATTGCCTTATATAGTGCAGATGGGATCTAGCAAGATGCCAAATGGAGAACAGACAAGACTTCATTGTGCTGGTGCTGGATGAGCCTGAGAAGGTGCTGGGCTTTCCATAATGCAGGGATCAAACAGGACAGTGTGATAAACAGGGAGAACTTTGCCTTCCACCACATGCACCTGACCTTGACGTACAAACACATGTCCATGAGATTCACACCAATGTTGGACACACTCTGAAGCTATGCCCAGCCACTAGAGCACAGCACAGCACAGCAGCAGCAACACTGTGGACATCATCAAGGCTCAACAACTCCAACATACATCCCCCACTCCTCTCTCCCTGCCCTCATTTACTGGCAAGCCCTTCCTAGCCCCTGAAGCTGCCTTGTGCATCCCATCCCACTGGGGGATGTGGCCTCAAATCGTGACTTCCTGCCTTAGTCTCTCATGAAGGCCACCTTGCCCGTGCTCACTCAGTCAGGGTGAAAATTGGAAAGAGGGTCTCAAATTTGGCAAGAACAAATCCCAAGGAACCACATTGCAATGACTCAGATCCATACAGCTCCATCCCCAAACTCTATGCCAGCTGTCCAGTAATTGCACTCATATGTACAGGAAAAAGAAAGCTACAGAACAAAACAAAATCAGTATTTTTTCTTTTAGACGATTCACCCGCATTTGTCTGACAGTCGGACGCATGCATGTCCTGCTGGCTTTAGCGATGGTCACGCATGCAAGACTTCAGTCCGAGTTACAAGTTAGGGATCCTCTAGTTCGGAGTACAGCCCTCGTGTCATTCATTTCTTGTCCTCTTCTCCTGAAACGAGGGGCAAAAAAAGAGAAGGAAAAGTATTGGTGAGGGTTCAAAAGCAAGCCAACTCCATGTTTTGGTTACCAAGAGTGGTTGCTCCTGGGTTGATCCCAGAAGGAACCTGGGATCCTGCCTGCACGGAGCTGGCCTGACTGCAGCTGTGGCAGCTGAGGCTGAGTGAGGAGGAGGAGGAGGATACTGATCCCTGGGCGAGAAAGGTCTCTGCAAGACTTAGGAAGAGGGATGAGGTGGAGCCATGTGGGAAGGTGAGTAGGCAGGATCCCTCCTTACTGCTCCCAGTGATGCACATTATGCAGGGGAAAGCAGTGGCTCAGAGAGGAGGAAGCTCACTGCATCCTCCCACCGACCCTAGAGCCCCAGCCCTGCTGCAGCCAGAGACAGAGATACTGCTCCATGGGCTGACACCACTTACACACACTACCCATGTACCTACACCCATAAATACCTCCAAAACAATGCACAAGGACCAACCTAATCATCACAGCCAGTGTCCCAGGGCTGCCTTCCTACCTTCTCCTTCCCTCCAGATGGATGAGTTTGGAGATGGAAGGCAAGAGGCAACACACGGCCTGTAGGAAAATTATGGCAGCCAGCTTGAATTCCATGTGAGAAGCCTCAAAATCCCTGCCAGAACTTGACTTACAGCAACTAGATCAATTTTCAAGTGTGACTTGACAGGAGTGTCCCTGATCCCTGAGGCAGCTGCCCTCCAGCCCAGGGTAGCTTGGTCTGCCCAGAACAGATTTTTTTCCTCAAAAAAAAACCCACCCAGAAGAAGCACTTGCTAAGGAGAGCTAGAAAAATCCCTTATCATGATTTTTTTGACTGTATTTCTCTATCTTTCATCACTGCACACATCACGAAATACATCTCACTGGGGACTGCTCTTGATAAATAAGGGTCCTGCCCGGGGTTACCCGTGAGGCTCCATGCCTGCTGCCAGCCCTGGTGCCGACAAGCTTTCAGGGGAATTAATAAATAACAGGCAAGAGAGAGGGAAAAGGCTTTTATGCTACTTCTGCCAAAATGTTTTTCCAGTGCTGGCTGCAGAGCCCAGCCCTTGTGTCCAGGGATAAAATGGCTTGCTGTGATGGCAGCATCCATCTGGATGACACTGCGGGCTTTGGTGTAAAGCAGGGATGCTGGCAACTGCACTGTATTAAATATCATGCCAACAATCAAAATTAATCCCCTCCCCATTGCAGCAGTATCTCTTCCCTCTTCTCCAGCAGCTGAGCAGTCCCCACTGGGTGACACACCGGTGGTAATTTGCCAACCATGTCACTTCCCCAAAACACATCACCCCATGGTTGTGCAAACAGGGAGGAGGATGCCATGGCACGTGGCAGGCAGGAACAGGAAGGAGATATGGCTGCAGCATATAACCACAGTTTAACTTTTCCTCAAAAAGTTACTCTCAGGTCTCTAAAGTAACACAGTATTGGCATGAAGTGAGTCAGGTGTTTCCATGAGCCCTGCAACCAACCAAGGGTCCAGCTCCCACATATGCAGGTCCCTGCATGCCAGTCCATTTGTCCTTCCCTCACACTGGTGACAGAAACAGGGGGATGCAGGAGCTGTTTGCAGGGATGATGGGAATCTCACAGTCCCTCTGGATGCTGCCTCACACCAGGGGTGTGTCAGCCTTTTAGCACTTGCAAACCAGCAACTGAACAATGTGAGCTCAGCTCCTCTAAGGTCTGCTCCCCCCCAGACAGCTGAGGCTTTTGGGGAGGTTTTTCCTTACTGCTTTTGACTTTCCTCAACAGGTTCCTGTAAAAGGGATCCTGGAGGGATGCAAGCTCCCACTTCCAGCCCAGATCACTTCCTTCACCAAGGGAAACACTACAGCCCTTGTAGCTCTGAAAAATGCACATCTCCCCCATCACACCAGGACACCCTAAGCTTCAGCCAAGACCCTGGACCACAGGAGAAAACCAAAATGGAAATTGTTCCCCCATCCCTTTGCAATACCAGGGCAGCAACACTGGCAACTTCTCTCTGCTCTTCCATTTCTAAAGCATGACACATGGAAACATATGAAAAAAACAGGAGAGAAGGGGAGATCAAAACAAAAAGTGAGGCAGGAGAGCTGTAAAATCCCGCATGGAGATTCCAGCACTGGAAGGTGCAGCACCGCTCTCCTGCAGAGCATCCCACAGCTCAAGGGAATACTTGGCCCATGGGGACACATTCCTCTGCCAGCACCCAGCCAAGGTAGCTCCATGCACAGATTACCCTACAAGGGCAGGCCACGGCCGCAGGCACTTGCTCCCGGCTCTGCTGTGCCAGGGAGAGGGATGCCTGCCTCCTCTGCAGTGAACAAGGAGCTGCAGCAGCTCCTGTGCTCCCGGGGGAGTTCCAGGGGGTTCCTTCTTACCCAGGTGCAGATGCATGGGGGAAAATGAGGGTGAACAGCCCCTTTTTGCTGTATGCTGGAGGGTTTTTTGTGATGGGACATGGAGATTTTGGTCCCTGAAAATTTTGGGCTGTCTCAGATGCAGAGCTCCACCTGCCCCTGGCAGGGAGTGTGATGCACTTGTCACTGTACTGCCACCTTGGCCAGCCATGCTCCTCTGGGAGGATGCTGGAGCCTAAAGCTGATGCCAGATTTGCAGAGAAGTGGCCAAAGCTCTCTTGGTGGTGGAGATGCTCACCCAAGGGAGCAACCTCACCTGCACATCAGCTGCAGTGGCAGGAGACTGCAGGACACTGTGCTGTCCATGGGAGAGGGAACAGGAACACGGTGGGAACAGGAATGGAGGGGGGTGTGTGTGGCCACCATCTTGCACCACCTGCAAAATGACCCTGGGGACTGCTGTCTTCACTGGGCACAAGGACAAACAGCTGCCTAAAAGCTAATCTGCCACAAAAGACACCAAGTCAATTCCTGTGCACCCAAACTCCTGATTTTCAGTGGCCCTGCTGCTGTCAGGGCAGGCATGTAGTTGTGTTGCAGAAAACACCTGATTTGTGATTTTGCCCCTGCTTTTACCACGGCACAGGTGAGAAATGGTGATGCTCAGCACTCAGACAGGCCTGCTGCTGAACATGCTGAGAACAGTCAGAGCAGGAACTCCAACACCTGTGAGGGGGTTGCTTTGAGATGGTGAACATGAGGAGGTCAGGGACAGTGCAGGAGGGGAGCAGGGTGGCCTTGACAGTGGGCTGATGGTGCACAGAGGAACATGAGCACTGGGGTTATCTCAGTGTCCTCCCTATATTTGGTACTTCTTGAGAACCACTCAGAAAAGAGACAAAGAGACTTGTGCAAGGGCTTGGCACAGATGCCTGGAAACCTCCCTCCTGCATGCCACAGGATTCAGAGAAAACAAACACTTGAATGCATAGAGCATGGAAAATATTAAAGATAGTACAGCAAAAGATCCCTGAGGGTGATGAGCCCTTGTGAGCCTGCCAGTGTGTGACAGGCCCCTGAGAACATCTCCATGTTCCTGACCAGAGCATCTGCAGCTCACACAAAGCCAACCTCAACCGTGCACATTCTCTCTCTCTCACATTCACATCACCTCCCAAAACTGAGACTGCAGAACCCTCAGAGGGGCCAGAGAGGAATGAAGGCAGCCAGATATGCAAAACTTGTAAGATGAAAGGCTGGATGTGAGCAGAGTGATGGGGAGAGGAATGCAAAGCACTTAGACCACAGTGAGAACTGAAGAGTCTCAGCTTTCTGCCACTTCAATGACAAGGAAAATCCAGTGTAAGGAAAACACAACTTAGATAAGTCTCATCAAAGGAGAAACTTTTCCATGCAAAA
The DNA here is from genome assembly GCA_018697195.1 of Certhia americana. Lineage (NCBI taxonomy): Eukaryota > Metazoa > Chordata > Aves > Passeriformes > Certhiidae > Certhia > Certhia americana. The sequence continues at coordinate 344,040 of JAGMWU010000048.1, forward strand.
CCTGAATCAGCAGAACTCGCAGTTATACATTTGCATTCCTCAGCTGAACACCCTTGGCCATCCCTTGGAAGGTCCCATGCTGGAGACCATCCCCAAGCACTGTCTTGAAGAGACCAAGTGCTAGCCTGGCCCCTGGCCAAAAGTGCCATCAAACAGCTACTTCACAGGCTTGTTAGGCCTTATTTTGAAGCAAAACACAGAGACCACTGTGGGAAAGGAGATCCTGTCTGGGTAGAGTCCTTTGGCTCTATTACTGTATCTCTGTTCCGTATTTAAGCCATGTTCACCCAGACACATTCCAAGCAGGTCCCCACCACACACAGGCAAGACTCTGCAGGAAGCACAGGGATACAGCATTCAGGGATGAGACACGTAAGGAAGCCAACCCTTGCTCTGGAGTCTTGCAGGTATTCAACTGGTGCTCCCCGCTCCACTTGGGTCTTACTGTCCTGAGAATGCCTGGTAAAAAATCACAAGACCACATATAAAAGTGGTTTGGAGTGGGTTGGAGGTTTTTTCCTTTACATTTCAAAGGATAGAGGAATCAGGAAGATGAAGAGTTTCAATTACTTCTTTCAAGTTTGATGATTCAAGCGTATTGATTTTGCCACATAGCTTGATAGAAGTGCTGCATGGGAAACCCTGGATCCATGACACAGAGCAACCCATGAGCATCAGCAGCACCGTGACTGTGGGGATGAGGGAAGCTCAGAGGACCTGAAACATTGGGAGTATGCCATGAGAGGAGAAAACTGAGCTGCTGAGCTGCTATGATGGCACTTGAGAGGATTGTGTGCCTACCAGAAACCTCACTGTGCTTGGAGCTGTGCAGGCAGAGCCGAAGAAAAGCCCTCCCTCCAACAGTGCTGAGATTTTATAGAGAAATACAAAGTGTGGGAGAAAGACAGACTCAGCCCCAGGCCACAGATGGTGAAGTGAAGGCTGAGGGCATGCATGGGATGCAACATTAACCTCATCTCCTACACCCAGCCTGGTGCCACTCTGTAGAATCATTGCTACAGGCTCATAATTGTGGGATAAAACTGACCTGTGTCTGATGAGAGATGAAACAATTCAATAAAAACAGGCTACAAACAATTTCTATCTGGTTTGTAAAAACAGGAGCCATGCACCTCTGTTTCTCTGAGCATTTGCTGAGTTTGTGCATCAGCTCAACACAGGAAGAAAGGCTGAAATGAGCAGCATCAGCACACTGGGACACACTGATGGGGAGGGAGACCTGTTTGTGATCATTTCCTGCCTGCAGCACTTTCCCATCCTGTATTTCCAGGTACTAGCAAAGCTCTACTCCATGAGAAACCAAACACAGCTGTTACAATACCCCAAAGCCCTCAGGGCTGGCCAGACCTGCCTTCAGCCCAGAAAGGCAAGAGTGGCTTTGCACAGATTTTCTGAGGCATTATTACAGGGTGAAGGGAAAAAGAAGGGTTTACTGTGACACACGTTGCCTAAGGGGTGAAGAGATGGTTTGAGCAAGGTGATGGTGTGGAAGGACATCCAGTCCTCACACTCAGATTCTTCATCAGCCCCCAGAGCTTCCCTGAGCAAGGACAGTGCCTTTCCTGCCCTTCTTCTCCCTATCACTGTCAGGGAAAGCTCACCTCAAAAAATTAATAAATCCTGTTTTCTGGAGAGGGGCCACCCCTGTGGCAGCCACCACCAGGAAAGCCTATAGGCTTAACAGTGCTGAGATATCCCCCACAGCAACATCTTTTGCAAGAAATGAAAGAAAAGATGATGTCATCTCTTTGGAGGGCTGCCCAAAGACATGCTGTGATCTACAGCATGGAGCCCAGGAGCACAGAGGAACTGCTGCTCCAGCATCACGGGAGCTGCTTCTCCTGTGGTTGTGCCAAGGACACCTCCTGAGAGGTACTGGCCAAGTTTAAATCCAGTTTATAAGGTGTTCAGCTCTCAATTGATCTTAGCATAGAGGCTGCCAACACAGAGTAAGGATGAACAGAGAGAGGTGGAACTCTGAGAGGAAAAAAGAAAGGGTTCCTGTTACAAATCTGTGTTTGATATGTTTTGCTTTATAAGCAAAGGGATCCAGTTTCTGGAGGTTTGAGAGGAGTTGAATTAATAACCTGTGGCAGATTTATCTAATGTTCCAGCTCCAAAGGGAGCATTTCAAGCAGATGTAGTTACCAACTGCTCTGCCAGGCGTGGCACCGGGAAGGAAGGGAGCAGGAGCAAAAGCCCCTTTGCACAGCAAAGGTGGGTGAACATGCAGGTGCAGACATCATATGAGCAGAGGAGGGGAGCGAGGGGGCCACAAAGCCACCAGGAATCCCAAGCAACGTGCCATGGAGCCACCCTAACCCAGGGTGGTGCAGACCATGCTCACCATCCAGGTGGTTTCGGGAAAGGTACTTGAGTCCTTCATCCAGCAGGATCACAGGCAGGGAGATCTTCATCACAATCACCCACTGTGGCCAGCTCAGGGGGGTCACCTGGAAGATGAGCTGCAGGGTGCAAAGGGATTGGACATGTCAGTAGGGAAGCAGGTGGGATATTTTGTTGTCTTAAGGATCACATTGTTATATGGGAAAGGTTGAGAGGGTCATCCCAGGTATAAATAGGAGAATCCAGACAGCCCATACAGGAGGCTTTCTTCAAGGTCTGTCATGATCCAAGATGGCTCTTGGCCAAGATGAGTAAAAAAATACATTCTTCACCTCTGCTGCAAATGGGGAAAGTGAGGCACAAGGTAGGACTGTGTGTTTACGTGCTCACAGGTGCTTAGCAGGTGGCAAGGGACAATGTAACCTCCTGGGTACAGAAACACACTTCAATTCTGGGCATCAACCAAGGCATCCCCAACCTTGCAAAGGAAGGAGACAACTCCTAAAGAGCTGAACCACCTTCTGGAGATATCTAGAGCCTTTGCATTGCCCAGAGGGACAGCTTCTGACTCCTGGGGCAGACTGAGTCCTATTTTTCATGCTGGGTCGAGCCATGGGACCTGGTCTTGATGACATCTGCTAGGAACCATCCCAGAAGTTTCCAGACCCAAAGATTGCTCCAGGGATGTCCTTGTCCACAGAAGGCACAGGAAGGTGACAGAGGGCACTCACAGGCATGGGTTTGACATAGAGGATGAGGAAGTGCAGAGCCATGGACATGATGATAGCCCCCAGCAGCCAGATGTTGAGCCACGGTGGCATCCGCAGCAGCGACTGGTTCTCAGAAACACTGTGAAAGTGAGGGGACAAGGTTAGCCCCAGAAACCTCCCAACATCTGCCAATGCTGGGAATTTCATTTCCCTCCAGCATGCAAGGCCATATGCTATATCCTTTCTTTTCCAGGCTGTTCATCTTCACACTTCGCTGCAAACTAGATGTGGATGCCCAATACAACCAGAAATGCATGGATAGTAACCAAATCACTAATGAATGCAGATCCAGTCCTTCCTTCACTGTTCTCAGCCACAGCACACTGCCTTGAAGGAGTTTCTCTATGGAAAACCCAGTGGTCCCCTGTGAGGATGCTCTGAATGGCTCTGCTGTGCCAAAGCAAAGCCCTCAGCCCACCCACAGATACTCAAAGAGACCCTGCACAAAATCAGTCATGCACAGAGCAAAGAGAGTGGCCCTGTGGCCACCACACCTGTTCAGAGCATTGCACATTTCGATTGTCACCAGCACAGACAGAGCCATCGTCGTTGGGTATCGCGACTCGAAGATCTCACAGTCAACTCCTTCGAAGATGGGGTTGTCCTCAGTGCACCTCATGAAGTTCCTCTGTCAGCACAGGAAACTGCTGGTAAATACATGGCAGAGCAGCAGGAAAGGCAGGAGAGAGGAGGAAGAGTCGACTGGTTGGGGGACATGCGATGAACTGGGTTGCTGTTAAATATCCCACAGTTCAGAGCAACCAATAAACTGCCTACAGTGACCCAGCTTCTGTTGGGGGTGGGCTTCAGGGGTATGGCTGGACAGTGGCTTTGAGCCTCTCAGGTGCAGTTAGGAAGGAGCTTGGGCACACACTTGTCTCCATCAGAAATCCATCTTGCATTGCACATGCCATTGGGATATGATAGCACCTACATTCCCTCTACCCTGCAGTTTTCACATTAGCCACAGTTATGCAATGTGAGAACAGATCCCTCCCAATATGGGATGAGACACAGAAGCTACTTTTAGCTTCTCTGAATCTTTCTGAATCTGTAACTTTCACCACCATACCGGTGGCTGGCAGAAGCAAGGCTGGAAACAGCCTGAGAGAGAGAATTTACTTCTGTTTTAAATTACCATCTTCTCCACTAGGAATTTGGGAATAGTACAGCCAACACAGAAGAAAGATAGACAAAAGACCCCAGCAGGTGAATGCATGCCCTCACCCATCTGCTCCAGCTGCCAGCCTGTTCCACTCCTGACTCACCAGCTGATGGAAGGAGACCTGTGGTCCCTCAGCGTCGTACAGGAACCACCAGGTTGCTGCACCCACTGTGGCCAGTCCCACGTACACTGTGGCCAAGAGAGACACCCTTAGCCCAGCACCCAGAGAGGGGCCCCCGCCCCAGGACACCCCAGGCACATCCTAACAGTGCCCACCTGCACCAGCAGCACTCACCTCCAACAGCCAGGTAGCGGAAGAAGAGCCAGCCACTGATAAGAGGCTCCTTGGGGTTGCGGGGCTGCTTGTCCATGATGTCCAGGTCAGGGGGGTTGAAGCCCAGCGCGGTGGCCGGCAGCCCATCTGTCACCAGGTTCACCCACAGCAGCTGCACAGGGATGAGCGCCTCGGGCAAGCCCAGGATGGCTGTCAGGAAGATACTGCAGGGAAAAAACAAGAGATACGAAATTAGACAAGCTCTGGACAACCAAGGTTCTGTGCCACACACGGGGAAGAGAGCATCCGGATCCAAAGCCCCAAATGGAATATTCACCCAAGTCCTGCAGATGAACCCACAGGAAGGAACCTGAAGACCACCATGAAATTTTGCAGCTGAAATTTGTTTCTGTTGCTATTAAAATTTGCTTTGCAGTTGTAACCCAACTGTTGATATCCCCTCAGCCACAAAGGTTCCTATTTCCAGCACAAAGACCCATGCTGAAATGCAAGGGCAAAGGATGCCCAAGTGATCCCAAGGTTGTGCTGATGTTGCTTAGGTCTGGGAGGTAAAGGCAGGGCAGGGATAGCTGTGACTGGGTGACAACAGCTTATGCACAAATCTCTGCACCCAGATCAGGCACTCACATGGGCTTCAAACAGGCAATCTTTTGACAGAACAGGTCCTGCAGGGTGGCAGGATTGCAAAACTACAAAAAAAACCTAAACTCCCTTCCCTTGGGGAATGAGACATGGTGCCTGGGATTACCAGTGCAGGCACTACATGCTGCTGCCTGCAGGTCACCTATCCCAGGAGATGTGTCCCCCCACTGCTGCTCCCGCAGCATGGTGCCTGGTGTGGGAGGCTCTCACCAAACGACCTCCCCGACATTGGAGGAGATGAGATAGCGGATGAACTGCTTCATGTTGTTGTAGATGGCTCTGCCCTCCTCCACGGCCGACACAATGGTGGAGAAGTTGTCATCAGAAAGCACCATCTCAGCAGCTGATTTGGCAACAGCCGTGCCTGACCCCATGGCGATGCCAATCTCTGCCTTCTTCAGGGCCGGAGCGTCATTGACACCATCACCTGTCTGCAGGAAGCCGTGGTTAAGTGTGTGAGGGATGGAGCAGAGTGGGGAGGAGGGGACAGGGGGCTGGCAGGGTGTCCCCAAGGGCTCACCATGGCTGTGATCTCATTGAAGGACTGGAGGTACTCGACGATGCGGGACTTGTGTGCTGGCTCCACGCGGGCGAAGCACCGGGCCTCCCGGCACGCCTGGCGCTGCGCCTCAGGGGACAGCTCATCAAACTCCCGGCCCGTGTAGGCCTTGCCAGACACGTCCTCGGTCTCTGAGAAGATGCTGATGCGGCGGCAGATGGCCACTGCCGTGCCCTTGTTGTCACCAGTGATCATGATGACACGGATGCCGGCCTTGCGGCACATCTCAATGGAGGAGGTGACCTCTTTGCGGGGAGGGTCCAGCATCCCCACACAGCCCACAAAGGTCAGGTTGTTCTGGGTGGGAGGAACACATCTCAGACCCACATTAACCCCTTGGGATGCATCCACTTTCTCCCCTGCTGTGAAACCACCCTGAACTTCACAGGGGTTTCCCCCTGGGAAGAAACTTTCAAGAGGTTTCCACCAACTGCCCCATGGATGCACCCTACAGCCCCAATCCAACAGGATGCCCCCATGCCCTCTGCTCCTCCTCACATGTTTTCTCTTTCCTCCCCCCCCCCCCCCCATCCCTCACAATGGTCTCCAAGGCCCTCTCAGCAGCCACCCCACAGGAAAACATGCTCAGTTGAGGTGGGGCTTACTATCCTTCAAATCAGCCCCTGAGGCTTGCAGAGGAGACGAGCCATTCTCTGCCCATAGAGAAACCAGAAGGAAAATACTGTTGGGACAGCTGGGGGTATGGGGAAACTCTGGGAATAAGAAAGCTCCTGGCCCAAGCTCCAGTGCCGTACCTCGTAGTGGACGAAGGCGGCGGAGTCGTGCAGCTGCATGGTCTCCCTGCGGACAGGCGAGTCGTGGGTGGCCAGGGCCAGGCAGCGCAGCGTGTCAATGCCCATGCCCCAATCCCGGATCCTGCCCAGGATCTTGTCCCGCACCGGGGCTGTCAGCGGGACCTTGGCAGTGCCCACACGGACATGGGTGCAGCGCTCGATGACGCTTTCCGGGGCACCCTGCGGAGGAGCGGAGGCTCAGGGGCTGGAGCGGAGCTGGAGGATGGGCATCTCTTGCCAGCACCGCAGGAAGTACCAGAGGGAGGGAAGGCACCAAGCTGGGGCAAAGGCAGAGGAAATATCCCCAAAATTCCAGCACACATCGCCGCCCTGTGGCTCAGGGCACTAGATGGCAGCCTCCGACCGAGCACACTGGGATCACACCCTGGAGCACAAACCCACACCGGGTCACCAAGAGCAGGATCTGCTGGAGAGCCAGCGGACTCCTGCAAAACCTACATATCCACTCGAGCTACTCCCATCCCACAGATCCCTGCTGCGACCTGCAGGGGATGAGGGTTGTAAATCTGTGCAGAAAAAAATGTGGGATACTCAGTGAATGCCTGTGATGCCTTTGCAATTCAGGAAAACATGTCCTTTAGCATCCCAGCCTCTCATCCCAGCCCTTCCAACCTTACAAAGGAGCCTGACATTGCTCTTTAATATAAAACTTGCAATCCTTTTATTACACCTCTTAAAAAGCTTGTCCAGGGACAGAGGTTCCAGAGGGTCCCAGCCTGATCTGGAGGGCAGAGTTCACCTACCCAGATAATCTCCTAGTGGGAACAACAATATCCAGATCTTCTCAGAGCCAGCGGGGAGAAATTCCACCGCATCTCTTCTCTTGGGAAGAAAATGCCCTATGAAACACTATTTTATTTCTGGTTACAGTGGAAAACTGGACATCATCCTTTGGGCATTACCGGCATCTGGAGGGTCCAAGCCTTTAATAAAGACAACTGCCCAAATTCTGCACGAGGGCAGCTCTCCCTTGCCCCAGCACCAGCACACTCAGTACCTTTTCCTCCCTCTAAATAATCTCATACCCTTTTTGCCCTAATCAATATGGCAAAAACTCACCTCCTCCCTGACCCTACCAGCCTACCTGCTGGATCCTGGATCCCCAGGCAGATAGAGTGTGAGAGGAATTGCAGAGCATCATCACTGCCCTGTGTAGCAAGGGCCAAATGCTGCTGGGTGTGCAGGGATCCTGCAGGTACTTTGCCCCTACCTTGACAAACATCTTGCTGCTGGCAGAGTTGTTGTCAGGCCCAGTGGGAGTGCAGTACACGGACATGGACTTGCGGTCCCGGGAGAACTCCAAGGTGCATTCCTTCCTCATCAACTGCTTGATCACCTGCAGGAACAGCACTGGGCTGAGCCAGGACATGCCAGGGACACTGGTGCTTTCCACCTTGGCTGACAACCCTGCTGAGCCTCAGGATGGGAGCAGAAAGACAGCCACGGGAGCCAGGAAGAATGGGACAGGGCTAAAAGCTTACAAGCTTTTCGTATCAGAAAGGAGTCAGAGGATTTATTACAACCTGCACAGACCTATCTGGGGAAAGAATGCTGGAACAGAGAGCCCTTTGAGCAAGTAAAGACATTATAAGATCTTAAGCAGAGGAAATACAGACCAAAAATAAAGTGGATTTTCACCCAGAAGGACAGGGAGACACTGGAGTACGGGAATAGCCAGCACAAGATATTTTCTTGTCAAAAATAGATGTTTCCACAGAGCAAGTGTCACTGGGGCAGGCAAGGCTCTGGGGAATAGGGTTTGGTTCATGCTAGAGGGCAGCTGCTCAATGCAAACTGGGCACCCAAAGATAATTCCACACTTCCTCATCTGCAGCCAGAGCTCGGACTATCACTCAGAGGGCCCCTCCTGCCTGAGCAGGGACTGGACTGATTTGGAGCCTCAGAAATCACCTGCTGCAAAGTTCCACATAGGCTGGTGCTCAAGGCCCTGGCATCACCCCCCAGGGCCATTGTTCCAAAACCAGTTCACTGTGAGAGCCAAGAAATCACATCCTTGTGCCAAATCAGTCCCTTAGATCATTGCAAGTGTTTATTGCCCAGATATCAGACATCCTAAATCCCTCCTCTCCCTCCTGTCCCCCCATCCCTGTAGCTCACAGGAGCTTCTCCCCACTCACTGAATTGCAGGCATTGGCTCTCTCCACCTTGGAGAGTTTGCTGAGGTCTGTGTTGAAGACATTCATCTTCTCCACCAAGCACGTCAGGGCTGTTTCAGTGGCTTCCCCCACCTTCTCATAGACTTTTTTGGACTAGAGGGCAGAAAAAAAGAGCTTAAGCTTTAGAGCACATCCTCTACATGCCGCTAGCACCAAGGATGCTGTCACCCACCACACCAGAGCATCCCCTTGGGATGAGCTGAAGCCAAGGAAGGGGATCCCAAGGGACAAACTCCATGGGCTTTGCCCTGAAGCACAGCAAGAGCATCCCCCCACCCTGCCCTGGCCCTGGTGCCCCCACACCTCATTGTAGTCCAGCGAGGAGTCATTGCAGAGGGCACAGATGGTGGCCAGCTCCACCAGCCCGTCGTACTGCCCACACTGCACCGGCTGCTCATCCTTCAGGCTGTGGGCAGAAAACAACCCCAACAGCTTTACACCAGCTCACACCTTCAGATACAGTTAGCTCACCCTAAAGATCCCTTCTAGGGGCACATATAGCCTATATATCACTCTTGTAAAAGTGGAGGCAAAAGCCCAGTTAAAGCACCAGTGCTGGCAATAAATCCTTGGGTTCACATTTTGTACTTTATTAAATGGGGCAGAGCTAAATTGCAAATAAAATATCACAAGAGGCAAATAAATTCTGTAAGTGGCCCAGAATAAGGAGGGCTGCAGAGGAGTTCAAAGGAGCAAGCAGGGGGCTGCTCACAGGCTGAGGAGGAAGGTGATGGACCAGAAAAGGGGCAAAGAAATTCATGTTAACATTCACCCCCTCAGGGGTTTCCATTTGCTTTGAATGCAGATGAGCTGTGGAACCAACAGCCTTCTCTTCCCCTCTGATGCTGCTTCACACTCCATAGGGAACCCAAGGGAGTATTTAGGAGCAGCAGAGAGCTTTAACAGCTGCACTGTTGTGAATGCTTCCAAGCAAGTGGTGAACTGTGATCTTTGCTTCCTAAATAACAGCTCTTTGCTACAGAAAGGAGCAGCCCTGAACACTCCAGGCAAGCCAGATGCTTCTCCTCTCCTGGTGGCAGGAATGGTAGCAGTGGTTTTGAAGGAAATAAAAATTATCCTGGTTCCAGCAGAGGTAACTGCAGGTTAGAGCTGTGTAAACCCAGCCGGTCATCTGCTGGCTGGAAAAATAATTTGTCAGGCATTTACTAGGATCAGCTTATTCCACTGTTGGTTCCCAACGGAAAGAACATTTTGGAGCCCTTGTTACAGCTCAGGAACGGAAAACACAGAGCAGCCAAGAAAATCTGAAAAATCTGTTTGCTGAGGGAGACAAAGCTGCACTGGGCTGTGAGTGGGAAGGGAGATCCACTGCTCCTGCCCAGAGATGCTGCCCAGCCCTGGGCTCACAGGAAGGGACAGTGGGTGGAGGAGGGAGCTGTGGATACATCAGGCATGGCTTTTGCAGCACATGATCCATTGGATATTGCTGGGAAGGGATGAGAGGTTACGGCCCCATCGTCAGCAGCCCCTGCATGGAGCCAGGTGAGACCATGTGCTGGGAAAAACATCAGCAAAGGTGCTGCTGGCTGGGTGCTGTGTGAGCAAAGGTCCAGCATGAAATATCCCCCTGCCAAGGCCAGGTTAAAACAAACAAGCATTTCAGTCCCACCAGCCCTGGGGGAAAGGGGTTCTCTCTGTGACACCTCAGCAAGCCCACACATCCCTCTCAATACAGAATTACAGGCACAGGGCTAAAACAAAACTTAAGAGCAACACAAATTGTTGCAGACCAAAACAGTCCCCCTGAATGCAGAGGATAGTGGAAACTGAGCTTCAGAAGTTGGCAGGTACAAGTTCAAGCCCCCTGAACCTCCTCAATTTTAACTGAAATGCACAGATTGACACAGGCTTATGGCTTGGCTCAGTTTTTAATGGAGATTCCTAGCCAAGGATCAAATTGGCTCTATAAATATTCATGAAATTAAGTCTGTGGCTGAGATGAATTACAGCTGCTCCACGGATGAGCAGAAAGGACCATGGTGACAAATGTGTCTGGGATCACTGAGCAAAGCAAAGGGGAGTAGAGAGTGCTCCCACCACCAGCTGAGCTTCTCATCTGCCTTCTTCCCAGACTTTGCCACACTGGGGGCCACCATCTCCTTTCAAAGGAACAGGAATAAATAAATACAACAGCAGAAAACCCCATGTGTGTGATAACACTTCAGGAAAAAGTCCCCAGCTTCCACCCCCTGCCCTCAGCTGCAGCTCTGCAAAGCACCAGTCTGCCATGAAACACACCCTGCCATCAGCAGGACCATGCCCTGGGCACATCAGCCATGGGAGCCATCCCTGCAGTGGTCACAGGGCTTAGGGAGCACTTTCCTGGTGTGGTTTCAGCTGTTTGCAAATCCCATTGATCATTACTGGTGGCTGCTATACAAGCTGCTTTCCCTGCATTCTGCTCGGGGCGGGGGCAACAGTGACAATACCCAAACTGTGCAGGCTCCAGAAATAGGGAGAGTCATCATCTACTGCAAAAAGCCTTGTTCATCACCATTCCTACATTTGTCATCTTCTCCGGTTCACAGGTTGGTTTATTTTATTTGGATTGCTAACAAAGGGAGAGCCAAGGATGTAGAAGCCCCTTTGCTGAGCAGTGGGAAGGCAGAGTCAGGGTGAGCATCACCCAAATCAAGTGGGGCAGGAGCTGGATGTGAGGGACAGTGAAACAACTGCCCTGGTCCCCCTGAACAGCAGAGTACAGTCAATCACCCAACACTAGCAAGCCCAGCGTGGCCAAAAGACATGGATAACCCCTTGGACAGGACTGCAAACCACCAAGGAAAACCCTCCTTTCTCCCCAGCTCATGGGGACCCCCATCCATGGCCATGAACCCGACCCTCCCATCTTCCCTCTGCTGTGCTGCCAGCCCAGGGCCACCCTGTGTCCCTGTGAAGGGGAGGGGACCCTCACTCACATCTGTCCCTCGGGAGCATAGGTGGAGCCGGTGATGTTGAACTCATGCAGGCTGCACTGAGTGCCCTCCACCTTCTCCATGATGAACATCTGCCAGGAGGAGAGGTGGAAACAGAGCATTAGGCAGCAAATCTTTGGTACAGCCCTCGTGCCCAGCCTAGAAACCCACCAGCTGGTACTGTCCTGGTTACAGCCCTGCTGGCATCAGGCTCAGGCCCATCCCTGGTCAGAAACTACTCCTTGCTGTCCCCAAATCCTCCCAGCTCTCCTCTGCCTTTTTCACATCCACCTCCTCCAGCTCTTTCTTTCCCCAGGAGAAGAGATGCCAAGCCTGTTCCTAAGAAGGTCCCTGTGTTTTTCCTGAAGTGGAGAAGGAGCTGTGTCCAGGTTTCCACTCCTGCCCCTGCTGCCCTAGAAAGCCTCTGCAGGGCAGGTTCTGGGAAGCTGCCCCTGCCACCCCTTCCCAGCCAGCTCTCAGCCACCAGCTTTGTGCCTCACTGGGATCACAGCTCAGCTCAGTAATAAAACTCCAGTGAGCCATAAAAGTCCCCCACATTCTATTTTTAGTGATTTTTGCCTTTCAAAATCCTTTCAGTTTCTCTTTGTTGCTATAGTGAGACAAATCACTCAAACTCTAAAATAAAATTAAAATGCCCATCTCCCCAAGTTCTGCCAGTCCCCTCTTGACCCCTCCCAGCACAGATCACCTTTGAGGGCAGCATCCCTTGGAAACAAGAGCAGGATCTGACCCCAGCCAAGGAGACAGTTCAGAGATTCTCACTCCTGCTTCTCATTATTTATGACCCACACTGAAGCCAAAAAGCAAGATAATAAATAAATAAGTAAATAAATAAATAAATAAATAAATAAATATGGTTTGGCAAATGCATTTCTCTGGCTGCAGGGAAATGCCAGGATTTAATTTGGCTGCAGAGAAATGTTGCTCTCCTCACTCAGCTCCATGAACTTGCTGAGTGCCTCCAGAAAGCAGGTGCAGGGAAAACAGTCCCACTCCAACCTGTCTCAAAATAATTGTCTTTTCTCTATTTATTTTCCTCTGGTTATTTGAGTTGCTCCCCAGGAGAAGGATGCAACAGATGCTGGAGAAATCAGCAGGCATCACTCTGCACCAGAGATGCAACAGCTCCAGTTACCACCCACTCCTCTGCCTTCCACATTTCCTCTGGCAACAGAGGTTAATTTGCTATTATTATTAATTGTTGTTAAAAACACAAGGATACCTAGTCAGTGAGCCTCCCCCACACAGGAGGTGTCCCCAGGTATGAGCTTAAGGCCAAGCCAAGCAATAAAAGGGCATGTTCAGGTTTGCAGGCTCCCAGCATGTTCAGCAGCAGGACACCCAGGTGGGTTTTCTCCCTCCCTATTTTACAGGTTTAGACAAACCAAAGGAGCAGGTTCAAAGCATACATCTCCTGTGAGTAATTCTGAGCCCAAAACAACCTCACAGTGGCTTCTCAGCTTCCCAGCTATTTGCAGATATCCTGTTCATTGGGCTAATGCCCTCAGCTCCTTTCCCATGGCCCATCATGAATGCCCATCATCACTCCTGAAAGGTTTTGAAGAAAATAATGAGCCAAAGTGCTGCAGAACAGGTGTCCCAGGTCATCTGGAGGCACTGGGCTCCTCTGTCAGTGGGTGTAAACTCAATAAAGAAAGCAAAACCACATCCTACTTCCTTTGGTAACAACCCCCCCAGAGATGACAGACCCAGAACCTGCAGTGAGGCACCCAGTCTGAGACAATACCAAAAGGAACCTTTGAAGGCTAAGCACCTGTCATCTTTTTTCAAGACATCCAATGCCATCAGCCTCCCAGAGAGCCAAAATCTCCTGGCCACTTCAGAAAATAGACTCCTGAAACACCAACCAGACTCATTTATTAAAAAAGCTGAAAAGCACCCACCCCAGCCACTGATGGATTTTCCTGATATGGGCCTGTTTGTTTTCAAATGCTCATGGCTACAAAATAATCATTACTTTCACAATAGCGTCTTTCTTATTAGAAAAGGGAAAAGGGAAATTAAAAAAACCCAAAACATTCCGAGCTTTTTATTTTTCCATGCTTTTTAAAAAAAGGTGCTACATAACCCACAGCAACCAGAGGTTATATAAAATTTCCTGCTGCTCCCAGCTTGCGTGACTGGCCGAGCATGGGGGCAGCCAGGGCACTGCAGAGGTGTTTGCAGGGTTTTGGTGTGAAAAGAGGATCACAGATGATTTGGGTTGGAACCTTAAAGCTCATCTCATCCCACCCTCCTGCCATGGACAGGGACACCTTCCACTATCCCAGGTTGCTCCAAGCCCTGCCCAACCTGGCCTTGGACACTCCAGGGATCAGCCACAGCTTCCCTGGGCACCCTGTGCCAGGGTCTGCCCATCCTCAGAGGGAAGAATTCCTTCCTCCAATCTAATCTAAATCTGCCCTCCTTCAGCTTAAAGCCCTTGTTCTGTCCCTCTTGTTCAATTCCCCCTTGTTCTGTCACTCCAGGCCCTTGTCCAAAGTCCCTCTCCAGCTCTCTTGGAGCCCCTTTAGGCACTGGATGGGGCTCCAGGGTCTTCTGGAGCCTTCTCTTCTCCAGGCTGAAGAGCTCAGCTCTCAGCCTGTTGATGTCTTGGCAGATTTCCAGGCTGAGAAGTGAGCAGGTTTGTGGGCAGTGGAAACAGTCCAGAGGAAATAGCTGTGTCTGAAGAAGTTAAGAGGAGAGGTAAAGTTTCCATCACAAAAAAAATATAAATAATATTAGGAGCAATAGAAGGAGGAGGTGGTAATGCTGCAGCTCAGCTGGGGGACTGCTGACAAGTCAGGCTCACAGAGCCCAGCCTCTTGTACTGCACAGTGAACAGCAGCTCCAGCACCCAGCAGCACCCCAGGGCTTCCCCCCGCCCTGAACCTTTAAAGCCACCCCAGTTACTTGGGGTTTTAATGCAACAGAGGGGCTGAAAGGCAAATGTAACTACATGTTCATGAAGAGTGCACCCTTCTCCCAAAGGGTTCTAGCATCACTCTTTCTCTCCTGTCCCGCGGATCCTGCCTGGGCCCAGTGCTGCATCACACAGCTGGATGCTGCTGGTGTGTTTTTGTAGGAAGCAAAGGGCACTCGTGGATCATAACACCATCCCTGGAGCAGCACATGGCAGCAGCTGTGGGCTTGTGGGGAAGACAGGTGTGAAGGATTTATCTTCACTACTCTGTATTTTCTGTAGTATCTTTAAAAGAACTGCTCATTGAGAGGCAGACAAGGCAGGATTGCTGTCTGCGATTTTAAGAGCTGCAATCATCAGTCACTATTTCATCAATCAATCCTTGGATCAGCATAATTTTCCTCCTGCACTGGAATCAGCCAACACAGCCATCACTCACTGACAACTGCCACAGCTCCTGGGGACCCCCCAGACAGGTCTCCCAGTAATTAGTGACAGGTTTAGACAGACAACAGTGCTGAGCCAAGGCACAGTGCCCTGGAGATTGTAAAGCAAACAGTGCCTGCACAGCTCCTGGGCAGCTGCACCAGGGATGTGAGTCTGCACATCCAGGTTGTGCTACAAGCTTTGTGGAAAATAAACCCCTTTCTGCTCTTGCTCCTCAAAACACCAGCAGCCATCTCAGAGACAGCCAAATATCACCAATCACCTCCTCCCAGACATGGGGTGCCAGCATCTTTCCCCCACCCCAAGCCCAAATCTCCACTTTGAGTCCTGATTTTCAAATGCCACCTTCCTGAAAAATTAAGGTAGGATGCGTAGAAGGGTGCTGCACATTTTAGGAGAGAGCAGAGACAGCTGTGATGCTGCTATGTCCCTTCTCCTCCTGCTGGGCTCCTATTGTTCCCAGCTCCATAGTTATTTAATGGTTGGGAGGAGGCTGTTCCTGGTTCCTCCATGCCCTGGGCTGGGGGAGATGCTGATCTCAAAGATCCCCAGTTGACCAGACAATGACCATACAGTCCTTGGGTGGACTTGAGGTCAGAGCAAAAGCACCAAAGTCACAGCCACCCTGGGTGGACAAAGTCCCCAGCACAAAGCTCCTCATTTTGGGTGGCTTTGGGGGGCACATATTCATCCCTGCTGATCACCTGGAACCCACGTGTGTCCTGCTGTGCTGGCTCAGACAGCACCCTGGCCACGAGACCCCAGCCCCAGGAGGAACCCAGAGACACAGCACAGCTCTGGAAACCCAGCTGAGGGATTGGAACCAGACCTGAAGCCTTTCAGGAGTCACTTCACAGCTCGACAGACCTGATGCCAGGTGAGCAGGCCCTGCTCAGCAGCAGGCCCTGCAGCCCAGCAGCTACACTCACCCAATTAATGTGCAAGTTAATGAAATCACACTCAATTAATACATTTTCCTAGGTTATTGACAGGGTTTGCTCGCTCTTCACCCCCATGGCTGAGCTGGCTGTTTGGCACAGGAGCGTGTCCTGGACATGCCAACAGCTGCCCAGCACAAATATTTACCCACCTGCCACTCACAAGGGCCTGGCAGCCCCGTCCTGCCCACGTCAGCACGGGAATCCCTGTCCATTAAACATTAACAGCCCTGGCTGTGCATCCTGGGGCCAGCCCTTCCCCCAGAACTGGGAGCCAGGATACAGCCAAGTGAATAAGCAGATACTGGAACAAGGTTATTGGGAGATGGGCTGGAGGATACTTTGACTTTTTAATTGCCTTTTTTTTTCAAAGTTGCTGAGTTTGTTCTGCAAACGACAATTGATGCCAAAACCCTTGTATGCCACTGCCCCACTCTGTCTCTCTCCCTGCCTCAGTATCACCATCCTGACTATCCTGACTGTGCCACACTGCAGGGGATGGGGGCACTTCTTTCCAAGTTCAAAGAGCAGAACCTCTAGTAGGAAATGGTTTGGGAACGCATGGTCACTCCTCCTGCAGTGGGCAGAGCTCAGGAGACCCAAAGCAGGTCACCCTGTTTGTGCTTCACTGCATCACTGGCTCTGAAAATGGGGCTGGTGGGAACCTCCTCCTCCTCCTGCAAGACACGGGCAGTTTGGTCCCTACTTTGTTCCAGCCCTGTCTTGTTCTACATCATTTACAGGGCAGAAAAACCAGGCATTTCCATTCATCTACATTTTGTGTTGAGCTAACCAGTGGCCAAAGCCTGTTTGCAGCACTGTCACAGCTTCCCACCATACTATCTGCATGTCAGAGAGGACGGATGTTGGCTAGGTCCTTTTTTTCCCACAGCAACACATTTTCCAAGGTTCTCCTATAAAAATGACATGCCAAAGCCATGTAAAAAGCTTTCCCGACACTCATGGATTAATGGGAAAACTGAGAAGTACCCAGATGGTCCAGGCTTTTGTAACAAGTCACCTCTCCACACAGGGAGAGCAAAACTCTCTGGTGGATGAGGAGCCTTCAAACTCTTCACCAAACCATCCCAGGGCTCCCTCCATCAGAAATGCTTTTCATGGGTCCAGGCTTTGTAATTTTGCATAGTCCAGGATTTCTCACTGGTTAGGTTAAAAACAGGGGGAAAAGAGCAAGAGAGCAGAGGAGGCTTATTGCATTGGCATCTCCAGGAGATCTCTCAGCATCACATCCCAGCAGGAAGAAACATTCCCTGGAAAGTGACCCCTGAAACGAGACTGCAACGCAGCACCTCCACAACAGTGCGCTGATAAAAGTGATTTTTCTAATTACACTCAAGCCAAGAGAAGCCCTGATCCTTACTGACCCCAGCCAGGGGAACCTCAGGGCTTCCTAAAAACCCTCTTCCCTGCTCACCCCCCACGTTCCTACCACGACACAACTCTGGTGAGGATACAGAGCCCATCAGCACAGGATGGGGTGCTCTGAAGCATCTCCCCTGCCCTTCCCCCAGCCCCCAGGGCTCTCACCCGGCACACAGACATCTGGTTGGTGGTGAGGGTGCCGGTCTTGTCGGAGCAGATGACGGAGGTGCAGCCCAGGGTCTCCACCGAGGGCAGGCTGCGGACGATGGCGTTTTTCTTGGCCATGCGGCGTGTGCCCAGCGCCAGGCAGGTGGTGATGACAGCCGGGAGGCCCTCGGGGATGGCGGCCACCGCCAGCGCCACCGAAATCTTGAAATAGTAAATGGCCCCCCGAAACCAGGAGCCACCGTGCACAGGGTCACTGAAGTGACTGATGTTGATGACCCAGACGGCGATGCACACCAGGAAGATCACTTTGGAGAGCTGCTGGCTGAACTCATCCAGCTTCTGCTGCAAGGGGGTCTTCTCAGGCTCGGTCTCCACCATCTGGTTTCGGATCTTCCCGATCTCAGTGTACACCCCTGTTGCAATAACGATCCCTACGGCCTTCCCAGCTGCTATGTTGGTGCCCTGGGAAGGGGAGGAGAGGAGCAGAGTGGATATGCGGGCATGAAACTTCTTGCTTTGAGCAGGGAAATGGGTTGCTTATTGTGAAAGGAGAACATGAGCGTCACTGTTATTTATGAACAGGAACACACAGACTCCAAATAAGTTCATCAGAAGGCTGAAAAGAAGAATCTTTATTAACAAAATGGAGCACTTTATATAAGGTACTTCGCTAAGTAAAAAGTGATTGGTGAATGGGAACAGCACCTTCCCTATGACCATTGGCTAAGTAAGAGAAACAATATATTCTATGTTATGAAAAACAAGGATGAAAAGCACCACCTGTTGTTTTGAGAAAGAATATTGTTTGGAGAATATGTTTATAGAATTTCTCCTTGGGAAAGTAAGAAGCTTTCCCTAGGAAAGAAAGGATCCTGACAGGCCTCCAGCTATGGAGTTTCAGAGACACAGAATTGTCAGCCCCACACATGAGATCTTGATTAAGGGGAAAATGGGATATCTTGGGTTTTTATATAAACCCACCCTAAGGAGCAGGAGAGCCCTTCCTAAGAGTTGTAACTCCTCGAGGACTTGATTTCTGCCTGAGAAGAACATGAGACAGGAGGAAACCCAAATTTGCAATAGCTACAGGCTCAACCACAAACCTCTTCCCCATCCATAATGCATCCTACTTGGCAGAAAAAAAAGTGATCTGAGATTGCCCAAGGTATTTAAAGGCCTTATGTGCCACAGCCCAAATGAAATCCAAATGAAGCAGGTTCTTATTTTTATGGATTTGGAGCTCTTTTTATGGATTCAGGTCTTATGCATACACTCCCTTTCTCTGCTCAGAGATCTCCCACATCCACCAGCTCTGCACTTTGGAAAGCCTCAGGAGAGGTGGAGACAGGTATAAGGGACTTACAGAGAAAAGCATGTTCTTCTTGTCCTGATTGACAGCCCGGGGATCAGGGATGGGGTCAGCATGTTTGATCACCGACACAGACTCCCCTGCCATGACAAGAGGGGAGAGATGGACCAACCTTGTTCCCCCTCCAGCCTCAGCCCATCCCTGTTCCCAGCCTGCATCACACACCCCACAGCGCTCTAGAGCAGCACTTTGCCACCAAACTACCCAAACATCCACATGTGGGGATGTCAAACCCCACACGTCACACAGCAAAGCCCCAGGCTTTGTGTTCTGCAGGAAGGATACCCAAGCACCAGACATATCTCACCTCTGTCGTGACTTTGAGGACCTGGGATGGTCCAAGCATCATCTAAATCTTGCTCTCCCATCCTTTCCCACCCCAGCAAAGCACTTATCCCAGCATCAGTTCCAAAATTTGCCTCCAGAAGACAGCAGAAGGCAGCTGTCTCTGCTCCAGGAGGCCCACACGCACCGGTGAGGATGGACTGGTCGACCCGCAGGGTGGTGGAGCGGATTTCGATGATCCGGATGTCTGCTGGCACCTTGTCACCAACTGCAAGGACAAGAGCAGAGCAGCTCCATCAGGTGGCACTGGCAGCACCCAACACCCCAGGAATGGGGATAGCAAACCCCAAACTGAGACCAAACATGCGCAGGTGCACCCATCCCAGAGCAATGAGGGGTCCAGCCCCTGGCAAAGGGTCCTGCACTGGGATACCTCATTCCTGCATTTAAAGCTTTGTTAAAGCTTAATTTTGTCGGCCTATAATTTACAAGTCTGGCCCCAGCCAAGCCCTGGTGGTGCTGTGCTGCATCCCCTTCCCCACCATGTCCCTCCTCTTCCCTCCAAACTCCCCTTGCACCCCCATCTTGCCTCTTTCCTGCAAAAAAACCCAGAACATCCCCATGTTGAAGCAATCCAAGCTCCCTAACACCAGTTAACCCTGCTCCAGGTTTCTCTGGGCTGACTGGAAGGTCTTTACAGAGGAAAATCTTCTGTGTCCAAGACAAACAACCATCCCTGGCTCTCCTGGCGTAACACAGAGGATGGTGAAAGCTGCCCCATCCACTGCCAACCACCCAACACCACCCTCCAAGGCACTAGTGCTTCCTTAAAAAAAACACTCAAAGCTGCTTTTCCCACTGGCTCCTTCCTCCTGGCTCTTCCTCCTGCTCCCTTATCAGCTGGACACAACCATACTCCAACATTTTGGAAATACTGAGGCCAAGGGAGCCCTGGCTCCCAGCCCCTCACATCCCTTACACAACACTGCTGGCTTGGCTGCTAACACTGTTCTCAAATCCCAGACTTTAATGAGTGCTTCCTCCTGGGGCCCATAAACCCCCCCAGCACAGCAGGAGAGGGCTGGCTCTGCTCCACCACCTAGCCAGTTATTCCAGCTGCAGATCCCAATGCTCCAGGATGCAGCAGCAACATCTGCCATCCAGCCAGACCTCCTCTGCTCCCTCTCATACCTATTTGGGCAACACTGAGCTGAGGGGTGCCAGCACAGACCTCCCCAAAACATTCACTTCATGCACAGACTAGACTCCAGTTCTGTTCAAGGAGGCTGGAGCATCTTAGAGGGAGCCAAGAGCTCCTCTTCCCCTGGGAAAGGCAGGAGGACTTGTAAACATGAGCTAAACCTACAGAGGAAGACTCTTGCAACATGTGGGAGGGGAGAACCCTGGTGTCACAGGGGTAGCACTTGCTCCAGGGTGCACAGTGCCTTGATATCCCACAGCATAGAACAGACCTGGCCCAGCCATTATCCAGGTACTGAACATGCTCTCCCCAGCACCACAAGTCTCCCCAGAGAAAGAGAGGAAAACAGGAGGACACTGCCTGGCTGTGGCAACAGCACCACAGGGGTGACAGAAACCAATGGAGCTCCCAAAGAGATGCCCTGCCTGCACTTTTTGGGAAAGGCAAAAGCTGCCTGCACCAGGACTCACCTCCATGGTCTTGTCACAAATGGGCAAAACTCAGCTGGGTTTAAGCAGCCTGCCAACTTCTAAGCACCCCCCTCCTTGTCTCAGTGTAACAGTTTTCCTGCTCCCTGATGCCAAATTTATTGCATTTGCACATGCAAATAGCAGCCAGTCCCTCCTGCCTGTGTTGTCACACATCCAGGGCATCACCTGGGTGTCCAGCGCAGGTTCAAAGCTTTTCCTTTGGCTTTCCTATCAGGCACCTGGCACTCACCACTTTCCATAACCTCCTAAACCCTCCATTTACTAATAATTTGCAAAACTCCTCCAGAGAGCTCAGCTCTTTCCGTTCTAGTCGCAATGCTGATTGTGCCATTAAAAAGTAATATTGGGCTGCTGATGGGTAGGCAGTATGCAGTTGATTTGGAAAAAGATGGCAGAATTTTATTAATAATTCATTAATTTAATTAAAGGCCAGGTCAGCAGCCAGACTGCATTGTCAGAGCTGCTTTGGGAGTGCTGCCAGCTCACCCAGCTGAGGATCTGTCTGGCTTGATCCTCCCTCCATTATTTTTGTATTCATCTTCCAGCTGAAGCCCAACTAGAAGACATAAATAACAGCAAGCTGGCTGGGCATAGGAGGGATTGCAGCATGTTTCCACCAGCAGGGTCACAAGGAGGAAAGGGGAGGATTAGTTTTGTGGCTCTGGGGGTCTACGGCATCATTTTAGTAACAAACAAAATGGAATAATTGGAATGCATCCTCCCCAGCTCTGCTGGGACAGACCCCCAGGCAAGCTCTGCTGAATGCACAGCTCCAACAGAAGGGCTGGGGGGGTAGAACCCACCCAGAGGCAAAAGCACCCTGCAGCTCATCCCCACTGCCTCTCACCTTCCCTCCCCGGATAACCAGCCCCAGCTCCCGAGGAAGCCCTCCCACACAGGCTGCCTGCAGCAGCACCCAGCACTGGCCCTTCACTCACCCCTTGTCCAGGGATGCGTGTGAGAGAGCTGCTTCCAGAAAGAGGGAAGCTTGGCAGAAAATTAAAAGTTCCCCTAGTTGTTCCAGAAAAAGAGGAAACCCTCCTTGTGGCAGGAGACACAAAACCTGCCTCAGGAGTGGTTATTCTTTTCTCTTTTCTGCTTTTCTCTACTGCCTGATGCTCAGGCAAAGCCTTGGCAGGCTGAAGAGTCTCAGCTTTGGGGGACCCCCCTGGCCAGTACCACCTCCCCATCTGACCCCATGCCCTGGGGTGATGGCACCCTACCTGCCACCTCCACGATGTCCCCAGGGACGATGTCGCGGGCGCGGATCCGCTGCACCCCGCTGCGGTCAGCACGGATCACCTTCCCCATCTCAGGCTCGTACTCCTTCAAGGCCTCGATGGCACTCTCAGCATTTCTCTCCTGCAAGCAGAGAGGAGCAGAGCTGCTGGTGTCAGCAGGCTCCTTCCCCACCCGCTGCAAGGACAGGAAACCCAAACCCTGGCCCCGGCTTTGAAATCCATTTACACCATGGATGAGACAAGCACCATGTCTTCTTCAGCCTCTGCAAAATGGTTCCTGCTGGCTTAAACCACTCCAGATCCTGGACACTGCCTGGACCTTTGGGGCTGGTCATCTCATTCTTGGTTTGGGAAGCAGTGTATCCCAACCAACTGAATTTTTCCCCATCTAGCAATCTCACCTCAGATCAAGCTGCAGATAAATAAATGGCTTTATAATGAATAGATACAAAAGAGGAGCATCACTGGCTGAAGTGTTTGCTCATTCCCCAGGAGGGACACAGTACAGTTGAGGGGCAGCAGCCACAGTGGCTTTCTGGTGGACAGAGCAAAGACCTTTCCTTGGAAAATGCCTGTGGCCCTGGCCAGGAGACAAGCAGGTTTTGCCTGGATAACTTCAAGATAAGCTCCAGTGTGCAAGAACTGCCAAAGACAGACTGAAAGAATGAGCCAAGAGGCAGCCAGCAACTGAGCATATGGGGAAGCACTGCCAACATGAAAATGGAACCTCTGGAAAATGAGTTTCCAAGGGCATGAAGCAACCAGAGTTTAGATGAAGGGTCTCAGGCAGGTGAAGCAGAGACCTCGAGGGTAGGTGGGGGGGGGGCTGTGCCTCACCTGCCACACACCCACCACAGCGTTGGCAATCAGGATCATGATAATGACAATGGGCTCCACAAACGCTGTCGTGGTCTCCTCTCCTTCTTCAAACCAGGCCAGGATCTGGTGGCAAGAGAAAAGAAGGAGCACAACGTGGTTCAAACAAGAACAGCAACATTTTAAGAATGATGGAAACAAGAGCTAAACAACAGGTGGTTGTTTGCTGAAGAGGAAATAACCTGGAGGTTTGACACACATGGCTTGGTCAAAGAATGGAATTGCCATATCCCACTGCTGCAGCCTCCACTCCTGTGCTGGGAGAAGCTGATGCATTGGACAAGTGGGTCTGGAGCAAACAGCCATGCAATGCCTGAATGAGTGTCTGCACCAGGAAAGCCTCTCTCTCTGTGTTCAGTGCACCTGTGTGGTGACCATGGCCATGAGCTGATGAATGGGGAGACCAGGCAGCACTGCAGCCCCTCCTGGGCAGAAGGTCAGTGATGCAACATGAATTATCAGTGCAGTAAGAGCAGCTCTGCAGAGCAGGGACTGACCTTGTGGCTTCTACCTCCCTGAGCCCCCTCTCCATCCCACAAAGGCCTCATACCATAGTACAAATGAAGCACACACACAAATATTTCCACTCCATTTAACTGCTCATCAGCTTGCACTGTGTCAACACAGCAACACCTCACTGCTCTGTCACAGAGGCACAAGGACCTGACTGCTGGCACAGGGCTTCATGCCTGCTTTACCTGCATTCACTTCATTGCATGTTGTTCTGGGAATGTACTAAACCCCACAAGGGACCAGCCTTCCCCCTTCTCTACCCATGAGTCACATCCAAAAGGAAGAGACAGGAGTCTCAGCTTTGCCATCCTACTGCCAAACACACTGACTTACACTCAAAAAAAATCAATTGTTCTCCAGCACCTTGATGGGAAACACCTCCTCACACAGAGTTGCTCACAGGTAGATTGTGGGCAGCACTGAACTGACAGTTCAGTACTGAGGCACTGCAACCCAGGCTCAAATCATCAGCTTTGAACAGCCCCACGTAAACACAAGGCAGCCCAGGGAGTTGCTTGGTACCACTTCTGGGTGGATCAGCATTACTGAAAAATCCTCCAGTCCCATCTTTAAGCAGATACAGTGATATTGCCACTATGCCCTGGAAATCACTGTTCTGCTGCTGCATTTACTTCATCCCACAGGCACCTGCCCTCCTTTCCTCTTTGGAGGTCACCTGAGGCCATGTGTGCCCCAGAAGGTGCCACCCCAAGCTCTGGGTACTTACAAAGGACAGAAAAGCTGCCATCAAAAGGATGCGGACGAGTAGGTCTTCAAACTGCTCCAGGACCAACTCCCAGAGGGCCTTTCCTGGTGGGAAAACACGAAGCCAAGAACAGTTAGTGCTCAAGAAAGTCCCCAGAAGACAGGTAAATCACTGAGGCCCTAAGACCCAAAGAGGCACATCCCTGCTTGCCTCAGGTCTGCTCCAGTGCCCCTTGGCCATTGGGGAGGACATGTGGCATTGCAGTGGTGGGGTTCTCTCTAAAATCAAATGCTTTCATTTCTGGCACTGCCCTGGTTCTATTGGGTCTGTTTTTAACTACCGAAACCAAATCCTCTGTGTTTCTATTCAAAGAGGTAGCCTCACCATCACAGGGAAGCTCCACTGTCAGCCCAGCTTTCTCTGGGATTAAAACCAAGATTAAAAGACCCCAAAGATTCCCTCTTCCTTGTCCCCAGCACACTCCACCCAGACTCAAGGCATGTACTGCAACCTCCAGCCCATGACTTACCTTCTTCTGCAGGGAGCTCTGTGGGTTTCCATCAACAGCCCAAGGAGCACAATACAGCAATAAAAATAAAAAGATAATTAGTGATTTGGACCCAGACTAGCAATCCCTTCCCTTATGCCCAGCAGTTCACTCAGTACCCCAAAATGCAAATTTTTCTGCACAAATTCTCACAACAAGGCAGCTTGTCCTCAAACTTCTCAGTCCAACCCCAAGTAAGCAGCCCTGGAAACATCATTTCCCTGCTGCAAGTGACTCCAGCAGCATTTATTCCTACACTCAGCCTGCCTAAAAAAATATTCCTCAGGAGCTGCCCTCTCCAAATCCAAGACACAGAAGTCCAACCATCCCATAAAATGCCCTGCCAGAAACGCAATACAGCCCCACTGGGGACTGTAACTTTCAGACCATATTTCCTATTAATCTGTTGTACTTTACAGCCTGCAATGCTCTAGGAAAGAATTCCAAAGCCAATGCTTAGCTGCTCCAAGCTGTCCTCCTGAACCCACCCCAGTGGGTGCAGAGCCTCCATCCACACTGCTCTCAGCCAAACCCAAGCACAGCCACATGCAGAACCTGAGAGAAACCCAGGGGATCCCAAGCACCCACCACAGCTTGCCCAAGATTCCCACATCCTCAGGAGGTGACCATTACCTTCACATGCACCAATGGCCCCCACAACCACTGGACAATGTGATGCCTTAGGATTTTAGCTTTTATATTTTCCATATATTTACAATTCTTCAGTGTATAACTCCAAACTTCATATACAGTGTTTGCCACTACTTTCCCATTTTAGAAAACAATTCCTCTCTAGGCCTGGGTATCAAGGACACCTCACTGTCTCAGGCCCTGAGAAATGTAAACAAAAGTGAGCTGGGGACAGCAAACTTGGGGTAAATTACCTTCATTACCTGAAGCTGTAATTGGAAGATTAACCCCCAACATGCAAATGGACCAAACTTATAAAAGTGTGAAAACCCACTGTCCATTTTGGGGTGTAATAAACTGCTTTTTATTCTTTTAATTTTGTCTGGCCTCTGTTTTTAGGTAGTCCTGGAAAAGCATCAATGCACAAACCCTGGTACCCCTCAAGGGAATCCTCCTGCTCCTTACAGGTCCTGTAAGGTCCTGCACCCGGGGAGGGCTCAGGGTGACCCCCCTGATTTTGGCAGCTCATGGGCTCTTGTCTTCATTTGCACCCGTTGCAAATCACCCAGACTGGTTTAGGTTGAAAGGGACCTTAAAGACCATGGGCTGGGACACTTTCCACTAAACCAGGTTGCTACAAGCCCCATCCAGCCTAGTCTTGGACACTTCCAGAGATGGGGCAGCCACAGATTTTCAGGGAAACCTGTGCTAGGTCCTCCGCATCTTCACAGGGAAGAATTTCTTCCCAATGTCCCATCTAACCATACTCTGTCAGTGGGAAGCCACTGCCCCTTGTCCTGTCACTCCATCCCTTTTCCAAAGCCCCTCTCCAGCTCTCTTGTAGCCCTTTTTAGGCACTGGAAGGGGCTCTAAGGTCTCCCCAGAGCCTTCTCCTCTCCCCAGATCTCTCAGTGTACTTGTGCACCCCATGAGGGTGAAAAGAACCAGGTGGCAGCTCTGGGCTAATGGTTAGACTCAATGAATTTGGAGGTCTTTTCCACCCTTAACAATTCTGTGATAAAACAAGATGTTTCTCCAACTCCTTGTGTTTCTGGGAGGGAATAAGGGACCAGATGAGCCCAAGAGGAATCAGCCTGAGGCAGACACTGATACCCCACCACTGTGGCTGCCTCCAAACACCCTCAATGTGGAGCCCTAAACGAGATCAGGAAATGAAATCTGCTCATCTGTTTTCCATCATCTACTTTCATTCAGAGGAATGAAAAAAACCAAACCCAAACTAACCCTACCTTCACTAAACCAACCAGTGAAAACAAGAAGCCTGAATGTGTTCATGGTTCAGACTGTACCAAATCCTCAGTCCTCACAGACACTATGAGTTGTTTCAAACCCAGGTTGCCCCTGGGTCAGGCTGCTCTGGTTCCCTGCCACTGTGAGACACAGACCAGTACATAATGCTTATAATTATTTTTAGAGCAAAAAATAAAAAGAATCTTGGAGCACCTTTAGCATTTCAACTCACTCTACAGAGCAAAGTGGTTCTTGTTCTCTCACACCTAGCTCCTCCCCACCACAGCTTCCTCTCCCCAGCCCAGAGAGGCTCCAAAATTAAAAAAATAGATCTGCTGCTGCTATTTCCATCCAGACTCCACTTTTAAGGGTGCAAGCATGCAGGGTAAGAGGGCTAAGGGCAAACAGGGGCCCTGGGGGAGGCAGCTGGGGATCCCACAGGTCTTGGCTCAGCTGGGGTGCCCCAGGGTGACTTTCCACCCTGAGCAGCCACCTGAAACACCACAGTCCTCTCAGTGCTTCTCCTACACTGTGTTTGCATGAAGCCTGGCAGTGAGGTTGTTCACAGAGCTGGGACTTTGCATGAGATCTTGATTAAAGCACGAAAACGGGTTTCTGTGAACTCAGGAAACACGCACTGGGGCAGGCAGCTGAAACACTGTGGTAGCACAGTGACACTATACCATCCCTGTCACCAAACCTCAAACGCAGCAGTAGTGCTGCAGGCACCTCCCAAACCCCCAGGTTTGAGTACAGTGACAACCAGGCAGCTCCCTGCTATCAGTGACTCCTTCCACCACTCTTCATGTGGCAGCTCAGCACCAAATACTCAAAGAAAAAGAGCAGAAAGTCACAATAAGCCCACATTTTGGGGTGTGAACTGATAAATACACAGTGGAAAACAGGAAGGTTTGGGGCTGGAGCTTCGTCCTGTCACATCCAAAGTATCACTAGAATTAAGGGGGTTTGCTGCTCACCAAACCCCAAGTTCCATGTGTGTCAGCCTCATGGCACCAGGAGTGCTGCCATGTCCTATCTGGCCAGGAAATTCACCACAAGCAGGGAACCAGCAAAATCCCAAATCTGTCGTTCCATTGGGACAACATGGTGAGTGCAACAGGCTGAAATGGAAATTCCTGGCTGGCACCTGAACAGCCCCTTTCTTTGAACGCTGGCTCAGCACAGAAATCCAACTCTGGGCACGAGCTCCCTGACACAGCCAGAACACAAATGCAATGACACCATCAAGAGTGGAAAGTGATAATGGTGGCTCAGAGAATTCCAAAATGGGTCACCCACATGCACCATAAACATCCAGCCTCCCCAGCTGAGCAGTCCCATCATAGGACCTGCAGCTTGCGGACACATCTGCAGTTCCTTGGCTCCTGCTCTTCTGCATCACAGCTTTGGAGAGCAGAGCCAAGAAAACGGAGATATATCAGAGGGTGGTGGGAGTCTGGATGTCACAGGGCCAATCCCACCAGCAAAAGAGCACAGTCCCCTCTGGGCTAAGGAACCCTCAGAGGGTTTTGCCTTGCAGGGACACATCCACAGCTCCAGGGACTGCTGAGCATTTGCAACTTGCTCTGAGCTTGTCACATCCTGACATCTCTGCTCATTGTGCCATCACATCATGTGCTGGCATTGGCCCCTACCAGGCTGTAAAATATCCACACAAGATGCTCTAAGGGCACACAAGGAGCCCGGCCGCCCTGGGCAGACGTGGGGCTGCCATCAGGCTATTTTAGCAGGAGGTTAATCTCCAGCTCCTGCCAACTCAAACAGGGCTGGCAGCCCACGGGCTGGCGCCTGCAACATGGCAGGGGACGGTAATCAGGTGATGAAAAGGTAAATAAACACTGGTGCCACCCACGAGCACAAGCACAGGCTGCAGCCCAGGGGCTCTGTGACAGCCTCCGTGTCCCTGGGGAGACCCAGCCCCGCTCTCCCGGCCAAAGCAAACACAAACTGGGACAGCGTGGTGTTGGGAGCCCTTCAAGGAAACTTTTGAGTTTCTCCACGAGCAAAAATCCCCTGAGCACACCCCTACAGCAGCTGACGTTTCTCCATCCTGCACTGAGATACTGCATCCCACTCTGCTTCAGGGGAAAGTGAGGCACAAGGTGACACTCTCACAGGCCAGCACGTGGCAAAGCAACCCCTGGTGCACATTCAAGTCCAAACATCCTGCAGGGTGAACACTGAAATTCCATTTTCCCTCACCATTTCAGGAGCTTCCCATGGATAAAATCAGATTTCCCTCATGGGAAACACTTCTACCCAAAAATGATGTGGGAGGAGCATGATGCCCTCTGGGAGAATAATGATGAGCATCACGCCCAGGCCCAGCTTTCTGCTCTAAATAACTTAATTCAAGCTATATTGCTATGTTGCAATCACTGGGGTTTTTTTTCCCTGCCTTTAATATCTTTACCCAAATGCAGGGAAGGGGAGATGGATGTGCAAAAGAAAGGATGCATCCAATTCTTTCGGACTTTGCTGACAGGTAGTAAAATAGTAGTGAAAAGGGTAAGAAAACCCTAAAACAACCCCAGCTGGGAGAGAAGCTCCTGTCCTGTGACATAAAGCAGGAACCCAGGCAGGACTGCTCTGGGATCCTTCCACCATCCCACAAGACACCAGGCAGGATAAACTGTTATTTTAACTGGCTGCCTTTCCCAGGGCTGGCTGCATGGGAAGGATCCCATCCTGGAGGGACATCTGCTCTGCCTCATCCCTGGTGACAGCCAGCTCTGCACAACACCACTCCCCAAAACTGCTGGATTGCACGGCCTGGACAGGCTTGGCTGGGGTGTTTTAACATACACTGAGCCCATAAATCCCACCCCAGGATGGAGCATGGGGCTGCTCCTCATCCTCGAGGTGAGAAGTGTGAAAACCAGCACTTGTAAGCTGTGTGCCTGGGTGTTTTAGCATTATCTGGGATGACAAACACCCAAAGCCCAGTGGTGCTAATGCTCCCTGATGCTCCCAGAGAGCAAAACACAGTGATACAAGTGCCTGGCTGTGTATGACTTAAACCCACCCACACAACTTCCCTTTCTGCACAGCTCCTGAGCACTGCTGCATCCCTGGAGACAGCTCTGCACCTCCCAGGTGCCAGGGCAGGAGGTGGTTGTGCTCAGAAAGAGTGGCACCCTCAGGGTGCAGCTAAAGGGACTGTGCCTGCCTCACCCTCTGCCCCTGGGAGTGAGACTGGACCCCCATCCCCATGGCTACCACAGTCCCCTGCACCACGATGGGGGGCAAACACATCCCAAAGCTCACTTAGCCTTTTACCAGAAAAGCCCCATGGGTTAAACCCCAACAGCCAAGCAGCCACCCGAGACCAGCACGGTGAGGGGCTGTCCCAGGGCACCCCCTTGGCAGGGGGAGCACTGACCCCAACCACCCACGCATGGAAATCACACCTCTGGGCAGGCACAGCTGCAGGGACAGCATGTGAGCCCACAGGCCTGCAGCAACCAGCACTTCCAGCTGTGCCAAACCTCTGCCACCCAAGGAACACAGGAAATAACCCTGCATTAAAAACCACCTCATAGGTGCAGGCACAGCACTGGCAGCACAGAATCACAGAATGGTTTGGATTGGAAGGGAATATAAAGATCAACCTGTTCCAACTCCCTGCTTTGGGCAGGGACACCTTCCACTATCCCAGCTTGCTCCAAGCCCTGCCCAAGCTGGCTTGAACACTTCCAGGGATGGGGCATCCATCCCCATCCTTGTGTGTGGCCACAGCCAAGCTCTGCTTTGTACCACAAAACCCGATCCCAGAGGATTCAGCCTTCCCCCTGTGCTCCCCCACCCCCAAGGAGCTGGTCCCAAAGCCAAGGGTGGTTTCCTCCTGTGCCTTCCCCTCCAGAGTGAAGGCAGTGGTGGCTCTGGGTGTGCCGTG
Organism: Certhia americana; assembly: GCA_018697195.1. Lineage (NCBI taxonomy): Eukaryota > Metazoa > Chordata > Aves > Passeriformes > Certhiidae > Certhia > Certhia americana. The sequence continues at coordinate 374,672 of JAGMWU010000048.1, forward strand.
GGTGGGGAGGCCTTCCAGCCCCAGCATCTTATTTGCCTATCGCCTCACAGCTGCTTTTTCCTGTGTGCCAAGTGAGGTTTGCTTACACCAGCGACAGCTACTCATTCAAGGCTGCTTCAAAAGGCATCAAAAAGATAAAATAAATGAGATACAATCTCCCCCCTCCCATGGCAAACACCACTGGTTTGCTGTTCCTGTAAATCCCCAGCGTTCATCCCTGCTCCAGCCGTGCCCTGTACTTTGCAAAAGCCCAGAGCCCTTCTGGCTGGGGGATCCACTGCCCCAAAAATGAGCCAATTCAGGCCAGCTGGGGATGGCAGCAGCCCCAGGGTGGGTGAGTAGCACATGAGGATGGATAGCAGAGGTTTAAGGGCCAGAAACATCCTGGCTATACTTTAAATGATCCAACCGTTTTCCTCACTGGCACCTGGATGCTGTCAATGGCTGACAAAAAATTCAGCCCCAAAAATTTCTGGTTTGGGTCACAAGGCTTCCAGGAGCAGACAGAGCTCCAGACCAGCTACTCCTCCCACCCTCACACTGCTCTTCCAAGCTCACAGGTTCTGAACCCAGCCCAGCACCAAACAATCCCCCCCAGACAGTGACAGGTCCCAGAGGATAACTGGGGGCACCCACAACCCTGCTGCTGCAGTCGGAGGGGGAAAGCTGAAAGGCTCGTTTGTTCCTTTTTTGGCCAGCTGAGCTGATCTCAGCAGGTCAGGGACTAGGAAATGCAGCTATCCTGGATGTGCCCCCCAACAGCAGCAAAGTACCGAGCAAACCCAGCCCAAGGCTATCTCCTTCTCCCCAAAAAAATCAGACATGACATCCCTGTGCTGAAGGATAAGCCACCCCCACCATGCTCCACTGTCCAGGGAGAGGGCAAAAGAAATGGAGGAGGGAGTATGGCATCAGACCCATGGTCCAAGAAGCTGTGTGAAATAAATAAGGAAAGCCTCACCCATCCCACTTTAAACTTCCCTTCCTTTATTCTTGGAAATGGCTTACCCCCAAAATGTTGGGCAGCACAAGCTTCCCTTCCCTGCAGTTCAGGGGGTCCTGGCACAGGGCCATAAACCCTGCCCAGCCCTCAGCATCCTCCTGTCATGCCACAGTGAAAAGCAAACTGGTTCCCTGCTAATACCCCACCTCCTTTCCTTAGCGCCAGCAAAATAAGGACAGAAGATTCTGCCCATTTTGCTGCAAAAACTGAAGCTGCCACTTGGGTTTGCTGCTCTGGTGCCCATGTGGCATTTGCAAGAATGAAGACTTGGAGACATTTAAAGAAAAAAACGTGGGGAAACGGGACTTGAAGTGATGTCCCCTCACCCCTGTCCCCATCAGCACCTGCAGCAGATCCCTTTGGGAGCAGAAGGGAGTGGGAAGGAGGAAACCTGTGGCTCCAGCCAGGGATGGATTATTTGAGCAAACTAAAAGCAGCGGTTTGTTCCCTCCTGCACCAACGCAGTGGAAAGAATTTCCAGCTCTGGCTCCCGGGTGGAAAAGCTAAAAATCTGCATTTAAATAGTAACAGTTTTGGAAAAAGAAGAAAACAAACCAGAAACCCCACAACCACTACAGGAGCTTGAAGAAAATAAAGCTAAAGGTTTGGTGGGGTTTTTTTTAGTTTTGGGGTCATATTGGGTATTTTTTGCTTCTTCCTATCTCTCCTTCACGCAGACCCTTTCCATAACTGGAAGGAAAGGCAAGGGAATGATTCCGCCTCATCTGGGAACCTTCTGGCAAAATTAACACAATCCCAGCCAGGGGACATGTTGCAACTTTAATATATTCTCTTCTTCTACCCTAGAAATAGCATTTTATTTCCTCCTTTATCAGCCTAAACCTGATTTTTCAGCTAACTGTTAAATTGGGAATTTTTGGCCAGAAATGTTTTCTCATTGTTTTGGGCTCTGCTGCAGCCTCCTGCCCTTGGCTGCTCCCCACATCCCTGAGACTCTCAGTTGCCACCCAGAGCCAAGCCCCAGACACAGCACAGTGATCAAAAAGCTCCAGCCAGGCCAGGGGACAGTGCAGTCAGGGATTTGTACCCCCTCCAGGCACGCTGAACAAACTGGCCACTTGCAGGGACTCCAACACTCAGTGAGAAAACTTAATAAAATTTTCCTGGCAGTGCTGGGAAGCAGTTTAGGAAACCAAACACAGGGAGCTGCAGAGGTGGCAGTGCCAGGAGCCCCAGGGATGCCCCCACTGCCAGGTCAGCTCAGAGTGCCCAGCCCCAGGAAGATTCAAACACGCCAGGGGAGGAACCAAAATTGGGCTGAGCCTTTCAGCAAGACAATTCTGCAAGAATTGGGAAATAACAAGGTAGGCCCGTGTTTGGGACTTTTTTTCTAAAAATCCCAAAGGATTTAAGAAAAATCCTATTTTTCCTAAAAATATTTGAGCTGAGAAGACTCCAGGTAAGAAAATGAGACTAGGATGCATTTTTCCAAAGGGATGTATTTGATTCTGGAGGAGAGATGCTGCTCAGCAAATGCTGCTGTGCCCAGTGGGGGAACAGCAAAACTGCCTCCCCAAGGCCCAGCTCCAATATCCCTTTACGCTGAGACAAGCAACTTCCACGAGGCTGTAAGCAACAATTAAGGATATCACACTTGCATGTCTTGGAAAATAAACCAATAAATAACAAAAATAAGTAAGAAACGGAAATAATAAATTATATTACAAATGTAACTAAAGTTACTGAAACAAAGCCCCAAACCTGCAGCGTCAATTTTAGAAAGGGGAAAAAAAAAAATCCAAGAAGAACTACAGGATATTGCTTTTAGCTGATGTTTGTTTTAATTGCTATGTTTTAATCCATATGTTTTAATCAATCCTGCTACTGCCTGCAGCGAAGCCCCAGGGCACAAACTGTGCATTTATGGATCATGAAAACCCAGACTGTGAATGCTGGGCTGGAAAAGTTCCCTGCTCCAAGCTCAGGGCCGAATGGATTCAACTCCATCCTCAGTGTGCTGTGGTCTGGAGGGAGTTGGCTTGGAGTATTTTTTTCATTTGTTTGTTTTCTGGAGGAAATGCTTCTGTCATGGCAAACCTGTGGGGAATATCAAAGTTTGAACGTGGCATCCCATCCCAACCCATCTAAATAAAAGCAGGGTGATAAAATCCATCCAGTGTATCTGCAGGGTGATGCATCCCCCAACCCACATGGGTGCTAACGAGCTGCTTCTAAACTCAAACTGAGATTATCAATCATTAATGTATTTTGCAGAACTCCTTGCCCCAGATGACCTGCCCCCACCCCTCCCTTTGCTTTTTCTGGTATCTGTTCTCAGAGAAGTCTATTTTCAGCAATCCTCTTGGATGGGTTTTCACGGAAAATGAAGTCTACTCGGCCCTTAGTTTGGATTATATCAGAAGAAAAAAATTTCTGTAGGATAGAAAAGATCTGTTTTTCTGGATGGGAAAAAGGAGCAAGTTGGACAATTAATGCTTTTCATGGATGAACTCTCTGAGGATTACACATTTCTGTTTAGCTGAAGGAGTTCCTTTCCTGGAATGAGATACTTGGAGATCCCTGGAAATATGAGTCCCTTCTAGAGTTTTTTCATAATCTCCTTCCAAATATATATATATATATATATATATATATATGTAAGCATGACTATAAAGATTAAAAATATACTAATATATACATATACATGTATTTATAAATATATACATACATGATACCAATGTATATTTGTGCATAAGGATAAAATCTTATATATAAAAACAGGGATATCTAGATATATTTGTGTGAAAAAGGGATGAATAATTTGAATTAGGCTTTATAAACAGAAGAGGAACCCCAGAACAGGCCTGAGCCACCACTGAAGAACAGCCCCTTCTTCTGGGTCCCTCCAGAGGAATCTGGATTCTCTTCCAGAGAAGATCCCTGGCTCTCAAAGCATGGAAAAGCCCAGAAGAACTGCAAAATCCCAAAGATGACCCGAGGGGAACCCTCTGTGACAGCCAGAGCAGGCAGACCAGGAACAGAGAGCTCTATCACTTCCCCCCTCCCGCCCTGCACTGCTGAGCCAGCCTTTCTCATTTTTACTTTTCCACTCGCTCCCCACATATTCCTTAATTTAGCCTTTCTGTTGACTTGGGAGGTTGCAAAATGGAAAAAGGAAAGTGCAAACAGGCAGGTAAAGGGAGGGTTATCCCGACCTCGGCTGCCCGTGCCCCGGGAACAGGCGGGTCCTGCTCAGCAAACTCCAGCCGGGCTGAACCCCTGCGGGCTCAGGGACCCTCGGGCATCTTCCCGAGCTCTCACTCACTCCCTGTGGGCCAAGGAAGCAGAGGAGAGAATCTCCCCCACCCGCACAGGCTTCCAAAAAAAAAAAAAAAAACCCAAAAAAAAACCCCAAAACAAAACAAAAAAACCCACCCAAGTGATTTTTATCACATTATATTTCCGATGCAAGGAAAACTGTTTTCAAACCAGAAAAAGAAATGTCTAAAATTATTATTATTATTATTATTTTTAATCATAATAATAGTTTGGGCACAAACAGAGTGTGTTTACTAACAACAACAGTAACTTTTTAAAAGCCAAAAAAACCCAACCAACCAACAACAAAGTGTGTAATAAGCACGTATCCAACACAAACCCCAAACCCGGAGCTTTGCACTTGATCTGAGGGCGGCTTTGCAAGTGCTCCAGGGGGGTCCTCCAGAAAGACAAGGGAAAAAAATTAAAAATAATAATAATAAAAAAAGCCAGCTCTCCCAAGCGCAGCTGGTGGCTTTGGGGACCCCCGGGGCCAGCGGAGCGGAGCCGGGGCACGGAGAGAAGCGGGTGGAACGCCCGGCACAGCCGCGTTCAGTCACTCCCATCCCTTCCCTGAGCCGCCTTCAAACACCGGGGCTCTTAAATAGCAGGAAACACCCGAAGCAAAAATACCGCGGGCAGGAACCCAAGGGACACGCAAGAGCAAGGAGCGGATTTCCTCCCCAAAACATCGCACCTCCGACGGGGACCGTGACCGCCAGCGCCCTGTCACTCGTCCTGGAGAGCCGTCACTCTTCAGCAGGGATCTGCCAGCTCCACGGAGCAAAGACAAACAGCTTTTTATTGTTTGTTTTCCTTCCATAAAGGGGTCTTTTGTTCAAAGGTGTCCCTCAGTGACTTGCAAATGTTAGTGTGTGGGGAAATAATTTATATTTATTTTATTTTTTATATATATATAAAAGTTATCAGTGGCTTAACAAGTTATATTAGTTGGTTATCAAATAAGACATATATATATATATATATATGTATAAAATCCCAAATGGAAACTGTATACATATATAATATCTCAAAGGAGATATCTATATCTATATCTACTCTGATATCTATATCTATATCCTATATCTATATCATATATCTATCTCAGACTGGACATATGTTACTCTCAAATGGAACACATATGTATAACCTCAAATGAAAAACATGTATATAAAATCTCAAATGGGAGATACATATATATGTATACAAAAATCTGAGGTTGGACATATGTTACTCTGAAATGGAACATATATGTATAATCTCAAATGGGACATACATATACAATCTCAAATGAAAAACATGTATATAAAATCTCAAATATGATATATAACTATATAATCTCAAGTGGGTTCACGTAGGACCAGAGGGTACAAAGCCAGCACCTGCATCAGCACATCCAGCAGATTGCTGAGCATTTAAATTTTAGAAGGATTTTGATGATCAGAGCAGTGACACTTAGGTTTAGGATTACTATAGATCTAGACTTTAACAAGAGGTACAACATTTCAGATTTCAGCCACCACAGGTAACAAACTGATGCCACCACGTGTCCTGAATGTCCAGGGATGTGCTGGGCCAGGCAGCACACAGGCAGATGGGATCACCACCAAACCACAGCCTGACTGCAGGCTCACCACCTCTGCCAGTGAGAAAGAAAAAAGGTTTTTACAGAGTGATAACGAGCAGCCAAACCTCAAAAAACTGGGAGGTTCCCACAGCAAACCAGCAAATGCTTGTTATAGACACGAGGTTAATCACTGGCAAGGATTAATTCAGCATCTCTTCGAAGGAGCAACGCCCTGGACTCAGATGAGATGACTGGCTCGATTAAGGCCAGTGCCCACCGAGCCAGAGAGTGGAGAGAACCCAGAGCATTAATCCTGATGGGAATAAGGAGCCTCCTGTGCAGTTCTGTCCTCACAGGCAGTGCTGGGATGCGAGAGGAGCAGGCAGCTGTCTGCAGCCCAGCCTGCCAGGGGTTAAACCGCCCACGGAGGAGCCTCCGGTGCATGCTCACGTCATGGAAATACTGGAGTAACCGCAATTTTCTCCACTGCTTTTTGGCTACAGCTTTTTCAACATTTCTACACTTCCAGCCCAGATCTCTGCTACCTGTTTTCTATTGAGGTGACTGGTACCAACAGCAGCTCCACTGAGCAGCCTGGGATTTTTAAATATTTTTTAAAAATATATATTATTGTTATTCTTTCTACTTCCAGTGCTACCAACACTGAAATACTACCAAAAAAAAAAAAGAAAAAAAGAAAAAAAAAGATCATGAGTAACAATACCACCAAAAAAATAATTATCTGATGCAGAATCATAAACTGTGGGGTTGGTGCTTTCTGAATTTTCTGCATATTAATATTGCACTGGGTTGGACTGAACCCCCCGACAGCTCTGTCGTGTTGCCACCTACCCACCCAGAGTGGCCACAGGCCCTTCTCCTCCATCCATCCTTTCCACCCATCCCAGTGCCCTCAGCAGCTGTTTCTCCTGCCCAAGGAGCTCCAACTGAGCAGGAGAGGCTGCCTGCATTGCCTTCACCCCATCTGAGATGCCATGGGAGGTCATCCATGTGTGCTACACGCCAGGGGAAGGGGAAAAAAGGGGGGAAAAGGGGGGGAAAAAAGGAAGAAAAGATAAAAAAACAAGCAGAAAAATCTGATAATCATGACCTGCCTTAGTATTTCTACCCTGTAACTGAGACCATGAGTGCCATCAGTGCCAGAAAACATAACCCTGCTCAGTTCCTGGTCCACATCCCACTCCCAGTTCCTCCCCTCTGGAACACTCTTCCAGCCCATTTCTGCACTAACCCGCATCCCAGCAGACAGCCCAGGAGAAAACAGCTTCATCTCTTTACTGCTCTTGATCAGCAGAGAGAAGCAAGGGACTGAGTGGGGAGCACTGCCTAAGTGCTCTGATGGCCTTCTCCCATCAAAAATAGTAAGCAGGAATTCCAGAGCATCCTTGTGCAATGTCAGCATCCACATGTCCAGCATTACCTGCCCAAAGAGGTTTGTTATTCTGCTTTTACTGCTCTAATTCCCCACGGAATACAGCCCAGGTGTTGCTCTTAACTTCTCAGTCAATCTTTCAACAGCCCTGAAATCATTAACGGGGATGAAGCATCCACTGGTCCTCCGGTGAACTCGATGGACCAAGAGAAGTGTTTAGAGGCTGGTCCAGCCTCAGCAATGCCTTACAGGGAGGAGCTCCTTCCCCAGGAGTGGGGCAGCACCAGCTGGGAAAAAAGCACAGGATGCAAACACACAACATCATAGCTTACAAAACAAAAAGCCCTATTAAAAAAACTCCAACAATATTTTGGAGGGGTATCAGCATATGAACTGACTCTGCAAGTCTGTGTGTGGGAGAATAATCAAAGCTGGCTCCTCCAGAGGTTTGAGCATACGAAAAAGCATCAAGCCACCTCATTTTTTCAGGACTATGAAAACAGAAGCACCTCAGGGATGCCAGGAGCTGTGGGAGGTTTCTGATGCCCTTTGATGGCCAGTTCAGATCCCTGATGCAAATCAGAGGACAGCACTGGGAGTGCTGCTCTCCAGAGAGGTTTTGTGCAGAGGATCAGGCATGGTCTTGAGTGCTGCACAGGGCAGCTGTCACCACCAGAAACAACAACAATCTGCTTTAAGTCACTCAAAGTCGGCCTTGCTCAGCCCTGCTTTGTGCCAGCACTTGCAGCCCTGGCCCCTCGTCAGGGATGCTCTGTGGGCTCCATGCCAGAGGCATCACCTGGGCTGTGGCTGTGCCAGGACAGACCCAACCTGCAGCCAGGAGCCTCCTGTGCTCACACCATCCCTTCTGCAGGAGCAGATCAAACGCAGAGTGCAAAGGCAGCCACTTGGATGCTTCTCAAAAATTAAAATTCTCCTTGGGAGGAAGAAAGCAAAAGCAACACCAGGCACAGAGTGATGCTTTTTACTCATGAAAAAATGGTTCTGAGGAAAGCTTTAGAATGGAAAACTTACTTGTAACATAAATATCAATAGGATTTTTCAGGGATTTACCCGCGGGGGAGATGACCACAGAAATGGAACATTTCAAATAAGATCCGGAGATAAGAAAAGGCTACTGGCACTGAAATGGCAAAGAGCAGAGGTGTGACTTTGCGGTGATGACAAGTATGGCTCTAGGATGGCCACAAACTCTTGGCTGGAGTAGGGGACTTCAAAAGACACACCTGAATTACTGGGGAAAAGGATTACCCTGGGAGAAGGGGGTATTTTGCTGCTAGTTGTGTTTTTGGAGGACCTGTTCCAGCCCCTTACTGGAAGTAAATAATCTTACTGGAAGTAGCACATCCCAAGCCAGCAACTGGGCATCCACAGTGCATCCAGCTCCTCTTAATCAGTGTTTTGTAGTATCACTTCTACCACCCCCAGCTTTAAAACCAGCAATGAAATAAAAATATTAATGAAATAACTCTTGTGCCACAAGGCAGACCAACCAGGGGTAAACACAAGACCTCCAGGCACAATCCCTTTTCCCACAGCAGAGTTTCTGTGTCATCTTGCCCTGCAAATCTTCCTTCTCTGGTTCCTGCAGCATTTAGACAGCAAATGCCAGTTTTGCTGAACATTGCTCTTGATTCACAGTGTTTTTTAAAGGAAGGTGTGAATGCAGGTAACCTCAGAGGATGGTGCAGAGATAAAAATCTCGAGTTCCCTTGTCAATTATGAAAACTTTGTGTTTTCTCTCTCCAAATTTGAAGGTGCTCTCGAGGTTTGAATGCCTCAGCATCTCTCCTCAGGGAAAGGATTTGGAGGAGGTGAAAAAAACTCTACAACCTGTAGCATGTTTATGAATCAGACTGTTAAGCGTGTGTTTCGGGGGTGGAAAAGGTGGGCGATGCACAGAGGAACAGAGCGCAGAGTTTGATGAGTCAGAAAATGCTGCTTTTCCTCTTCTTACTGCCACCTCAAATATTTCAGCGTGAAATAGAAATTTTATTTCTTCTTTTTTTTTTTTTTTTTAATTATTGTCAAGAGAGAGCTGGAGCCTAACCTTGGCTCGTTAGCAACCGCCAGCAGCTACTTCAACGTCAAGCGGAGTGCGCACAGACACAGGCACACGCGTGTGCTGACGGATGTACACACACAGCCTGGGAAAAGGATGGAAATAAATCACATATCCATGTTGTTTCTAGCAAAACAAGGGCCTCAGATGTGTGCTCATGCCAGCTCCTTGAGAGTGGAGCCTTGCTGGGTTTGAGGAGAGCAGCAGCACAGCCCAGAATGGATTTGGGTTTGGGGATCTCCTCCTCCCGCCCAGGCAGGCTCGGCACGCACATGGGGAAATGTACACAAAGATTTGGGGAGACTGAATGAGGCTTACAGAGACACAGGGAGGCATGCTGGAAAAAACAAGCAAATTTGCTGGTGGGTTTTGAGCTGAGCTGGTGCTGAAGCTGGCTTGAGTAACACTTAGACACAGCTACACTGCACCTTCCAGATCCCAGCGAGGCATGGGAGCTGCAAAGCATCAGGTACTGCGGTGGGTGGAGAAGAGGATGGGTGAGCCCCCAAGGAGGGAGGATGGGCAGGATGGTCCTGCCCAGCTGAGTTTCCAACCACAGCAAGGCTTCTGCTTCACAGTCAGAGATGAAACACAAGATGAGAAAAACACCCCTATGCTGAAGCCTCGAGTTTGACTCTGCTGACATTCACAGCCCATTTAAGTTACTGATGGAGCAAATAAAATTATGCATACGTATTAATGCCAGCAATATCCTGCCTGAAATGTATGCTCATTTACACTCAGAAATCCATTTAGAAAAGATAAATCAAAGCTATATTTAAAACAGAAAAATCACTTGTCTGTCCACGAAGCAACTCCTGTTTACATCTGTCGTTCCTTGGCAAAACTCAAATCATTTCAAAGGAAACTGTGCTCCTGGTTTTACATTTAGGAAGGAAAATGTTTCCATTTCCGTACCCTCCTGCTCAGTCTGTTATAAAATAACAGATGTGCATTTGGTTATATTTGTTTGTTTGGGGTTTTTTTAAAGTTTTGTGGTCTAAAAGCAGCCCGTGGAGCTTGGAGCTGGTGGATAGGATGAGGTATAGGGAAGCACCTGCTAGGCATATGTGAGACATTCAAAGCATTTATTAATTAAAATTGACTTGGGAGATTCAGAATTGCCATGGTGAGACCAAAATGTTCTGTGGCTTCTCCAGTTTCCTTGGCAAATGAAAGGCCATGCTGACAGCACTGATGACCGAGCTGAAACAAGAACACAAGCTCTTCCTAATGGAGAAATATCTTCTTCCACTCCAGTAATCTGTACCACACTGCTTGGCTCCCCAGCCACAAACTGGAGATACCAAATAATCGGTATTGCTCTCTGTTTCCTCCTGCAAATATGTTTGTGAGCACTGGATATGAAAAAACAGTTTTAATCTCCAATAGAATACCACCCCCCAAAAATAAAATAATTTCATATCAGTCACACCAATGACAGCTGCTTCTCACTTAACGTCAGAGCTCATTGCAGCTCCTATTTTTTTAAGTGCAATAAAAAAGCAGCAGCCAGCAGCTCCATGAAGCATGTCAGGAGGCAGTTTTTCAGAAAGATGATGTATTTTAGACTGTGATTCATGACCACACTGGCAGTTTGGAGTTCAAGATTAGAAGGAAATGAATGAATGTGAGACAGAAGGGTGCAAAAACGAAAGTAGCTGGAGATTAAGGCTCGCTCTACACTTCGAGCCACACAAGATTTTTCTTCCCCTTCTGTGAGAGCTCAAACGAGTCACCAAACTGCCCCATACTTCTGCTGCCAGAGTTTAATTTAAACCTAAATTGAAATGCAATTTAATACAGCCCATCTCCAAGCCCAGCTCATTGTCCCAAGTGCTCCCTTGTGGCACTCTCAACCCCAAGCAGCTCTCCTGAACAGGATACCCAAGGGTATCCCAGCACAGCCAAGGGGGGTGGTGCCTGCTGCCACAACACAGCCTGCAAGTTCTCACCATGCTGGGGAAAAAAAAAACCCAAAACCCACTGCTTTTTGCTTAAAACCAAGGTTTTAAACAAGCAAACCACACAGGACCCTATCTGCATCATTTCAAGCTGTTCTAAATCATCTAGGTCTCATTTGCACCATGTGAAAAATATAAATACTGCTCAGATAATTTCAGAAATTCTGAACACTTAAAAAACCAGAACACTTTAAAAAACCCACATTTCACTGAGGGTTGCACTGCTCTCAACATTCAGGCACATCACTGTGAGCTGTGTAGTACAGGAACTGCTGAGCTGTGCTTGGAAGGTGAAAGACACAGGACACCCCAAAGTCAGAAGCTCTTGTGAATCAACAGCAGGTGAGAAACCCAACGCTGGGGTGCATGGGAAACAAAACTACCAAGCAAGGAGAGTACAGAGCCACTGCTTGCAAGAGGAGGAAGCAAAAAGAAAAAAAATTAAAGGCAAACTAATTGCCACCACTAACTCTGCCCTGCAGCTACATCACAACTTTGAGCTCCCTTTTTCAAGGCACAGCCCAGTGCCACTAAGCAGCCAACATGCCTGACTCAGTGATGATGATTCACCTAGGCAAACAGAAGGACAAAGCCACCAGGAGCCGCACAATGGTGATGCCCATGGGTGACACCCACTGCACAGCACAGACCACCCTTCAGCCACATGTTCCTGTGAGGCCAGGGCATGGCACAGAAATTGGGTGCAGTTATACCCTGAAATCAGACCAACCATCTGTTTGATAAGGATGTATTTTGCACTAAAGATGTATTTTGCCTTCAGCCCCCAAAGCAGAGGGGCTCCCCCCAGTTAACCAGACAGGTCCTCAGCTGCTCTTCTCTAAATTCAAGCCTAACAGGAGCAGATGTGATGTTCCACTGCTTGCAGCTTGTGCAGGTGCTGCATGGCAAGAGCTCCCAAGTCCAGCCCTGCCCATGCTGGCTCAGGGAACGGAGCTGAAGCTGCCTGGGACAGGGAGCACTGATAGAAGGGGGGGAGCTGAGCACAGCTCAGCACAGGACAGCTGCTCACAGGGCTGGAGGAGTCACAGCCCTCTGATCCCACCTAACACAGCTCTCCCAACAAATAGAAATGCGGACAGCAATCCTGCCAGCATCTACTCAGTCTTTCCTTAGCCTCATCCATGAGGATCAAGCAAAAAGCAGATGCAACAAGCTCCAACTCAGGAAAGAGCTTACACAGTTATCTCCTTGCAGAAGTTTGAGAAGGGACTCACTACTCCGAAGCACTGGAGCAAACCTCCCTAAACCCTCCCGTTCTCTACGCAGAGTTAACGACCGACCTCGGTCACAGCCTGAACAAAGCCGCCCTAAAATCACCTGGGTAGGTCCAGCCAGCCCAGCCAGCCCCTCCTGGGCACACTGAACACTTTTCGAAACACACGTTTAAAAATTCCCCTTCTCAATCCCGTGAGGATGCCCAGGTGCTCGCGGAGGGTCCCCCGGGTCGGTGTGACACACAGCACGGCCGGTCCCCCCACTGCGACACCCCTCACGGCTGTTTTGGGGCTTCCCCTCTGTCACCCACAGGCAAAGAGACCTTCCCCTCTTTCCTTCCTGGTAACAAGATATCGCTGTCCCTCCCCGCTTTCTGTCACTCCGCCAGCGGAATTAACACCCCGCTAATTGCCGACGTTCCGGGCCGCCCGTACCCGCAGTAATTAGCCTTTAATTAAAGCCAATAACATTGCTCTAATCAACAGGTGTCCCGCGGCACATCCCCACCGATCCTCCGCACAACCAGGGCCGGGAGGATGCTCCGGGGGGGACCCATGGCAGCACCCCGGACCTTTCCGGTGCCCGAGGGGAGGATCCCGGCTCCACACCCGGCTCCACACCCCGGTCCCGGCAGGGAGAGTCCCGATGGAGGGTCCCAGCCGGAATGCCGGTGTCCCCTTAGCACTGCCCCATCCCATCCCACCCCATCCCACGGCGATCCCGTAGCTCCGCACTGACCATTGGTGCCGTACTTCTCCCGGTTGCGGCGCACCTGCTCCGGGCTGAGCCCGCAGCTCTCGCTGACCTCAAATCGGCGGAGCACGTCGAGCACGGGGATGCTGTGCGCCGCCTCCATGCCCCGGCCCGGGGGTGCTGGCCGGGGGTGCAGGAGGCACACGGGGCGCCGCTCGCACAGCGATGCCTCCGAACCTCTCCGCCCGCCCGGCGCCGGTACCGCCCCCGGAACCGCCCCGGCACCGCCCCGGCACCGCCCCGGCACCGGTCCCTCCTCCGCCGGAGCACCGTGCCCAGCGCCGCCCGCTCGGCAGCCGGAGCCGGCGGGGACCGGGGGCTGCGGCACCGTCCCCGCTGCTGCCCGGGCCGGCCGTGCCAGGGCTTGGAAGGGACCTTAAAGCTCATCTCATCCCACCCTCCTGCCATGGACAGGGACACCTTCCACTATCCCAGGTTGCTCCAAGCCCTGCCCAACCTGGCCTTGGACACTTCAGGGATCCAGGGGCAGCCACAGCTTCCCTGGGCACCCTGTGCCAAGGTCTGCCCACCCTCAGAGGGAAGAATTCCTTCCTCCAATCTAATCTAAATCTCTCCTCCTTCAGCTTAAAGCCCTTGTTCTGTCCCTCTTGTTCAATTCCCCCTTGTTCTGTCACTCCAGGCCCTTGTCCAAAGTCCCTCTCCAGCTCTCTTGGAACCCCTTTAGGCACTGGATGGGGCTCCAGGGTCTTCTGGAGCCTTCTCTTCTCCAGGCTGAAGAGCTCAGCTCTCAGCCTGTCAATGTCTTGGCAGATTTCCAGGCTGAGAAGTGAGCAGGTTTGTGGGCAGTGGAAACAGTCCAGAGGAAATAGCTGTGTCTTAAGAAGTTAAGAGAAAAAGTAAAGTTTCCATCACAAAAATAATATTAAAAATATCAGGGGCAATAGAAGGAGGCAGGAATGGTGCATGGGTGCAGCTCATCTGTGAGGTCTAAGGGGGCTGCCTAAGAGTGATGCTCTCTGGGTCCCCTCCAGCCCCCTACTTTCATCTGGAAGCTGAGCATGCCCCCTGCCCTACTCCTGCTCTGGAAGCACAGCAGTTCCATGTCCACTGACTTTGGATTATCACTTTATGATAGCAGCAGGAGCCCTGGAATTACAAATCCCTTCCTGAGATTTGTGGAAACCACTGACACTGTTCCCATCAATGCACTCCAGAGAGAGGCAGTTGTGCTGGGCTGTCTTTGTCTTTGGAAATGCAAATGCAATTTGTAAATTGTCACTTCAGGGAGACAGAGAAAGGATCCAAGGGACCTCCTTGGCTACCAGCCAAAACCTGGCTACCAGCCTCCCTGTGATGTTCCAGACATCCTGGGACATTCCACTTCACATTCCTCAGTGCTCCTCGTCCCTACACAGAAGACAGAACATCCATATTTGAGGAATGGGCTTATCCTGGAGGCACTTATGTTTTTGCAAGGATTTAGACATCAGGACTGGCCTCACTCCCTTGTTTAGCCAGGACAGGTCAGAGCTCCAGTTAAACCACACAAGGGCTTTACATCACTCTTCGCAACAGGCTACTAAAATTACTTCTTCCAGCAGCAAAATCACTGTTTTAGTAGCTCCACCAAGCAGCAGACACCACCAGCAGCACCATGATGAGCTACCCTGATCTGGGAAAGGAAGGTTGCACAGTCCAGCTAAGGGTAACCACCACATCATATCGATGCAGTACACCTGACCCAGCTCCCTCACTCCAGCAGTTTTTCCATGATCCAGCTCAAACCTGCTCCCAGTGACTCTCCCCACGTGAACACCAACTTCTGACTTTTCAGGTACTTCCAGTTTTCCTACTGTTGCTGGAAGAAACCTGTGGTTGATGGTGACTGGCACTGCTCACCAGCTGAGAGGGTGACAAACTCAGCTTCTACAGAAATGTACTCAAGGCAGAGCTGGAGACAGCAGCCAGCTCAAGGAAGTGACAGCAGACATCTCAGGGAAGAGTTCTGGCTTATTTAGTTCTATGTAAATTCATATATAGACAATATTTTGCAGCTTCCTCTGGAGTGGAGGTCCTGAAGAAATGCAGGTTCAGTTTTCAAGTTTGATAAACTAATTTTTTTTTGGTTCACCGCAGCTGAGGCATGGGGGCAGAGGGTGCTCCAGAGCCAGCCCAGCATGTCACAGGCCCTCCTGCAAGAAGCACAGCTCCCTGCCCCGTGGGCTGGCCTTGCTTCAGGCTCTGTCATTGTATTCATCTGCCTCTCATGAGTGTTTTGGGAGGAAAAGGGCTGATTCTGCTGCTGAGCCCCCAGGCAGCAGTGTTGCCTTTGGTCAGAATCTGCCCCAGAACTTTGTGGGGCTGAGTGCTTCACAGAATCCCAGGATGGATCAGGCTGGAAAAGACCACAGTAACTCATCTGGTCCAACCTTCCTGCTCCAGCAGGAGCACATGTGTTTCCAGAGGGTTCTGCAATAACTCCAGTGAGGGACACTCCACACCCTCTCTGTGCAGATAGTTCAGTGTTTGGTCAATGTAATGAAAGTTCTTCCTTATGTTGAGGTACAATTTCCTGGGCATCAATTTCTGCTCATTGCCTCTTGTCCTGTTTCTTGGCATCATGGGGAAGAGCCTGGTCCATCTTCTTGACATCCCCCTTCAGACATGGATGAAGTCCTTTCTCATTCATCTCTTCTTGAGACTGAACTGGCCCACTTCCCTCAGCCTGTCCTCATTAGAGAGATTTCCACCAGGTGCCTGGGAAGAGTTGATGTGATGTGAAAATGTTAACACATAATGTTCTCTTGACCAGGGGCACAGATGACCTGATGCAATAGATCATCCCCAAAACTCAGGGGCTGCTCTCAAAGCTGCAGCTCTGGTGAGGGTGGCACAGGGCCCCTCGTCCCCCTTGGTAGCCTATTTCAGGGCAAACATGCTGCCCTTAGAGCAAAGTCTTTAGAAAGAGGGTTCTTGGTGTCCTCCTGGGCATGATTTAGAGAGACCCTACACCACAAACTCCCTCACCTGCACTCCAGAAGGTGGAGGTCTGGTTTACTGCTCCTTGTGCAGATCCAGAACAGAGACAAGACACAGAAAGCTCAAGCTGTGTGACTGTGCATGTACCACCTAGAGACCCTCATTGCTCTCCCCAGCATCTCCTGACCCTTTTGTCACGTTCTGCCACACCAGCAGTGTCCCACCTCACATGACTCCCTGCTATAAGGCCAGGTGCTGGCTGTTGTTCCTGCTTCTCCCAGTTTCATCAGCTGGTGCCAGTCCTTGTACTGGAAAAGAGCACGAAGATTCTGTCCCAGCTGCAAAGGTTAAAGTTTGACAAGGTTGAGAGCGACTGAGATGAGAGTTACAGAGGGAACATCTGACAGCCCTGGTAACAAGGCAGCACCATCCACCCCACCTATAATTAAGCAATCCATGAAAACCATTAGCGACTGGAAGCTGTAAGTCAGTCAGTGAGAGAAAATGGACAGAAAACACACATAAACTGCAAGCAAAGGGTCCACAGACATCCAGGGCTGTGGAGGGAGCTGAGCTACATCCCGAGTGTGGGGGATTCCCTTCTGTATCAGGCCAGCTCTGAAACAAAGGGCAAACCTCCTTATTTATCTTGGCTTCTCCCAGAGTAAAAACTTTTGGAGGTAGACACGCTTAAGAGAGCCATAAAAAGAAGAAAGGAATGGATTTAACACCTCCCAGGCTACTGAGGAACCCGTTGTTTTGTTGGGGTTTTGTTTTGCCGTGGCTGCGGTGTGGAAGGAAGAGCAGGACCCAGCCAGGGCTTACTGAGCGCTGTACAAGACACGGAAGTCTACAGTCAGTTTGGATTTTAATCTTGCTTCTACGAGAGTAAATCAGGAGTAATTCTCCGAAAAGCTGTGGATTTGCAGAGCTGCTGTCCCTGGCTGGAGTGAGAGGAGCGGGATGACGGCAGGAGCCGCCGCCGCGCTCCCCACTCCAAGGACTTGACAACGCGTGGAAGATTAATCTTTTGTCTCCACTTAGTTCCTCTGAGATGGGGAAAAAGTGATGTTTGCTGGAAAGGCTGAGAGAGCAGCCTGTGTGCTGGTAAGCAGCCGCAGGCTGAGGCTCGGCAGCGGTGGGTGACCGGGCTGAAGGGCTGTCAGCGGCAATTACGGCTTGCAAGGCTGGGGAGGAAGCACAGGGCTTTTAGCCGACTCTTTCATCCTCTTTGTTTCTACGCCAGCGTGGTTTAACGCCCCCATCTCCCCACCTCGCTCAGGTCAAGTTCATCTTAATCCAGAAGTGGGTGGCAGATGCAGGAGCCAGCCCTTGGATGCGCATTTCTCCCCTTTCCAGGGAGCTCATTGCCACCCCCCGAGCTCCTCACAGCTGCACTGGTGGCTCTCAGGAGAGGAGCTGAGAGCCCAAGGAGTGCAAATTCAGGGTTCTTTACCCCGAACAGAGCAGCTAATGCGGTACCAGAAGGTGCAAATCTCTTCTGTCAACAGCTCTCACCTTTCCTAAACCAACCCGGGTGATGTGCAGCTGCCCCATGTCCTGCTCCAGCACCCTCCCCTGGCCCCAGGGCTGTCACACACAGGGGTATTAATTAATTAGAGGTGACAGTGACACTGCCATTTGCCATTCTGCTCCAGGCTTCTTCTCACTGCACACCCCAGTTCACAGACAGCAAATCCCCATCCACAAGGGAGAGTCAGGAACAGCTTTTTTTTTTTTTTTTTTTTTTTTTCCACAGCAGATTAGATATTTGCTTTTCCTATGGAGAAAAAAAAGTAATACTCCTTGAAATAACAGTTTGAGTCTTTTCTAAATGTTATACTCCGAAAGCCGACCTTTCAGAGCCAGGCTTAGGGGTTTATTTCTAATCCCCTGGCCAGGATTTGCAGCAGCTGTGGGTCAATCCTGCTCCCTGAGGGCTCAAACAGCAATCCTCATCACCACGATGATCAGGGCTGGAACTCTGGTGTACCCACCCTTCCTGGAGATATATTCCCTTGGCTGTGCATCCTGTGCTGCCCTGTGCACCTTAAGGTGGTGTGGGAGTGTGGCTACCTGCAGGATTTGGCTTCCTGGAGCACAAATGCAGCCACTGAAGGTGGCAGGGGATGCCGTGGATTTGCAGTACAGGGTTGCAGCAGTCCCAGCTCTGCAGAGCCCACCTTGGGCCATGGATGACAGAGATGGACATCCTGGGAACACCTGGTGGGCACAGGATTTTGAGGCAGGCAGCATGTCACATCTAGGGAAAATGAAGAGGAACAGTCTGTCTGGACAAGGATTTTCTGTAGGAGGCCATGGCTGCACAGGGCAGTCACCCTGTTTTCCAGCTCTGATCCCACTGCAAATGACTCTCAAAATTAGGATTCACCAAAGTGCAGACTTTTATAGCAGCAGCTCTTAAGCACATGTTTTTAGATTTTCTTTCATGGCCCTCTCCACAACTGAGCTGGAAGTGGGGCTTTCCCAAGTGCAGTGCCCATCTGGGGCATATCTGGAATGGTTGCCCAAACTAGATTTGAGCTTGGATCCCGTGCTGTTTCCAAACTCCCTGGCATTTTCTCTCAGCAGCACACTTAGGAGCCTCTGTTTATGAATCCAGACCAATATTGGCCCATTATTTATTTTTTTTAAACTGTATTCCAATTCCTTTCAAAGGCAGGAAAATACATTAATATCCATTAAAGGGGGAACACCACAACACTCACTCTGACACTCAAACGGGATTTTCCCTGAAGCAAAATGTCTCCTGGAAAAAGACATGCCTTTGTGGTGTGTCATTCCTGGGATTTTGCTGGAGTTTAGGAAACAGAAAACAAATAACACAACAGGAGGCTCCCAGTCAGCGCCAAGAGTCACTCACATACCTGGGACTGGGTTGATGGTTGAGATGGTTAAAATTCAGCCCTCTCCCTGTGGGTAAAATTTCACTCCATGTTTCCTTCCAGCAAAAGCAGAAGCCAAAAATGGAAAAAGTCTGGTTTTCACGAGGCAGAAGGAATGATTCCTGCTCTCCATGGAGATGTGATGTTCACCAAGGGGAGGGTGAGGGCTGGAGACTTGCTTGGCCCTGGGCCAGCAAGGGATGCCTCTCTCTTTCATATCCTCAGCACTTTCCCCTCTGCAGGATATCACAGCACTTGGGACTGGCCCCCTCTGACTGCTCTGTCCATTATCAGGGGCTTTGAAGCCAAATGCCCACAGGATTTGGGACGTAAACAGGGGTGCAAACCAACCTCACCCTTCCTCACCCTGGCCCATGGAGGGTGGGTGCCCTGGGGCCAGCAGGAGGGTGCTCAATTCAGCACGGAGCTTTGGAATCCAAGGGGACATCAGCACTCCACACATTGATTGGGATAATGAGCTGAGTTTTTACCACGTAATTTCTTTTTAAGACTGAAGAGTGGGAAAAGGGGAAACAGGGGGATTCTGAGTCCTTCCTGCAGTTTCCTAGGAGATTGGCTGCCCACACTGAGTCACACTGAGGACAGGAATGGAGCTTGTCCCCTGCTCTGCACTCATCTCCTGCTCTCCTGCAAGCCACCAGGGTCATGCTGCTGAGACCTGGGGCTGCCCTGATCTCAGCCAGTAGCAGATCTGCACAGCATAAGGATAATAATAGTAAGGTAAAATCTGTGAATACTTAACTTAAAAATAGAACTTTAAAACATTTTAAAAGAAAAATTAAAATAGTGAGATTTTAAAAATAAGAGTTTAAAAAAAATCTTTATTTTTAAAATAAAAAACATTAAAAATAAAAAGTGAAAAGCCAGTGGTAGGCTGGGTCCCGTGCACCAGCCAGCATGGGAGAAAGGGAATCAGGATGTTCCAGCTTCATCTCTTCAGCTACAGAGATCCCACCAGGGCCATCCTGCCCTGACCTTCAGGAGGGAACCCTGGATGTGTCACTAGGATGGAAAATTAACTCCGTGCACAGCCTGGAGCTGAGCTGGGCAATGAGCATGCTGTCTTCCTCCAGGCTCTTTACTGCCTCAGAACCATCAGAAATGTGCCAAAACGTGTCATTTGTGACATATCTGCAGCAGTGGGGCTCAGGGGAGTGACCTTCAGCGAGGCTGGGAGTCCCAGCCCTGCTATTTTTAACGGAGCAGCAGGCAGGCAACAGCGCCTTTCCTTCCTCTTTCTCCTCAGCGAGTGCTGAACAAAGGGAAACCAGATAAACCTCCACAAGCCCTCGGCTTCGAGACAGGGAAGCCCTCGAGAGACAAAAAAAGGCAAGCCAGCACATTTCTGTGCAGTGTTAGGATGGATGGTTCAGGCAGAGAATTGGGAAAACACGGTAGTGACTGTATGGATGTGTTTGTAGACAACAGAATGCAGCTGGGTGTAAAAGGGACTGGTTTGACTGAGAAATCAAACTGGAGAAAGCAGGGAAAAATAAAAGGCAGCAGCTTTTTTTTTTTTTTTTTTTTTTCTTCCCAGAAGGTCCAGGATCTTTTCCCAGCACTTCTTAAGGAAAAAAAATGGGAATTCTTCCCTTGAAAGATTTAGCTCTATATAAGAAGGGTAGGAATCCCATATGTTAAAAATCAGAGGACTGTTTGGGTCAGAGAGACCAAAACAAAAACTGTTACTTATTGTAGCTCCCTTTACCAAAATTTTTACTGTATTTTTCATCTTGAAAGGAGAAGCCAGGTCACCCCCACCCCAATTTGACACCCACACCAAAAGAATTTCTCTACCATCTGAAAATTTGCCATGAATTATCCAATGCACTGCTACAGCTCCAGGACACCTTATTCTTCTGGGTGCATTGATACCCCAAAACACATGGGCCATATGCCTGCAGCATTCCCCAGAAAACACAAAGGTGTTTTTGCATCCAAACGTTGGAGAATGGGCTGTCAGTCAGTGTAATGGCTGTATTTACAGCTTCAGAGGGTGTCTGTGTTTTGCAGGTAGTCTGCAAAAGAAGAGGAAACAATAAGTGGAAGGAGGTGTATAAGTATGGGGCTATTTATAGCTTGCAAATATATTGAGCTCTACCTACATGCAAACATGAAAGACACCCTTTGCCAAATACTTCACATGCTGCTGTCAGCTTCTCCATTTCTCTTCCCTGAAAAAAAAATCTCCTATATTAATCAGAGAGCAAATATATAGCCTGACAGGAACAGCTTTTGGCTCCCCAAGGGAAAAAAATGTGTGTGATTGCTCAGTTTCAGTTTGGATTCTGAGTCTGGACTCGCTGACTGCTGTTCACACCAAGGCTTTTGTGGGAGATGTAAAGATTTTTTCCCCATAATTTTTTCTTTCCAGCCTGAGGAATTGGTGATGGTTTCCTAGCTCCAAGCATCCCTCCAAATCAACTTGCTTTCGTTGTTCTTGCTGGGCTTGGGCCAAGCGGGTTCAGGCTATGCCTGTGGCCAGAAACCAGTGACCAATTAGGCAAAAAATAAAGAAAGCAACCCAGAAAAACCAACCTTTTTAAATTCTCCTCTTTGCATTGCTCCAGAGACTGCAGCTTTGTGAGAAAACACATTCCTGAGATCAGAGAATTGTGGAATGGTTTGGGTTAGAAGGGACCTTAAAGACCACATAATTCCAATCCCTGTGCCACAGGCAGACACTAGACCAAGTTGCTCCAAAGCCCATCAAACCTGGCCATTGGCACTTCCAGGAATGGGGCAGCCACAGCTTTTCTAGGGGGAAGTGCCCCATCTCATCCTTCTGAAACCAAGGACCACTTCCTTGCTTTTGTTTATTTTGTATGTTCTTTTATAAAGGCACAGCTCGCTTTGCTCTCCTCACCTAAAGTGCAGAGGCTCGTATGGTTGCTCCATCCCAGCAGGCTCCTTCTATTCCCAGGTTTTCCCAAAACAGTGTTCTCACTTGCACACTGTTCCCTGCCATGGCAGGGGGCTCCAAGGGGCCCCTGAGGTGTGCATGGATGCAAGGGAAGAGCTGGCAGCCAAGGAGAAGGTCACCCACCTTCCCCTGGGTGATCAAGGGGCTGAAAAGCAAATTCACTGCTGAAATTTGCCCCCAGTCCTCAGCTCATGGGGCAGGGATGAGGGGAGCTCTGGAATGGATGGGATGGAGCCAGGTTTCGCTCACCACCCCCGGCACCAGCGTGCCCTCGGCGTGGCGTCACTGCGGTCGGGACGTCGGGAACAACCTTCCCACAGAAATCGAAGCCGGGAATCTGGAAATAAAAATATCACAGATGATTTCAGGCTTGCTGAAAGCATGATTGACTGTCTAATTCCCCACACACAACACTCCTTTCCTCACGACCAGGGTGACTCAGCGCTGGTGTGGACACGGAGGCTTCTCCTGGAAAATGTCCCCTCTGGTGAACGCCAGCAGCACGAGTGTCCGCTCTGCTCATGGGGCACAGCAGACACTGCCAAAGCAAACAGAGCCAGGGGCTTTGTCCCACGCTCAGCCCACCTGGCAGAAACACCCACTGCCATCAACACCTCCTTTGTCACCCTGAGGTGCCACTGCTCCCTCTCAGCCCCAAATCTCTGGGGACTGAGGCTGCTGAGCAGCTCCACTGCTGGGCACAGGATGAGCTGAGGTGAGAAAGCCAAACACAACGTGTTTGGAATGTCACTAGGCCAGTGTGCTGCTGCCACGGGATGGCCTCTAATTCCAGTGGTGGCCATGGGAAATGCTGCCCATAAGCCCCTGGCTGTGCTGGGCTCAGCAGGTCCATGGCAAAAAATAAACCCCCATGGCTCAAGGGAAAAATATGAGCTCTTTGGGATAACTCATCTCCCAAAGTCACTTCTTTTATTCCTGGACAAAGCTGTGAAGAGGAATGGCAGGAAAAGCAGACCAGTGGGTATGACCAGCATTGCTCCTGCAGTAGGGAATGGGAAAAGACACTGTCAAAGGAAAATGAGCTCCTTTGGGGCTGGCTTCTTATAGGGCTGCCTGCTCGAAGGCCACCGGGCCAGGCATGGTTTTGGTCTACATGAATTATTTTTAGCATCTGCAAGTCTTCACCATGCACTAAGAACAAGCCACCCTACTAGAGGCTGGGTAATCCTCCCTGCCTGGCCCAGCTTCCCTTCCCTGCAGCAGGGAGCTGTCAGCAATTTCAGGCTCACCTTGTGCCAGTGGTGTTGCAGTGACCAAGCACAACCCCAGTGATTAAACAGAAAGCTGTCCCTAACGTCCTCTCTTGTTGTTTAATTTGTCCCCTCCCAGCTGGTTTGGTTTTTTTTTGCTGTTTCTGTCCCCTTGTCCACAGCCCCCAGTGCAGGATGCTCATGACACCTGCAGCTCCCACAGCATTTCAGGGCTGCACCATGTCCCCTCTGTGGGGACAAGTGGTTTCATGTGAGCTGGCATGTGCTGTTCCTGCCTCTTCTCCTGGAGTCTCTCACACCAATCTTGGATTTTATGCTATTTTTACACTCCAAGTTTCAAGCTGTAAACATGCAGCAAGTGCTCTCCATATGTAAACCCCAGGATGCATATATTTAGAATCCAGCATTTCTTTAAAAACAAGGTTTAATTGAATTTTAGTTTAAGGTCTAAATTCACAGCTCTGGAGGAAGGACCACGCAGGGCATCTCCTGCTACTGGTAGGATGTAACTGTAGGACTTGGCTTCCTTCCTCCCCCCTCTGGAATGACACGTGCCTGTTTTACAGCTTCTCTGTGAAGCCAGAAGCTCTCTCCCTTCAGTCAACCTGATCACACAAGCACATGAGTCCCCAAGTACACTTTAAGTAAAACACAGAGAGCCAAATTGACATTTAAAACACAAGAATCTTCCAGGTGCATAAAGACTAAGAGGATTTACAAGCTACCCAGCTGCATCTCTCTGAAGATGGAGCAGAGCTGAGCCCTTGTCTCCTACATCAGAAACAGCCTGGGATAAAAAGATCTTTTTAAAAAATCAAATCAAACAAGAAAAATCTCAAGAACATTTGCTGCTGGAACTGCTCATGGAGAGGGCGGGATGTCTGGAAGGAGACAGACAACATGTGCCAAGGAAAGGGACAAGATGTGACATCTCTGCATCCATGCTCAGAGAGATGTAAAGAGGAACACCACCACCACCACCCCCCATCTGGGGCCACCCCAGGCTTCTGACCAGGCACTGTGGTGCCCACCACGAGCCCTCTGAATGCTGGCCCTGAGGAAGGACAAGCCAAAGAGTTCAGAAAATTGGATTGGAAGATGGTGTGGAGGCGGCTCTTTGCAGATGGCATCAATACCAGCCCCACTGCCAGCTCCTCGGTGTGTCATCACTTCTGCTCATGCTGAAGTGATGCAAATACAGCAAACAATGTCATTGTTGATAGGACTTTCGGGCTGCCTGGCCAGGCTGAGAGCCCACAGTGGGGCTGGGGAAGGATAGCCACCAGGAATGGTGTTATTTCAGCTGAAGAGGAATGTCAGTAACTTTTCCAAAGGTTCAGTCCTTTCAGTGCACAAATACATTTTTTTAGTAGCTCAGTTTATCAATAACACTTCTGGCTCCTGTAGGTCTCCAGGACATCAAATATATCTGCTATGGGGCTTGGGATGGTGGCAAAAGTCACCTCAAGTGACCCAGTGCCCTGGGTTTGCTCAGCCCTGAGCTCTGAACTCATGGAAACATCTCTACCTCGATGCACAAAACTGACCAGAAATTGGCATATATAAACCACCATTTATTAAAAAAAAAGATGTATAAAACACCATTTATATAACATTCTGATTTTACCTCTGAAACTCTTCCCCCAGTACCACACTGAACACAATGCCAGGGCAGCAATGAGGGGTGAAGCACTGTTAAAGCCTTCTACACCTTCCCACTGCATCCCACCTTGTGGCTGGCACACAAATCGTGGCACAAGGCAGATGTTCCAGGGGCAGTGACTCCATCTCAGCTATTCTGTTCTGGCAGCAGCAAGGACACAGGACAGTGGCTTTGCCACCTTCTGCCCATGGGGCTGGCCCAGTGGTGCCTCCTAGTACCTGTTTTTCATGGGTAGTTGAGGGCAACGCATTCACTCCACTCAAAACCAAGATTTGTCTTTTGAAAGCCCCTGTGCCCAATGCAATTGTGTGCCCAAGCAGGGCAGTGGAGCTGGAGAAGAGTTTGGAGCACAAGTCTGATGAGGAGCACTTGAAGGAGAAAAGGAGGCTCAGGAGGGCCCTTCTCACTCCCCACAACTCCCTGACAGGAGGGGGCAGCTGGGGGGGAACAAGCTGTGTTCCAAGGGAACAGGGATATGACATTACCCCTTGTCACAGGGAAACTTCTGGTTGTGCCAGAGGAGGTTAAATTGGATATTATGGAAAATACACCCAAAGAGTTGTCCAGCCCTGGTACAGAATGCCCAGAGCAGTGGTGGAGTCACTAGCCCTGGAGGGGTTTAAAAGACTTATAGATGTGACACTTGGAGACATGGGTTAGTGGTGACCTTGGCAGAGCTGGGGGAACAGTTGGACTCTGTGATCTCAGGGGGCTTTTCCAACCTACATAAATCTAGGAATGAATAATTCTATGACTGTCTGTTCCAAATCCCCTCAGGGAGGCACACAGGTCCCAGGGCTGATGCACCCTCCTTAACAGCTCACACTGCCTGCAGCACAGTCCTGCTGCAGGGACATGCCAAGAAAATTCATTTCCACCCAATTAACTGCTGATCTTCTGTGCAGCAAGAGGCTGCTTCATCTGGGAGCTTCCAACCCTCTCGATCCATCTAGCAGCAGCAGGACACAGAGTGTCCCTGGCACAGGGATGGGGAAGGAGAGGGGAATGGCCTCCCACAGGAAAGCCTGGGGTCCTCCATCATCCAAACATCTGACATCCAGCCTCAGCCTCTGCCTGACCAGCTTCTCATCCCTGGAAATACGCAACCCTGACCTATTTCCAGGGAATGCGAGCGCCCTTTTAAACAAACTCCTGACAAATGAATGCAAGAAACCATTTCCTCCTTATTTCCTTCCATTAGAAATGAAACACTGTCATTAATCACCAATAAAGAAATAAAACTCATAAATGATCTGCTAGTGACTGGTTGAGTTAGATCCCTCTCCTCGAGCTCACCACGTACCCAATCCCAGGCACAAGTGGAATCATTCTGGCTGTGCTGAGCCAAAACATTGTTCTCTCCTGCATTAAAAAAAAAACAATAGAGGATACTGAGCTGCTGTTGGAGGACATGCTCTGTTTGCTGATGCTCAGCCCTATGTGCACCCCCATTTTATTACTCCAATTATTTTCTTTTTTACTCTGATATTTTTTTTTCATCCCTCCAGGAAAAGCTTGTGTACAAGAACCCTTTAGGAAAAAATCACACCCTGCACTGGGTACAAGTTATTCCTGGGGAAATTCCAGTTGGACACAAGAGGAAAATTTTTCACAATGAGAACAATCAACCATTGGAATAATTTCCCCAGGGAAGTGGTGGTTTCCCCAACACTGGACTCTTAAGATTTGGCTTGAGGTGGTGCTGGGCCATCTCGTCTAGACTGTGCTTTTGCCAAGAAAGGTTGGACCAGATGATCCTTAAGGTTCCTTCCAGCCTGGGATTCTAGGATTCTATAAAATATCAGGGTCTTTTAGCAAGAGCTGTTGTTTTACAAACCCTCAAGCAGCCTCCAGCCCCAGCGACTGATCCCACTCCCTGCCTGCCGTGCTCCAAAGGTAAATCCCAGGAGACAGCAGGCAGCAAACACCTGGTGGTTGTGCCAGCACTCCCACCCCCAGGGAAGCAGCAGTCCCTGGAACACTGAGTCCCAACCAAGCACTGCCAGGAGCAGCTTGCTGGTAGATGGAGCAATTATCCCTGGCATGGAGGAGGGCAGACGTTGCTGGCAGAGGGTGCGGGAATTCTTCCTGCATCTCCAGGCTTGGTTTGTGAAGATAACTTTGGGTTGATTTGCTTTTTTGGAGCCAGATTGGAATCCTCCTTATGCACCATGGGCAGGCTGTTTGCTAATTGCTGTCGGCAAAGCACAGCCCACCACAAACCTCAGTGGCCATGCTGGAGGCAGCTCCCAACAGTGGCTCAGGGGAGGGTGAAGCATCCTGCTGTGATGTAATCACCTGGGGCAGAGGGGTTTTCTGTGCCCCACATTTAGCAGATCCCTGAATACTTGTGCACAGCATCAGAAAAGCTCCCTTTCCTCAGGAAGATTGGCTCTTACAGTGCTGCTGTGGCTGTCGAGCTGTCCTTGTTTCTGTGTCTGGTCAGAGCAATGCTGAACTCCCCTGGGAAACGAGGAGGCTTCATGTAGTCATGGAATGATTTGGGTTGGAATGCAGCTTAAAGATCATCATTCCAGCTCTCCTGCCAAGTGCAGGGACACCTTCCACTATCCCAGTTTGCTCCAAGTCCTGTTCAATCTGCCCTTGGACACTCCCAGGGGCAGCCACAGCTGCTATGGGCAACCTGTGCCAGGTCCTCACCCCTTCTCACAGGGAAGAATTTATTCCTAATATCCATTCTAAATCTCTCCTCTTCCAGTTTGAACTCATTTCCCCTTATCATCTCCAAATTGCCTTTTTGGGGTGCGTGTGGACCCGACCCTGGGGTGCTCGTGCCCTCATGTTTGTGTAACCTGCAGGGTCATAGCCAGGATGGTTACGGGGATGTTGGCAGGTGCTGCCCCACCTCCTGCTGCCTCCTGCACCCTCCAATTCCACCGTAGCCACACTGGGACTGTTCCCAGCAGGGAACCTCACAGGAAAGCGTGAAACAAACCCCAGGGATATCCCCACCACTGCTGAGGGACTCAGGTGCTACCCTTCAGCTCCCAGCCCAAGCCAAAGCTCCTCCAACCCAGCATGGAGTGAGACACTTCCTGCTCTGTTGCTTATCTCCATGGCCAGGCAGCTTGAGGAAGCCCAACACCCTCGTGCTGTTGCTCGGTGGCTGCTGGCCAAGGGTGCACTTGTGTTCCACAGAAATACAGCAGGGCTGGTCCCTCCTGCCCTGGGCACAACCTGAGGAGTTCAGCTGGCAGCAGCCAAGGGTGGCAGCGTGTCCTGCAGCCAGCACAGACTGAAAATAAACATTTCTGACCTGATTTGACTCTTACATCACTCAACCCCTCATGGACACATTCTTGCCATAAATCCCAGCCCTGTGCATGGGATGGGATACTCAAAGTCCCAGGATTCAGTGATGCACCTCAAGGTGCTGCCACAAAGAATTCAGAAACCAGCCATCAGCTACAAATCAGCTTGAGCCCCTCAGCAAACTTTGGCTGACAACTCATGAACAGAGCAACAGGGAATTTACTAAATAAATTGTGCTGGGAGTAATTTATTTTCATTAAAATACCCTCACAACAGGCGATGCATCCCTACAAGGGGCTGGAGGAACCTTGGGGTGAGGTGCCTGGTGCCCTTGGTGTTTTGCACCCTGCAAGTGCATGAAGAAATGCCAAAAACATGCAGAACCTCGATAAGGTCAGCAGGGAGGAAATGTAGCTGAAATCCTTGAGTTTCATAAGGGGCTATGACAATAGGCTGGAGAGCTGCCAACTTTCCTTTTATGCACTGAGTGACAAGTGCGCTTGGAAACTTCCATCTCTCTGCAAAGAAAAGAGCTGGAAGAAAAAGAAATGTTGGAGGAGAGAGTTTTGGGATGGTTTTCTGAGTTTCAGCTAGTTTTGCTGTAAGATGGTGAGAAAAGTTCTTTCCAGTATGGCTAAGCTGAGGCAGCCTTTGCTCATCCCCGGACCAGGATGGAGCAAGGGAAATAAATATGAAATTCAAGCGCAAAGGAAAAACACAATGTTTCTCAATAAATATTTAGGGTTTTCTGTAAACTCCCTGCTGCAATTGTTTCCATCACATCACTTTTTGCATTTCAAAGTTGGGATTTTCAATGCAAATGCTGCTGAGCAGCCAAACCGGGCATCTGGTGTGTCCCAGGGGATCGTAGGGGTAAGAGCACCCTCTGCTCTGCTGGGATCTGCCACAGGTTTGGCTGCTGGGGAAATCTTCACTCCAGCTGGAGGGTTGGATGGAGGTGAAAATCCTCTGAGGAATTTGCTCAAGGAGGTGTTCAGATGAAGCTGTTTCTCATCCCTAGTGGAGATGGGGAGCTGTGAGGGTTACAGAGGTGATCACACCACCCTGCTGGGGAAAAGGCAGCCGTAAGCCAAGAGTCCTCATGCAGGAACAGACAGGGGAGAAAAAGCAGCATATTTGGAAGCTGAGCTCTGCAGTGGGTTTGTGCCCTAATTGGGGCTGCAGATATCCAGCTTCAAAGCCCTAGTGAAGTGTTTGGGCCCTGGGGGGATGCACAGGTCACAAAATCCTCCCTGAGCTCCCTCACTGGGGGATGAGGTCCCTGTGCATCCTCAATGATGGGCAGAACCAGGAATGGCCATGGGGCCACCCCTCCCAGCAGGGTGGGGAGTCCTTCCCAGGGCAGCAAATGGTATCCCCAGCCAGAGCAATTGACATCTGCACAGGTCACTGGGTTTCAAAGCGCTCGGGATTTGCATTTGATTAAAATTAAGTGTCAGGAAAATAAAGGCAGCCAGTTCCTGACTGCAGCTGGGCCAGGTCCAATGGTGGGACCTGTGTGAGACAAAGAGCAGGGATAGGGAGGACAAAACCCCCAGATTTGGTCTCAAAGGGGCTGGAGGAGGGCTGGGACCTGGGGATGATGAGCGTAGCCAAAGTAAATGCCCCGGACACCTCACAGAGAGAGTTGGGATTTGTCGCCTCCGCTCTGACACAGAATTTGTATATGGAAAAAACATGCCAGGAGCATGACACCAGAGCTCCATCTGGATAAATAGTTAACTGAGTAGTCAAAATAGCCCGTGCTATAAAACAGCTGCTGGGACAGGAGACAGCAGCAGAAGCACTACTGGAAAAATGGGATGGGAGGAAGGAAGTGATTGAGTGAGAGGATGTGCCAGAGAGATCAGGGAACAGGCAGCACCATGGAGCCCTGTGTGAGCCAAGACCCTGCAGCACTGCCAAGGCACAGCAGTGACCCCCACCAGCCTCCCCCAGGCTTTGCTGAGCCTTTTCACTGGAGCATCCCAAAAAGCTGTGCTAAAGAGGGTGCGCATCCTCCTCATGCCAGGGACCCAGGACAAGAGTGTGTCTCACAGAAGTCAAGGGGGGCACAACCGAAAGCCTGGACCTGGCCAGGACCTGATCCTGCTCATCAGGAGAGCTGAAAGCAGGGAATGCAGGGTGGGAGGTGATTCTGGAGCTGCTGGAAACAGAGGAAGGTCTCACACAAGAACAATGCACATCCCACCCTGGGCAGGACATCACACATCACCAGGGCTGTGGGTACCCTGCTAAGAGCTCTAAAGCAGGGACTGGCCCTTTTCCATCCTGACTGACTAGGCAGAGTTTAGTCCTGTTGACACACTTGAACCATCTCCCTACGCCTGCAAGCCTGGACTTATTTTCCCCACTGCTGCACAGAGCATGGTGGCACAAAAAGGGGAGGTTTCCAGCAGAAAGCTGAGGTGTTTGTCCTACAATCCACCCCCTGCACCCCAAGCAAACCCTCCAACCCTGGGTAAGGAATGAGCTGGGAGCCAGGGACACCATCAAGACCAGTTTCCCCATGGCTGGGACAGAGGACATCCCTGGCCAGATCTCCCAGCTGTGCTCACTGCTCACCCTGTGATGGGCCCAGCACCTCGGTGTCAGCTGCTCCCCAGGACGTCCCCAAGGGAGGCTCGTGCTGCTGAGGAGGGGCTGGCATTACTCCCCCACCCCCAGACCCCTGCAGCAAAGCTCCTGATGGGAATAGCTCTGCAGGATGAAAGGGATGGAGCCTCTCCACACCCACAGGTGCCAGGATGCATCACAGCAGGCTCATCACAGCAGCAGGAGAGTGGCTGGGGTTGGAGGAGTTTGACTGTGCAGGAGTCAAAGGAGATTTGGGGAAGGAAGGGGATGACAAGCATTGTGACTCTGGAGCAACTGCCCTGGGGACACTTGTGGTGGCACCAACTTTGGGATGCAAAGTGCTTGTGTCCACCTTGCTGCAACCCTCAGAGGAGCTATGGGAACAGCAGCACTTCAATGCATCTTTATTGCCAAAGGAAAACCCCAGGATGAGACTGGATGTGGCCATGGGATGATGCCACATGGTTGATGAAGAGAAACTTCTGAGCCCACAGCCTTCCTGGGACCTGTCCCATCCATCTCTTATCTGTTTCTCCCTCCATGGGCAGGGGGGTGATTCTCCAGCCTTCCCCTGGCCCCATTAGCTTAGTTGTATTCCCAGCACGAATTACCTGAACCACTCCATCCCTTCCAGTACAGGGAAACAGCTGGAGTGATTCACACACCTGGAGGGATGTTACAGGGAGAAAACATACCTGTACTCACCCAGCCACAGAAGGGTTTGTGATAGGAGAAGATTTTCTTTTCTGGTGCTGTTTGCACGATCTCAAGGTGTGACCTGCAGCACCCTTTGTTAATGATTTCTAATTGATTTAATCAATCCCAGCAGTGCCCCTGGCAGGGAGCAGCAGATGCTCCTGGGTGGGTTTGAGCATGCTAAAAGGAAGTGGCAGATGGCTCCAGTCCCCAGAACGAGGCAGTACAGGATGGATTAAAAAGTTATTATAAGATTTATTAACCCTTCAAGAATTATTATTCTATGATACAGCTGGAGAAACAGGGATGAGAGCTCACTCTGAAATTTCCAAGCTGGAAAAGGCCCCAAAATGTCAGTGTTCCCAGGAAAAATTAGGGAATAAAAAAAGTTGTTCTTCTTTAGCCAAAACACTGTATTTCTGCAAAGTCACTTTGTTGTCTTTGTGATTTGTCAAAGTTGGTAACAGAGTGCAAAATAAAACAAATAATTTCCAAACAGGAGTAACTTTACAATAAAAAAATGTAAATATTTGTACTGACAGAGTGAAAAGGGCTGCTCCAACATTTTCAAGAGCTTCCCTAACCCCTACTTCCCCACCCAGCTTGTTTTGCTTTAGTTTTTACAAGGAATCAACAGTTGGAGAAAGCTTTTGGATTTTCCAATGGAAAAGAGCTGGAGGGACACTCTTCCTACAAGTTCCGCCAATTAGTGCCTGGCTCCCCAACCCGCAGCTGCTGTGAATTTTCCACTGCTGGAAACCTTAAATATCAAACCTGGATGTTTTCCTCCAAGACAAGTGAGATGGTGCTCAGGGCAGCTGCTGCCACACACTGCTCTGGGTTACAGGAATGTCCAGCTGTGCGTGACCCCTTTCTCCTGGAAAAGCTCATTTTCCACCCATCAGCAGCTTGGTTTTGTCTGCCTGTGGGACGATGAGCAGGGGGAGAGCCAGGACATCTCTGAAATCCTCCAGCTGTTCCCCTGCCCTTCCTGCTTGCTCACACCAGCACTGCTCCCTCCCTCCTGGAGCAGTTGCCCAGATGTGCCTGTGCTCCAGATGTGCAGCATCACTGCATACCTGCAGCAGTGTGTCCCCACAGAGCTGGCACTGGGGACATGACTCAAGTTATATCTTGAATTTCAGGCAAGACCTGACAGCTGGAACACGATGCCAGGGGTCAGAGCATGTGTGGGGACTGCCCAGCACAGGGGCAGGTGAGGTGCAAGGCCTTAGTGGTGTTGCCAAACCCAATTTTGTTTTATGAAGAGCATTAAAGGTCATCTTTTCTTCCCTTTTAAAACTGTAACCCACGCCCCACGTACCAAATACATCTCATTAATCAGAAATACAATTTCCAACACATTAAGTATTTAGAAGCTATGCCAAAGCAGCGGGAAAATAAAAAAACATTAACATTCAGGTGAAATAGAGAGGTCTCATTCAATTGTTTTGTTGCACAAAAGTGGGGCCAAATCCTGGGAGCTGCTCCTTGCCCCAGCCCATCCTTTTCACCATCTGTGCCTGGCTGGAGTTGTGCATTCCGAGGCGTTTCCCTGCTCTTTGGCAGCATCACTTTGGGTGCTAGCAGGAAGGTTGGGGCTCTGGCCCGGGGGGATTTATCCTCACAGCCCGGGGGTGCTCTCTGTGCCTGGCTCCAGAGCTCCCCCGGAGCTGTCCTGGTGATCGCGGTGAGTCAGCGGCAGGGGAGAGTGTGACTCAGCCGAGTCGAGGAGCAGAGCGGGGAGGCAGAAAGAGTGGATCCCACGGTATTCCTGATGGGATCAAACCTCAGCTGCGGCTGGAAGGGGAAGGAATGAAACATGGGAAGTCAAAAGCAGGATTTCTGTGGTCAACTCACCCCGTAAAGGTCATGATAAGCCCTCTTTGATCACAGAATTGCTCTTGAAACCCATCGCCATCCAAACCTGGTGCAGGAAAAACACCTTGTAAATGAAGGGCAACTTCCCCTGGACAGTTTGAATCTCTGTTTTTTGCTGGGAGTACACCAACCACAACTCATGAATGTGGAATATTTTCCTTTTTCAAGTGTCTCTAAAAGGCAGTGCAAACCCTTGGGAAGGCTCCTGGTGCCAGGGAAAGCAGAGTCCTTCGGGGGAAAAGCCTTTCCCCACACCAGGCTGAACCCAGGGGCCAGGACACTTCCAGCTGCCCAAGTGGACAGATGAGGTTGATATCCCAAAAGCACTAATGAGGGGGAGTTTTATGCATGAGGAGAGAATCATTCAAAGAGAAAACTGCATGATGTTTCTGCAAAATATCTGCTGAGGGGCCATGGGGACATCATCATTCCTGACCCTGTCCAAGGAATCTGCTTCACCTGGGGACCTGGCTGCAAACAACACCATTCCCAGCCCTGCTCCACAGAGTAATTTAAAGGGTAATAACCAGAAAACAAAACCATATCATGGGGCCCTGGCTGAGCAAGCTGCTTTGAGCCCATTGCCTGTAGAAAACTGATCCCATGGGAGAAAGGAGTTTCCTTAATCGGCAAGGACGAGGAGGGCACAGGACCAGGGCAGGGCTTTTCTCAGGATTTTTATTTAGGTGTCAGAGAAATCTGACCGCAGGAGCTGGAAAAACAAACAGGTGTGTCCGGCAGCAAAAGGGTCGTAGCTATAGCAATGGGACAGGCCCTGTTGACAAAAGGCTACACAAAGGACCTTCTTGAGAGATTAGAAGTGGTTTATGAGCTGGCAGGGTTTCCCAGGAAGGCGCCGGGGCTGGATCACGGCCGTGGAAAGCAATTGTTGAAAAATCAAGACTGTTGAAATGCAGTGAGCACAAATCTGCCTCCTGCAGCATCCCCCGGGGGCGCAGCCAGGGTGGGGTTTCTCAGCAGCTCATGGAAATTGGTGGTTGGGCACAGAGCTGCTCCATTGCTCCCAACAGCACGGTTGGGTCCCAGCTCTGCAGCAGGCACCTCAAGGGGATGGTTTATTATGGTTTATTATGGTTTTTTATGGTTTATTATGGTTTCTTTTAGACATCACCCAGCTTTGTTTGCCAGGTGCTGCTTTTTCTGTGATACTTCTGCAGGTGCAGCCTGGGGCTGCTGCTCTCTGGCTTGTAGAGATGTCCAAGGTTTGGGTGGGGAGTGCAGGTGCCCTGCCCAGTGCTTTAGCTGGACACCTCTCTCAAGCTTCCCTTGTTCCCATCCCAGGCACCCACAATGGCAGAGGTGAAATGCTGCTTCTGGGTTGTGCAGCTGTTGCAAGAGCCCTGATGGCAGCACCTAAAGGAAAACCATGAACAACAGCAGGTCAACCTAACACCCATCACATGGTGTGCAGGGGTGCAACACCCTTAACAGCCCCAGGTTCTTGTCTTGCCTTGTTTCTTCTGGAACCCCTGCAGAAAGTGAGGCTCTGGTGCAACAAAAACCTCCTGGGAGATCCAGCAGCCAGAAGAGACATGTCTGAGGCAGGAATTCAGCTGTGCCACCAAAGAGAAGCTCAGAGGGTCAAACTGCAGAGCCAGACTTGGGAGCCAGGGGTTGTCGAGGATGACTGATGGTACACCAACACCAGCCTTTACCCAGAGAGATTCACACTCAGGTCGAGTTCTGCTACTGACAAGGGGTCCTGAATGCCCAAGTGAACCAAGTGTTCACCAGCTAGGGCTAAAGTGCAATTGCCTGGTTTAATTTATCTGAGGCTTTCCAAAGGACTAGTTTGTAATTAAAGCTAAGATCAGTTGCACCGACAGCTGCGTGACCTCATGTACAGCCACTCCACAGCAAGGAGGAAAAGTCTTAAAGGAAAAAAACAGAGGTTCCCTTGGGCAAATGATGCACCGACCACTGGCACTGGCAGCCCATGGTGGCACGGCTGCTGTGTCCCTCAGTTACAAAGGGCTGATGGGTCACTTGTGTGCCACGAGTACCAGGGAGACCAGGGATGCCACAGAACGCTGGTCCTGGGGTAAGGTGGGGGATAGAGTGCTGCTTTCTGGAGGAAATTCTGAATTTCCCCAGGGAATGCAAGCTCCTCTTTCGAAGGAATAAAACAGCTGTTGTGAAAGGCAGAGCCGTCCCTGCAGTGTCGCACACGGGGCTCGCAGCCGGGAGAAGCCTCGGAGCTGCTTTCAACCAGGGTGCTGGAGCATCTCCAGCTGCCCCGGCCCGCAGAGCCCGGCACAACCCCGCTCCCTGCGGGCACCGCCGCCAGTGGGGACAGCCCCGGGACCGGGGGGCTGTGGCTGTACCCAACAGGGGGTCCCAGGGGGCTGTGGCTGTACCCCACAAGGGGTCCCGG